>PVKB01000219.1:575530-969089 GCA_004027205.1 Ctenodactylus gundi | reverse complement strand
CCTCTTTCTGCTTATGCAGGTCCCTCCTCCCATTGCTCCTGAACCTCTCTTGGTGCCTAGATCTCTGTCATGCTGACACTGACTCTGGTCTGTACCACTCTGCCCTTCTCTTTTCTCTCCTAGCACCAAACTTGATTTAGTTGACTGCTCTGTGTTCACCATTGGTCAATTTCTTCCATTTTCTACTAACTATAGCAATAATAATATCAAACAGCTACATGTCAGGAGCGATTGGGCCCCATGTTCTACCTACAGTGCCATACTGGATATACAGCATTGTTCTGATGCCCGGTAAGGAACTGGGCCTGATGACACACTAATGGGTGTTGCTGACAGAACTCCACCCAGTTTCTCTCTAGCTCCAACGCTGTACAAACATCCTCCTTCTGAACCTAAACATCTCCTGAAGGGGCATCTCTCTCCCATCCACTCACCATGAATTTCCAACAGACAAAGAAAAAGCTGCTTCTAATGTGTTCTCTCTACCCCAGTCTTTCCCCTCTCTCAATAAATCCATTTAAGAGTAAAGCGTTTGATGGACAGTTTAATAGAGCTCTCCTTAAACCTGGCCACATTAATGATTTCTGGCTGGCTAAATGTCAACTTCCGTAGCTCAATAGCTATTTTCCTTCCTTAACAATCCGCGTTTCACTCGGGGTTCTTTATTTGGTGGACAGGGTGCAGTGCTTTAGTGGGTCATCCTAAGTTAGTGGACTTGGGGTTTAAGCTGGACTCTCTGTGTGACCTTGAGTGAATCATTTAACCTCTCTGGATCTTAATGGCTATAAAATGGTGATAATAATGTCCTATAGGGTCCTGCCTACATGTTCTGAAAGAGTATTTCGTTGTGTCTGTACTGTTATTTTTTTAAGCTCTTTGGAGAAGGAGCCAAGATACATAAACACTTTAGCGTCACTATGTTCTTTTCAGGTTAAAAAAAAAAAAAAAAAAGGTAGTACTCTGAAACAAAGATTGTTTTGCTACCGGACTGCTACTGGGATAATGCGGATGTGTTCTGTCCAAGATGCTCGGGATGGTCTATAATCTCCTGCAAATGGATTTTGTTTTACTTAGGGTGGGGAGACATTTCCGTCTCTTTTGTGAGTTATTGTAAATGAATGTAAACTATTCTCTATCAGAATGAACAAAGAAAAGCTTTATTCCAATTCTTTTACACACTGCACATAACAGACGCTGTCAGTCCTGCAACACAGCTTGGGAAATAGAGTCTCCAAGATGTTAAGTGACTCTCTCAGGACCACAGAGCAAGCAAGCAGTAGAGTTGGGGCTTAATTCCCTGCCTTTACCTGGTGAGTGACATGGACTCCTGCCTTAATCACTTCTCATTGCTGGGACACAACATTCGACACCCACAATTTAAAGGAAGGGAGGTTTATTGTAGCTCACATTTTCAGAAGGTCTCAGTCCACGGGTGGGGGGTTGGCACTGGTGGAAGGGAATGATTTGGGGAAGAGAGCTTATGGCATGGTAGAAAACAAGCAAACAGTGTGCAGAGGGTGGAGGTGGGACGGCAATACAATCTTCCAGGCCATGCTTCCAGTGACCCATCCCTCCACCCAGCCTCACCTCTATTGAAATCACTAATAGATTAACCTGCTGACCTACTTAACCCTTCTATCCAATCATCCTCCAGGTGCATGAAGCTTTAGCACAGACAGCTCAGATTCAAACCATAACAACTTTGAATGAACAGGGCATATGCCCAAGGGAGGCGAGTACAATGTGAGCTGGGGACTTCTGGACAACTGGGACTGCTGACAGCCATTTACAAAGTGGGTTGGGGGAGTAAAGCTTTTAAATCTGTGTGTGTGGGGGGGGGGGGGGGGGGAATCAACAATTGCTTTTATTTTTCTAAAATATTTTCTTACCCTTAAGTTCCCTGACTCTGGCCCAATTCCAGGAAAGCCTCAGGTTATATGTTTAAATAATAAAAGTTGTCATCCTTGGTCTTGCTTGTGTGAAATTGCTGCTGCATCTCAGCCTGGTGTCCTGTGAGGAAAAGTTAGAGCAGAGAACTTGGTGTGGGAAAAATGATCTGTAGGAGATAGCACCCTGAGACTCAAAACCTGTCCTTTCATTGGATGGCATCTCATTTATTTGGGGATTTAGATAGCTGTGATGATCTCACCTGTTCAGAGTGGTGCCACTACCTCCAAAGACACAGCAGTAGCTGAGCACTTGAATGTTCATCTCATTAAATCTTCACAGCCAACTCTCTTTGAAGAGGAGGCTATGGAAGCTCAGAAAGGCTGAGTAACTTAAGGACACACAGCCATCAAGTGGCAGAGCTGGTCCCTGTTCTTAGCTTTGTGTTCCTAATCACCACGTTAGGAGAAAACAGCCACAGCTGTACAGCGCAGAGCTCACTAGCAGCTGGGGTGCTTCATTAAGCCCCACTGTCTTCTAGAACAGAGGTCCTCAACCCCTCGGCCATGTCGCCACTCCATGGCTTGTCAGGAACCAGGCTGCCTATCAGGAGGTGAGCAGCAGGAAAGTGAGAGAAAATGTATCTGTATTTATGGCCACTGTCCAATCTCTCCGCCTCCTGTCAGATCGGTGGAGACATTAGATTTTCATAGGAACATGAACTCTACAATGAACTGCACATGCAGGGATCTGGGCTGCAGGCTCCTTGTGAGAATCTAATGACTAATGATCTGAGGTGGAGCTGAGGCATTTGAATTACTCGAGTACTGTACTACCCCATCCCATCTCCAGCCTGGTCCATGGAAATATTGTCTTTCATGAAACCAGTGTTTGTGCCAAAAAGTTTGAGGATAGCTGTTCTAGAGTGCAGAAGGCTTGAAGACAGTGGCAAATATAGACCTAGGAGGACTTGGAGTGAGGGAATTACAGGACTTAGAAGGAGTTCTGGCCTTTAATCTGGTCCATCCACTAACTCAGAACACTTAGGCTCTCGGTAGAGCAGCTACTGAGTCAGGAAGTTTGACTAAGTTGTTTCTGAGGATGCTCTGGGATCCAGAGAATATAAAGAAAAGTAAAAATAAGTCACAATCCTGGTTTCTGAAGATTGCACAATCTCCTAAAACATACAGATGAAATATGCAACCATAAGACAGGATAGACAAAAATTAGTATTTTATAGGGGAAAAAAAGGTGAAATGTTTTTCAAGGAAGCCAAAATTGTAAGGATTCATTCCAAACCAAGATATATCACAGCTAGTCCCTAATGCAAAAATACTGTGCGTCTTCATTTTTTAATGCTGAATGATAGTCATTGCTCTCAGATGAATGGCACAGGGCCAAGGACAAACTGTTTCATTTAGTCAAAGTGCTTAATGCCTCAGTTATATGGACAATTCATCTATCCAGAATGTTGGCTTCCAGGTCCCTGCCAGGCAGTCAGGTTTATAGCCCAATAGCTCAATATTTTTACAAAAGGTGCTTGTACTCACCGATTTATTTTATCCTTGTGAGATAAAATCCAGTTGTCTTTGATTCCCTCTTCTGA
The DNA here is from genome assembly GCA_004027205.1 of Ctenodactylus gundi. Taxonomy (NCBI): domain Eukaryota; kingdom Metazoa; phylum Chordata; class Mammalia; order Rodentia; family Ctenodactylidae; genus Ctenodactylus; species Ctenodactylus gundi. The sequence continues at coordinate 965,596 of PVKB01000219.1, read as the reverse complement.
ATCACATCTAATCATCTCTCTCTCTCTCTCTCTCTCTCTCTCTCTCTCTCTCTCTCTCTCTCTCCCCTCTCTCTCTCTCTGTCAGATATTTTGTTAATTTTCTAAAATACAGAAGTGAGTTAATGTAGTTGGAGGGGTCTCTGAAACTGGATGAGACTCTCATAACCCTTGAAGATGCAGAGGACTTTCAACTCAGACTCTTGTCTCAAATAGCTCTCAGGCAGACGTAAGACACAGCTTACCCTTTCAGCTCTAGCTGATAAATTTCTCACCAGGGCTTGAAGCCCTCATTCTGACCTATCCCTACCAGCCCCCGATCTCTTCTGCTCATCCCCTCTCCTTCCCAGGACACGTAGAACATTTCCATGGCTCTTTAATCCTTCCTGGATTTTCTCACCATTGCATCTTCATACCCTGTGCCTTCTAGCTGAAAAACACATCCAACCCACCTGCCCTGCTGCCAACCCTCAGAAGTGTACTAACAATTCATAATAATTTTCCACTCACGCATCACTCTATCCAGAAAGTACTCCGTGGTGTCCCTAAGTCCCAATGAGGCAACTCCTCTGGGCTTCCTAGGCACATCCGTTTCCCTGATACAATGCGGTGCTAACCATTTCTTCCCCTCTCTCCTTCACTAAACTCTATGATCTCCGAGGGTAGGGACCATGGCTGCCCCACTTCCCAGCAATGAGGACCTGAGAAATAACTGGGTCTTTCCATAACTGCTACCTTTTCTACGAACTTGGGGCTGTAACAGAGTACCTTACAGCAGACTAAATAGTAATGCATACAACAAACTCACGACTGAGCCTAGCACACAGCAAGTGCACAATACATGTTAAATCATGTCATTACAATTCACTGTTTTGCCAGCATCATCAAAGTGCTTGGAATAGAATTTTTTCTCAAAGAATAAGTTTGAGCACTAAAGACGTACTACTGTGCTGCGGTTTCCACTGTCCAGCCTCGCCAAGAAGGGACTTCCGGAATTGGCTTGCTATTATGTATCCTGTGTGTGTGTGTGTGTGTGTGTGTGTGTGTGTGTGTGTTGATCAAAAATAGGGTGTGTACTGAAATTTTTTAAAAATCATTAAAAAACCCGTTGGCATTAATTCCCCTCTAAATACTCCCCCTCACGTCACACACACCTGTCCCATGATTCTTGCCACTTTCTGAAGCTGTTCTGGGAGACTTCACTCATGTCTGTACAAGATAAGATCAAACACCATGGAAACTGCCACAGTCCAGAGCCACCCAATGGAAAGGAGGGCTTTTCACAGCATTGCAGTATGTCCTTGTCCACTTTGTTCATCAGATCTGGCATCAACCGACTTCTGGTTTTTCCTCTAACTCAAAATGGTCATGAATCTAAGATAAACCATTTGAATAATTTCAGGGCATTGTGGCAGTTACTATAGCACAACCTAAGACACGAAAAAGGACTTCCGGCACTGACTCCAAAAACCCAAGAATAAAGACATGAGTGTGACTGAAATGACAGGGAGTATTTGAGGGAGATTAATGGCAATGTGTCTTTTACTATAATTTTTTTTAAACTTAAACGCATATCATATTTTTCAATTACATTTCATATATGTATATATAATGAAGTATAATATATATTATATTATCTAATACATATGCCAGCTTGATATATATTTTGCCAGGTTAATATACCACACATGAAAACTCCCTGTGCTCAGAAGGAGAAATAAGAGTCCTACTCTGGTTAGGTGTCGTGGCTCACACCTACAGCACTCTGGGAGCTGAGGCATAAGGATCACGGGTTCCAGCCAAGCCTGAGCAATTAAGCAACATAGTTGAGACCTTGTCTCAATTTTTTAAAAAAATAACAAAATAAAAATAGTTAATGTTGTTGCTTAGTGCAGTCTCTTGGCTCAATCCCCAGCATCACCAAAAATTAAAATAAAAATAAATTTTAAGACAAACCATGATTACTGTCCTTAGAGTCAGGTATCTCTGGACTCCACAGTCTGTTACCTTGACGGAAATGTAATCCTTCTACGACCAGATGTATCCCAACCTATAACATGGAAAGAAAACTCCTTGACTAGTTGCGATGTTAAAGAACCTGGATTCTACAGGACGTGTGATAAACAATTCAAGATCTAAGCCCTCTTCCTACTACCACAGTCATTGTATAAACACAATCTACTTGCTCTTTTACTCTGGTAAGTCAAGCTGAAGAAGTCAAGTACTAATGATGTCAGTTAAATGAGAGTTCTAGGTACAAACTCTGGTATTACCTCTAAATACCTTGGGTGAGTTTCCAAGCCTCAGTTTCCCCATCCACGACCTGGTGATGATGACACTATCCCTGAGGGCTCTAGTAAACACTAATAGACACTGAATATTTAATGCTTTTAGGGTAGACGCTGGTTCACAAAAAGTGCTATGTAACATCCATGAAGATGAAATTGTGTAACATTCACATGCATTTCTTTCGCCTTTGTTTTGTGTCTCTGTAAAGTCACATTGGTGTGCTTTTGTTGACTCTGACCATGAGTGTTCCGGGACGAGGCAAGAATTTCAAGGACTTTCAGACTTCTAGGTGCCAAGTTTTAACATATTTTTGCTTTTAAACTATAGGGATTTAGAACTTAATCCACAGGAAATGGGTTTGGCAAAGCACGGTAGGAACCAGCAGAACTTCTAACACAATCTCTGTCCAGGCCTTTGTTCACTGATGCAAAATTAAACAGTTATCTCTGGCTGAGGTTCCTCCAGGAAAATTGGATGGGAGGTAAGTTCCAAAGCAGAATCTGGAAGGGATGAGCACATTAGACAAAGGCGTCAAGATCCAGAAAGATTCAAATAGGTCTGGAAGGATGAGCTAAATCTAACAATGGAGGATTTGACAAGAACAGATGCAGCGAATGCTGGTTTGGGATAATGGGAAACCTTATTTCTGAGTCTCCCAAAACAAACTTATTTGTTCCAGATGGGGAAACTAGGACATCGCTGGTTCAGTGATTGGTTAACTAATGACTATTCAGGAATGTTTGTTTGTTGTTTGGTTTTGTTCTTTAAATTGAGAGAGGGTCTCATTCTACAATCCAGACTATTCCTGAGCTCACTACATAACCCAGGCCGGCCTACAGTCCATGGCAATCCTCCTGTTTCAGCAGCTTAGCTAATGACTATTGAATCTTCAGGTCCTAGTAACCACGGGGTTGTGATTGACAGGAACTCTAGAGCCATCCTACTTTCATCTTCTATCAACTTAATTATTCACCTGTCTCTGCTTCTGTGTCCCCACCTAGAAAAACAGGAATAATGTAGTATTTTCCAAAATCTGAGAGACTTAAATAAATGGGTCTGATTCTAGGGGGAAATAAAGTTGAAATTTTTGAAAGTTTTTGTAATGGACCCAAATTCATAAGTGTTACAAGCATGATTAAAAGTGGATCTTGTGACTCCTCGACTCTGGATCTTTTTCACTGTCCCAAGCAAGCTAATACAATCATAAAACATACTTATATTTGATATAGATATTGTAAGACAATCTAAAATTCTTTTGGAGGGAGACACCAGGCAAAGGACTAAGAAGATACTCAAACGTAGAAGAAACTGCAGGACAAAAACATTCAGAACATGAACGTATTTGGAAAATGCAAATAATTGGATGTGAAGAAATCTGAAAATGTCATAGCTTGGGCAGGAGATATTAAAGAAACAAAGAGCCTATAGGGTGAACAATGGCAAAGAAAAAGCCAAGAATCATCCAGCGCTCTAAATTACCCCCCACACTTCTGAGGAACAACACTTCAAGGACAAAACTGAGTTCAGGAGTGATGGGGCAAGTTCGACATCATTGAGCTTAGTGATATCATTGTACAGATACTAAAATTGAGAATTTGAGAAGAGGAAAATCTTACCAAAGACAACACACGGCACTAGTAGAGAGCCGAGTTGCCAAAGTTTGGCTGACAGGCACTTCCCATTACACCTACGGAAAGTGGTCGATTCTGACAGCAGGGGGCGCTGCGACCAGCTCGTCTGCCATCTACGATCCTGGCGAATCTGCAGTCACTTGATGAAGCCCTCTTGTTTCCCAGGGACCGATTAGACTCAATCGAATTATCCATCTTGCGCTGTGGCATCCCAGACCCATTGCTACCGGGTCACCACGCTGTTTAGGATGAGCGATGCTGGCTGGAGGCCGGCCAATGCACCTGTGGTATTTTGATAACTTCCCATATTGCCAACTTCTCATATTAAATATACAACTTACAAGCAGGGCAAAGTTTAACTCACTCTAATCAACTGTAAAATGAAACGGGGACTTGCTGTTCTCCTCTGAAGACCTGTGTCTGCGTCACGCTCATCATTATTGGCCATGGAATGCTCTGCTCCCCAAGATTGGTTATTAATGAAGGTTGGAATTACGGATTTCAATTAAGTGCTTTATGCTGGTACTGAAATGCAGTGGGATCCACTCTGGGGAAATATAAATGCTGAGATGAAATGCAACCCTCCTTCCCACCTCTTCCTTTTCCCAAGTACCAGCCTCTCAGCCCAGCCCTGTTGATGAGTCACTGGCACAGAGGAAAGAGATCAGGCCTGGATGCAAGTTCTGGATACCCCATCTCAGCCCTTCCTTGAATGTAACAGCCCTTCCTCGGCTGCAACACTGGTGATGGAGACCTCACCTAGGCTGTACCCAAGACTGGGAGTATGAATGCACATAAACATGCTGGGTATTACTCATTTTTTTAGACATACACTACCGAAGAAGATAAAGCTTACAGTTTTAGAGGTTTCAGTCCATGGTTGGCTGTCTTCAGGGCAGAAACAACACAATGGAAGAGCACAATAGAGGCGAACCATTCACTTCATGGCATCCAGGAAGCAGAATGAAAGGGAAAGACCCCAAAACAGATATACCATTCAAAGTCGCTCCTTCACATAGGCCCATCTTCTACTCAATTGTGAACACCTTAATGGTTCTTATAACCTCTGTAGCCCACCCCCCCACCCTGAAATTCACTGCACCAGGAGTTAAACTCTCAATACTTGAGTCTTTGAGGAACACTTCATATTTAAACCATAACATGTTGCTTCTAATTGTTCAGTCTCTCTAAGAACTGCTATAAAAATCAATTTTACTTATTAAGCACCTACTCTGTGCAGATAACTTTCTTGTATGAGACCTAAGAAAATTTCATGGAAAATGCTTTGAAACTCAACATAACACATAGAGTACAACTTGTCAAGTCTGCCTCTCTGAGACTAACTTCCTTCTCTCTGGAATGGAAATGTCACTATCAGCATCTCCCAGTTCTTGGGATTATGTGTGGCAGCCTGGGTGATGCCCCCAGATATTCCTGAATGCTCTTCCTCAGATTTGATGGGATTTTTAAAACTAATTAATTAATTTTTGCAGCAAGTGGGCACTTCTGTGGCTCCCCTCAAACTCTGTTCATCTCCTGGACTCTCTTGCTTCCCTCCAACTCCTTTCCCTACTATGATAAGCAGTCAATAAAAGTTCATTGATGTTACTATTATTAATCATCTCAAAAATGTCAGTGAGCGTCTGCCATGTGGTTAGCCCTGGAACAAGCCATCCTCCTCAGGGTGCATTATGAGGATCATATGCAATATAGGATGTGAATGTTTTGAAAATTCTGAACTTTGAGGTGCATGAAGTATCCCCAGGAGGCTGTGCAAAATTAAATAAACAGCAATCACACACACGCGCGCGCACACACACACACACACACACACACACACACGCACACCTGTAATTTGAGATCTCCTGCTCTCCTGCCTTAGGGCATATGATCACAGAAGATGTCACTGTGAGTTCTGGCTGTTGGCCGCAGTCCAGCCTCTGGCCGCCTTCTCCCGAGATGAGCACAGTTTGGGTCCTGCTCACAGCCTCAGCCTCCTTTCTATTCCAGACATGCCACAGGAGAAAATCACAGACAGATTTCTCATTAACTAACTGCTGCTGTGCTGCCTGGAAAGCTAAGTCTCCTACTTGTCGCCAGAACTTTCCCAAGAAAGAAAGGGAAGAGGCAGGTGGGGGAAACAGCAGGACTTACAGCTTAGTTATTTCATTTTAAGGGGACAAACAGCTAAGGCCAAAAACTCAAGATAAAGAAATAAGAGAAAACACAAAGATACTCCCATGCTTAATACTGTATTACCTTACAGGTGTGACTTAACCTCTCCGAGCCTCAGATCTTACAAATAAAGTTGTGACAGATGTACTTCTCTCTTAATTAAAAAAATTGTTTTTTTTCTCTCAAATCTATACAGTCAGATTATTCCCCCTTTTGCTCCAATACACTATTTTGTTTTTAGGTAAGTTGAAAGTATAATCTGTCATATGATTGGGACACTTTTTAGACAGAATGGGGAGATCTGGATAATTAAACCAGACCATAGGCACATGGTCCTACTATTTATAAAAGGCTGTGACTGGTCCCAAGATCTATAAACTCTTTTATTTTACACAAGTGTCCCAAATCAATTAGCTAAGGTAAAGAGAAACAAAGAAAAGTCATTACACAAATTCTGGTCAATCAGAGTCATCCAGTATTGAGATGAAACTTTTTCTTCCACCAGATACTTGGTGTGCTCATGTTAATACTAGACTTCTTCATGATGTGTCTTACCACATTAATGACAGATGCAAGCATGTCCACCTTAATCTTCTGAACTTTTAGAAAATTGGAGCTTATGGTATGAATGCCTAGGGGTCCCCCAATATCTATTCTATTCTCCCTTCTTTTATAACAATACAATTCGGTGATGCTGAGTGTGATCTAATTCCCAGCTTTCTTTACTAGGAGTGGCCATAAGTCTTACTCCTGGGGGATGGATATAAGCACAGTTGTTGAATGGAAGTTTCCATGAAGCTTCGTGAAGACAACAGCTATTGAGTTTCCTTTGTCTTTCCCCCCTGTCTTTCTCTGTCTCTCTGTGACAAACATTGGTACGATGCTAAAGTTTCACATTGAACTTCGAGGTCAAAGTCACACATACAAGTGGTGGAAGAAAAAACTGGCAGGAGCCAAGGTCCCTGAGTACTATAGTGAAGAGCACTGTGAGCAGTCCCAGACTTTAAAGAAAACGATTTTTTAAGAAAAAAGATGCTTAAGCACTCTCAGGTAAACCTATCAGGAAGGAAGACCAATATCTTCTAATTCCCACCATTAATTCTACAGGTTGGGAGCACTGAGTCCAGAGAACATTCAACATCAAGTGGTTGACGTTTTAAGGTAATACTGAAATTTTAAGTTTAAAAATAGCATGGTTTAAATTAAAATCTAGCAATCTTCTGAACTTCTGGCTTTTACTGTATTCATTCTTCCTCCTAGTCATTAAACTTTCCTCAAACACAAGCACTGTATTGGAACGTGAGCAGGCACTGACCAAACAGACCTGTGAAAAGCAGTTTGCTCATGTCAGGAGTTCAAGAATAGGAGAGCAAAGAGTACAATTGCCACCTGAGAAGTGTCATGCACATGCACACATACACACACACACAACGTGAGGAACGCCGAAGTCTGGGCTCAGGAAAGCCTCCAAAGGAAGATCACACCAGAACTTATCCTATAGAACAAGAATTTGCTGACAAGAGAACAGACAGATGCCCGTTTGAGTAGGACAAACTTATACAAAATTGTGGAAGCCGGAGAGGACATGGGGTGCATGATAGGCACAATAATGGCCCCTAAAGATGTTCATGTCCTAGCCATAGGAGCTGGTGATGTGTTATCTTACATGGCAAGGAGAAAGAAAGGCTACAGATGTAGTCGAACATGCCAAGTTGATGACTCAACATGGAGAGCGTCCTCAGTGATCCAGGAGGGACCCACAGAAACATTTCAGTCCTGAAAGTGGAAGAAGGAAATGGAGAGTTCGGGTAACACTGTCGGAGGCAGATTTCACTTGCCACTGCTGATTCTTAAGCTGGATGGAGTCCATGATCAAAGGAACATGGGTGGGCTGTAAAAGCTTAAGACAAGGAAAGAGGCTTTTTAGACCCCAAGAAGGAATGCAGCCTCACCAACACTTTCATATCACTCCAGTAAAGCCCATTTCAGATTTCTGACCCCTGAAATCTGTAAAGTAATGGTTTGTGTTATACATAAATAAGTTTGGGTAGAACGTCTATGACAATTTGTCATGGCAACAATAGATAAACTAATACAATGATGAAATCTTACTATGTTTAAGAGCAAAGCATGTGATCAGAAGAGAGGCAGCAGACATAAGTTGTCCTTGATTACAGAGTCTTAAGTTCAAGATAGAGATTTTCAAATGGGTGAACACTGGAAAGCCATTGGAGGATTGTAAAAAGAAGTGATGTTGTCAGATTTCCTTCACGAAGATTTTAACAGCCTCTGGGAAGATGGACAGGAAGATTAGCCTAGAAGTTGGGTGACATGAACAGCAGATCACAGTGGCTTTGGTAGGAGATGCTGGTATGGAGACGCAGAAGAGCTGTTCCTTTGGAGCTCAAGGAGTCGGTGGAACCTGCGCACTACAACAACGGCATTCGGGGGCTCAGGACTTTCCCTGCTCTCTCACATATGTTTTTCCAGTGTAAGACTGGACTAGCAAAGCTGGGTTCAAGATCTGCTCCATTATTTATGAGTTGAATATACATAATCCCATCATTCAAAACCCAAAGGGTCCACAATCTGAAACTTCTTGAGCCCTGATATGAGCCCATAATTGGAAAATCCAACATCAAGAAATGTTTTGTGCAAATTACTTTACAACCTTTTATAAAATTACCTCTGGGTGTGTGTATATGTATAAAATAAATGAATATTGCTTAGTTTTGAGTTCAATCTTTAAGACATCTCATTATGTATTTGCAAATATTCCCAAATCCAAAAACAAAAATTCCCAAATTCAAAAACAAAAATTCCAAAATCTGAAAGAATTCTGATTCCAAGCATTTTGGAGAAGGAATAACTCAACCTCTAATAACATTGGGCCTAAACCAAGTCACTTACCCCTCTGTGCCTCACTTTTCTCACTTGTAAAGTGGTGATAACATTCCCTCTCTGAGGGAATGCCGCATTCCAAGCCCCCATCATGCTTGAATCATGCTGCCATGCCTGCTGAGCTGAAGCAGTTCTGTACATGTTAAGGACAGCCATGTTAGTTTCAGGGTGCAGCTACTAAGCTGTAGTGTTGGCCCCCAAAGCCTTCCAAAGCTGTGCAGGTTCTGCGGTTAATAGGGTGTCTAAGTATTAGTCAGAGTTGAGGGTCATCCAAAGGGCACTGGAGGCAACACCTAGGTGACCAGGAATGCCCAATGGCTCCCCCCAAATGACAAAGCAAGACGTAGGGAAGCGTCATTCCTGACTCTGTAAAAAGGTTCTATAATAAAATGTGTGAGATCACAGAATCCTGGTGTTAAATCATAGGATTTTTGGATTTCAGCATCTGAAATTTGGAAAAAAAAGTGTATAACAATAAAAGTTTTCTACTCTCATTCGTGGATCTCAGAGTCACAGTGTTGGATATTTAGAACCAGGGAATTTGAGGGTATTCTTAATGTTTATAAGTCTTATGTCACCAGACTACCATTGGCCTGATTAAGGAAAACATCTAGCTCATTAACCCCTGACTAGCACCTCCATCACCCCACTTGCCGGACCACAGCTCTCTGACCAGTCAAATCTGGAAGCCCCAAAAGTGACTTACAAAATTTTACTCCCAGACACTGAGTCTCCTGAGTCAAGGACTGTGCCCTTTATAGCCTATCTCAGCACGGGGCTAGACTCAGAGTGAATTTGGACAAACAAACAAACAACAGCAAAAAAAAAAAAAAAAAAAAAAAAAAAAAAAAAAAAAAAAAAAAAAAAAAAAAAAAAAAAAAAAAAAAAAAAAAAAAAAAAAGCATGACACTGGTATTTTCAACAGCAGAAACCTGAGGACAAACCCTGCTTCCCACAAAGGCAGAGAAACAGGAAACAGCTACTTAACCTGAGCAACAGCTTAGCTTCTCTGAGTCCTATGCTCCCTAAAGTGATAGTACCCACATCACAGGGATATTGTAAAGATGAGATATATAATCCATAGAAAACCCCTAGAAAAAATTCTGGATAAATATTAAATGAGTGTTAACAATTATTCTTAATGAATAGGGGAATAAATTTCAGTCAACATGGCACCAAGGAAGCCATAAGTCAAAGAGACATGGGAAAACAGCAATAAAAGAGTCAACAGAAGAGAAGCGTCAGATACTGAGCACCTGTATGTGACCGGCACATTGTAGGCGGCTTCCAGGAGGCATGTGCAATGTAAAGATGAGGTCGATCAGTGCGCCTCTCAACTCTCGGGCACACACTCCACGGCCCCATCCAGTGGACATTCCCTGGCATTTGACTTCCTTCTTTCCTTCTTTGCCTAGCCCCAGAATATTTTTCCATTCTTCAGTATCTGATAATTGAGGGATTATCTCAACTCTCATTAACATGTAAGCAGCTCATGTCCAGCAACTAGCTAAGGCAAAGATGAATCAAGCACTCAATTCCTGTGCTAATTCCAATTAGTCTTGACTGCCTGGGATTCTAATTTGAGATGGCATCTGAGGTCAGAGTGATGTCCACAGGCATATGAGTGTGGGGATAGATTGGTAATGTCTGCCTTGAAATTACTGTGAGAAGGTAGCAGTGCATGAGACTCGTATCTACCAGACCTGTTTGTGAGGAAAGTAAACACAGCTTTGCCACTTATTGTACAAGTGTTTTAATTGTATGCATTAATCAAGTTTAACCTTCATAACAACACTACAAAGTAGGTGTGCTTATCTCTAGTGTATGGAAAATGAGAACATAAGAAATCATTGAAGAACTCACATAAACAATTCAGAAAAGTTTTCATAGCACAGAAGAACTTCAAATGCCTATTGGTAGGTATAGGAGAATTTCAGCTCTCCCAACAAGCTAATGCAAAAAGAGTACTTTCAGTATTCCATGGGTGACAAGGTATATATTACAATCAGAAGTACTTTGCCTATCTTTGCTAAGAATAAGACAATAGGGGAAAAGAAGAAAACTAAAATCACGTTTTGAATTGCTGGTGAATCTTATTTGAAGAATTTGCACACAGTATCTATGCCCAGAATTCACAGTAGGGTTCAGATATGGACTAAACGATCTGTGCCCAGTCAAGTGAAGAACACCTGGGTTCTAGTCTTCTACTGGTACCAGAAGTCCCTTCCCTTCTTCAGTCTTCTATGGCTCCATCCAAACCCTGAAGAGATTGGACAAGAACAAGGAATCTCAAAATGGACAACTCTATCTCAAAAGAATGGTTTGGACACCTTCAGGGCATTATTAATTTCACAAAAGACAGGAGGGATACCATTGCTATTTGGATGCTAGGTGTCCAATGACTATCCCATGACTGGCCCATAATAACCAACATTCCCAACCTGAAGTCCATGTATGGTGGGTCAGCTCCAAGGCACAGAGCAATGGTGGTAGGCCTTGGCTTGGAGGAGTGTTGCTCGCCACATGACAGCCAGGAAACAGCAAAGGAAGGATTGGGGGGGCAGGGGGAATACACCCTTCCGGGTCATGCCCTCAATTACTTACCCACTTCAGCCAGATCCCACCTCTGAACAGGAGGCTTTGGGGGACATTTTAACCTAAACTATAAACCTAGACATCTAGAACATATGGGCAGGCACTGCCAAATGAAGAATGGACCACACCCCACTTAATGTTGGAACATCTGACCCAACATATAAGATGAAATTAGATGAAGTTATCTGAGTCGACATCCTAGCTCCATCTCACATATAAACACAGTATTTTTGCATAATTTTCATATGCACTGAATTTTCCACACTGCAACCACCATGCAAATCAAGGAGCAATGATGCTTTGTTTTGTTCAATTTCAGAAAATCACAATTCTGAAGGCCACGCTGTTTGTGTATTTGAGTGGCCAATTCTGCACATTCATTTCAGTTTCCATCAAACAGTCATCTGCCTGCTACAATGCCTTGCAGTCCGCTCACATCCACTCCTTCGCATATCAACATGCCTCTTATTTTATTATAAATTACTTTGCCTTTTATTTTTCATTTACTTTGCAGTTTGAGCACACCATAGAATTTTCAAATGAGATGTCTAGGTGGGTTATATAATTTATGAATCCATTTCAGGATAATAATGGGAGCATCACAAAATGTGAGTCTGGAATGATCTGCTAGCACCATTGGGTTACATGACCCCGCGGTCCTTTCCAGTCCCTGGCAAAGTCGAGGAATTACACAAAGAGAACCGTGCCCAAACCAACACTGCACATTACAGGTAAAAGATGAGGGCACATTTTCTTGTTTTCCACAAATTGCCGTCACCCCCTGAATACCCCTTAGCCGTTCCAGAATGCACAGCAATCTGGACCAACGAACTCATTCTGTCTAATCTCCCAAATGATGAAATTGCCTGGAATTGAGTTCGGGAACATTCGGAATTGCTCAAGAATGCCTCGGCCTCACCGAGTTGGAGCTCACCATGTGCTATTTTAAAATTTATAGTGTAATTGATTTCTTTATAAGCCATTCCGGCCTTATTATTTATTAATCCTCCTGTCAAGGTTAATTTAAACTACTTCTCAGTAAGGCAGCTTGACAACACCTTTGTTTACCTGATTGACAGCCCTGGTGAAAAAAGAGATGCAGATCAGACCCCCACACACCCTTAGCAGAGACCTCTGGAAGGAACTTCCAGTAGGGGAGTGGCTTGCCCCAGCCCTCAGAGAAAAATGCCAAGGGCCTCCCATCACACTCAGTAGCAACAGCATCAGAAAGTTACCCTTGATTTCAGGCAAGTCCTAGGCTCGGGAATCAGCCCCACGACACGGCAGCTAAGTCCCACAGGTGGTGCAGCTTTAGTTACTCTTGGATCTTCACTTCCTCTACATTTCCGTTGCCCTGACTGCTCTGCTCAAATTCTCCCACCTCATCACAACAGTCTCCTAACTTGTCTCATACCTCGACTTTTTAAGCCCTTTCAAAAGATGATCTCTCTAAAGTAGAAAATTTTAACCCATGTTATACCCCTATATAAAACACTTATTGGCCTCCAGAGAATCAAGTCCAAAGTCCTCCATGCCCTGGACCCTGTCTAGTGCTTCAGCCTCATCTCCCATCATCCTTCATACTTTTTGTGTCACCACCATCATTCAACACACTGTTCCCTCTCCCCATAACCTGGTTGTCACGAAACATCAGCACTAATATAATGCCATTTAATGCCCTGACCAATTCTACCAAAGGATTAACCATTCCTCATCTTGGAGTTATTAATATGTTCTCTGAGTCTGCATCCGTTGAATGCAGAAGAAGTACATATTTAGCATGCATAGAGTGTGGGCCACATATGATGCTGAGCACGGGACACAACAGAGAACTGGAGAAACCTCATCCCTGTCCCGGCATCACTGACAGCCCATTCTGTGAGCTCCTTCAAGTTGTTCTCACACGCTTCCCAGCTTGGTGCCAAAGAAAACACAGGGAGATGGAGAAAACGAACGTTTGTTGATTGCGAGCCACCGTACTTAGACTGTTTTATTTTAGCAACAGCCCTATGAAGCCAGCATTGTTGTATCTTTGAGAGATGAGCAAACTGGAGTTCATTTGCAACGAGTTCAGTGCTCAAGCACAGGACTGATTACCCCAAAGCCTCAATTTCAACTCTCCACTTAGCTGCTCACTTCAGCACAGAGTTCAGGTTTGCTGAATAAATGCCTGGGGTGCACCAAGTCAAATGGTCTATTTGTGTTCCCTAAAGTAGGCTCTGCAGTACCAGGTTAGAATCACTTTGACTGTGATGATAGGATGTTGAGAGGCTGAATGTGTACTACTGATTTGGCCCAAGACACATAGAAAGTTGAGAACGATGGGGCCTAGAATCCATCCTGCTTTGAGTATATATTAGCTCCCCTAGGTACTCAGAATATATGTGCTAAGTACATACATGCATGAAATCCCCTGGTGACTTTAGCATGATGCTGCAAATGAGATTGAGTGGTATGTTGCATTAACTACGAGTGAGAATACTGGCCTGACCCAAATTCATGTACTTCCTTTCAAGTTTAAAAAATATATAAATTAGGACAGACCTTTCACAAAAGAAGGTTCTTGAAGGCAACATGATATCACAGTGCTTAATACAGAACCAGCCACAAGTCTATTAAAGGCAGCTCCTCTGCCTCGTCTCTAAACACTGGACCAGCGGCCAGAGTGATTTAATGGGGATGGGAAAATCCAGGACCACAACTTTCAGGAGTCTGAGGAAGATACAAAAAGAGAAAAGATTTTTCACTGCGATTTCATTTTCATTTATAAAAAGAAACTGTAAAATATATAAATACGTCCAATTTAAAAATAGGAAACACATTTTAGTGCGTGTAGGCTTGAAATGCGCTGCTCAATTTCACACCTCTCTCATCCAGGCCTTGAGGTGGGAACAAAACATGTAAGTGGAGCAGTTACCTAACAGCCCTCCCTGCCCAGGGCCATCTTCCCACCATCTTTTTGGATATGAGCCTAGAAGTTAAGGGTAATAAAGATAAAGAGAAAAGAAGGATCAGAAAATGACAATGGGAAGGAAAGTGTGCCTGTGCTGGCTCAGAAAAGGGAATACAGTGCTCTCCGTGTTCCTTTGACATATCCACTGTGCTAAGGAAGCTGGTCTATCAGCCCAGGCTGGCAAAGATGGTATTAGAGAGGCATGAACGGACTCCTACCACACGTTGCTAGCTCCACCACGGCAAGAGGAGGTATCCACCATTAGCAGGACCTAGAGCTCTGGGCCACATGTCACTGAGGTCCCCAGTGTGTTTCAGGTCTGTCTTTGGCCATTATTTTGCTAATGCTCAGTGCATGCACGAAGCCTGTTTCCTGTTTAATCTACTTCCTGCTTCATGGATTGATGAGAGCGACAAGGCTCGTTAAGTCCCCAGCATTGCCTCTCTGTGGTCCTTTCTTCTAGCTGGAGCTCTGGCTGAAGTTTCTGCCCCAGGCAAAGTCTGGGCAAGGGAACCAGCTCATTACTTCCAACTGACCTTGCCACCCATGGAAGACATGACATCCTGCCTTGAATTTCCCAGCTGTACACAGTTGTAGCCAATAATGAGAAAGATTCAGTGTATAATGTTGAGAAGGAGAATGAGGGAGGGACATCCAACTTGAGCTTCCTGTGTGATCCTTTTCCCTGTTTTTCAGAGTGGTTTTTGTCAGCACTCTTCCTTGGGGTCTGGGGATAACGTCACTGTGAAAAAAAGAATCACGGATGTCCCATTTGCTTGATAAATTTTGTGCAGACCTCTCTCAGACAGCATGGTTTAGGCTGCCAGACTTGGAATGGACATGGCCATGTCTGAGTTCTGCCACCAGAGGGTTCTGGTGGCACCCCATTAACAACATGAGAACGAGCCCTGAAGGACCCATGAGGTCAACACAACAGCATTTTTCTCATATGCCCCAGGATCTTAGGCCCTTTGTCCCCACCCTATCCCAGGGACTCTGAGGCCTTTTGTGGGTTGGTCGAGACAAAGTTTCCAGAAAGTTGATTGGTTTAACTTAGAAAAGTGGCAGAGGCTGGGTTTATTAATTTGCAAGAGCCACCATGGTAAAATGCCACAGAGAGTTACTTAAACAAAAAAAAATTATTTTCTCATAATGCTAGAGGCTACAAGATCCAAGTGTCACCACGATGGTTTCATTCTGGGGCCCCTGTCCTTGGCTCACAAAGGGTCATTTCTCTGTGTCTTCATATTTCCTCTGTGTTTGTATGTGTTCTGATCTCTTCTTAAGAGATTAAATTATGACCCATTCTAACAACCCAAGTATTATAGCTACCATTTCAAAGGCCCAATCTCTAAATACAAACATATACTGGTTCTAGGGATGGAACTATATAACACACACATTTGGAGGAGGAGGTACACAGCCCAGGGGTTAACATTGGGAGTGAGAAAAATGGCATCCTAGACCAGTTCTAATACAAGGATAAATTTAAAGTTGCCCATAGTAAGAAACCCTCTCCCATCTAAGCCAGTGCCTACATGCTCATCTGAGATACCCTTTCCCTATGTGTCCCATGCAAATCATGTTATTTCATCTCTGTATGGGATGAAATTTCCTTCATCCTCTTGACTTTCAACTCATCAGTTTCCTCAGCCAAATTTCCCCTTCAGGCCAGTTTCTCCCTCGTTCCCACTTCTCCCTCAGTCTAGCTTCTTCTTTACATGGCTCCCTGCCATTCTCCCGTCAAGTATCAGCCTAAACATCCCTTCTTCGGGGAAGTCTTCTGAGTTCTAATATTTTTTACCCCCCACCATGATCAGCCTTCCATTCCCCCAGCACCTGCATCTCCCTTCGTGGCACAAATCCTTCCTACAGTACTCCTGTGGACACCGATGGTTTACTGCCAGTCAGTGAGCGTCATTCGTGCAAGAATGCCTCAAGCTCCTTCTCAGGGATGAATACTCTTAACGCTGTCAGGAGAGGTAAACATGTGTTGCACAGAAAAGCATCACCGAAGCTGCAATCGTGCGGCAGAAGAATGGCTCACATCGCATTCGTGGGTCTTCAGGAGACTTGCTCACTGGAGTCCACGTTGGAGAAAACTGTCTTGACGTGTACTTTTAAAATCACAACAAAGAAAGAGCTCGGAGGGTCTCCAGCCAGCAATGAGCTGCTCTAAGCTGGCATGTCACACACCACTTCCACTCACAACCTGATTAGTCCTCATCATGTGCACCCCTGGCTTCCCCAAAGGGACAAAGACGCAGAGTTGCACATACTGGCGAAAAGTGCTCATGGCCAGTGCAATTGTGACTCACGGAGCACAGTAGAGACACAATCACAATCAGTATGTTCTGAGTGATAATAATAAAAAGAATGATGATAAGAGCCTTAATTATTGGACACTTTCTCTTTTCCAAGCTCTGTGTGGTCACTGTTTTATTGAAATAGGAATTCATCTTTTCCTCCAAATGGCATACGCATGTCATAGCATCACCCGACTTTACAAAATCGTCTTGACTTCCTTTCCCTTTCTGCTACTATTGTTATATTTCACACCACATTACCTGGAAGATCTGCCTGTCCTTGCTACGTGCACTTTCTTGCATCCTGTCCCAGTTCCAGCCCAATCCAATCAGGAATACGTTCCACCACTCCATTGAGATGGCTCTTCTCAAAGTCACCTTTGCCTCACCTCCAGCCAATCGACAGTGAAGGCTCGGTCCTCTCTATCATTTGCTGGTTTCTGTGAGGTCAACTCTCCTGTTGAGACACTTCCTCCTTCTGGTATCCAAGACACCTCACTCGCCCGTGGAATAGCTGTGCGGTCTCCTCAGTGCCCTCCTACACTCACCTTGGCCTCCAAACACTGTCTCACTCTAGGATCCTGCCCAGCTGCAGGGTTTTCAGCCCTAACCTCTAGGCTTCTCATCCGCTCTTGCTCTTCAGTGATTCTCCAGTAGACACCCTCAGCAGCTGCCCTCTCAGCATCTTCATTCCGATGTCTACCCGACACCTTAAATTTATCCTCCTCAAGTCAAGCTGTTGATTCCTACCGACTCCCTCCACCTCAGTTTTCTCCATCATAATGAAAACAGCATTACCCATCCAGTCACCCAAGACCTCGGGGTTACTTTCATTGTTCTCCTACCCTTAACTAACACTCCACGCCTAATCCAGGGGCCAGTATTCTTTGTTCTGCCTCCCCTGCCATCCATGCACAGGACAGGCTGAATCCTACCTCTTCTTGTCATTTCTCTCCCATTTCCAAGCCCTAACCAGCCACAGGGGAAAATGGCCATGGCCTCCCTATGTGCCTCAGAACTCGTGAATGAATGGCTTTCCTATGGCATCCTGATGCTACCCACTGGCTTTCTGAGGAATACAGGGATCTGGTCAACCTGAATATACTTCACATTCACTTGCCTTTTCTACTTACTTCCTGTGCAGCCTACCACAGTGACCTTGACCTGTTTGCCCCTGTTAGCAGGTTCTTTATCTCCAGTAGGCTCTTTATCACTTGCTGTGCCTTCTGCTTGGTACATCTTCTGCCAGAACTGCACGTGACAGCTCAGAGATGCCAAGGAGCTACCCCAATCTCACACAGCTAGAAAACATTAGAAAAAGGAAAAAGTTTTACATAAGTCTCATTCTTACCATGCCGTTGCCTTCCACAGCCAGTGGAGGTTAAGTGCATTATCTTTGCCTCTCTGCAATTCCTTTCAGCATTAAAATTCCATTTTCTCCTAAGTGTGTCTTTGCAAAGGCCATTAAAAGGTCATCTAGCATCTAATCTCCTTTCTTAACTTCAGAGCAAAGAGAGTCTTCTGCTGCTTTTTCAGCTGTAAAACAAAGATAATACCTGCAGTGAGACTTTAAGAAATATTTGACACAGTGTCTGGCACACAGTAAGAACTTAAAAAAAAAAAAAAGTGAGCTTCCTTTCTCCCAGAGGCTACTACTCCCTTATTCCAAAAATGATCTTACATCCAGGGAGTTACTGAGGCTACAAAGACAATCGGAATTAGGATCCTACTTTCTACACACTCATATTCTCACGGGGGACAGAAAGCATTGACTCAAATATATTTAACATAAACAAGGCAGTAGCTTGCCTGGACGTTGGTGTCCGACATATCTGAGATAGTTCTTGACCTCTTTTCCAGCTGTGTCATGTCAGTAAAGTTACTCAGCTTCTCTGAGACTCCTTTTCTTCCTCTGTCTAGTAGAGCCAATGCCTGGACTCAGTACCATCCCCAAGAATCAAGCCCTTGGTGTACACAGGATGAATAGCACGTTGTTGAAGACAGAGAAAGCTGTTAGGACTGTGTCAGCTGATGCTGCCAAGAACTCTGTGTGCTCTGGGTGCCTTGCATTAGTAACCCACTCCCCGCAGGAGCCTTCCTAATAAGGATTTATGTGTCACCGCTGCAGGAGGAAGGAACGAAAGCACAGAGAGGCTGAGTGCTTTGGCCAAGGCCTCACAGCAACCGAGTGGCCTGCCATGGGGCTGTGGAGTCACACATCTAAGCCCTGGGCAAGACTGCCTCCCTGAGAGAGGTACCCACGGCAAGAAGGGGAGCGCTAGCCTCCGTCCTTGGGGTGCAAGCTGGGAAGACCTCCTGCTGCAGGCAGGCCTGGGGAGCTCCCAAATTCTCCTTCTATCTGCTCTTTCTTTCTGCATCCTCCCCAGCCTGGGAGGTTTGATCTCCTCACCCCCGAAGTCTGCCAGAATTGACGTATGATGTTTGAAAATTGTCCCGTAAAGTGTAAGAGCAACCCAGGCAGAATGCTAAAAGACCGGAAAACATAAAATTTAAAAACAGCCTCTAACAGTGCAGACACCCAGGAAGGACTTTGAAAAAGAAAAAAGAAAAAACTTTTCTTTCCAGTCAAATGGAGCTTTGGTCGCCTGGTAATTTACTATGTCTGTGCTTCCTTCCTGTAAAATAAGGCCATTCCACCCTGAGCGTGTATAACAAGGCCAGGCTGGGGTCAGACCGGAGCCAGACTCGCCATGATAGAGGCCTGGGCTGAGGGTGATGGAGAAGAGGTGGGATAAGGGAGTAAAATCTCTTTGCTCTGCAGTCTTTCCGGGTCCATGCTGGGAAGCTCTGAAAGCCAAGTTAAAGAAAAGCCACGCAGTGGACTTCACCAGTGGGAAAAGGAAAGGTTGCATCTGAGGCCACTGGACTCAGCACAAAGTATTTCAACAACCTGGGAAGCTCTTTTCGAAGGAAGCCTAGAGTCGCAATGTTGATCCAGATGACAAAAGGACGCATAGACACTAGGTAGACATGATGTTCAGGTCCAAACCCCAAATCTGCAGCTTCCAACCCCTGTGACTGTGATGGTCATTTTCCCATTGGTGTTACACAGCACACGATACCCACAACTTAAGAAGGGGAAAATTTATTTCAGCTCACAGTTTCAGAAAGTCTCAGGCCACGCATGGGTGGCTGGCAATGGTGGAAGGCTATGAGGGGAAGCTAGCTGGAGAGAAGCTTCTCAACCCATGGAGGTCAAGAAATAGAGGGACAGAAGGGCAGAGCTAATAAGGGAGGTAGACTTATCCAGGTCATACCCCAGTGACTGATCTGCACATTCCAACCAGGCTCTGCCTCTTAACAACAGAGGAAATCAATGTATCAATACACTGGTGTAATTAATCCCCTGGATCCAATCACCTTCCAAACCCATGAGGCTTGGTGACATTCCAGATCCAAACCACAACGACAGAGGGCAAGTCCTTCTGCCTCTCTGAGAGTCAATCTTGTTCTCTGTGAAGGAGAAATAAGAATATGTTCCCTGTGGAGTGGCAGGGAGACAGATGACACACCCCGAGAGACTAGACTTAGGGCACAATGTCAATCACTTTCCCCCCGACAGCTTTAGCCTAAAAGAATAAGATTATGAGCCTACTCCTTTGTCCCCTAAAAATGCTTTTACGGCCTTCTCCCTGGATGTGAGCCCTCGCCCAATCTGCAGAAGCATAGAAGTCTGAAGCCCACCTACAGAAATCCAGGGCTCAAACAATGATTCTGAAACCCAATAAGCCTGAAGAACACGCCACATTCCATCTCTCCATCCGCACCTAAAGATTCTGAATTGCAATGAAATGATTTACTCTAGTTACCAATGGAATTTGTCATGGATAGTTTTGACAGACATCAAGTTTTATCATCTCTTAAAACCTAGATTTTATGGAAATATATTTTAAATGTTGCCTTCAGACTGAAAGGCAAAGATCGGTTTTGGTTACTCTAACCGAAGTACATGACTTAATCCTTCCACAACTAGGCCTGGGGCACCAAGCCTCCATCTCCACAGGCTGTTCAGGCTTCGGGCCTCAGCTATAGCCCCACATCCAGGCAGCCTGCTCTGATGCCCCCCCACCAGGCATACAGGACCGTGCCTCCTCCAGACCATAGGCACTCTCTCTGCCCCTTGCTTTGGGCACAGAGCACATCCCATCTCATATTCGAGTGATTGACTGTCCACCAGAAACAAGAGGTCTCTGAGAACAATGATCATCAGTGCATCCTCAGGGCTCCAGGGCTCTGCACAGTGTCTGGAACTCAGTGGATACTCAGTGGCCACACAAAGCCTAATCCTCATCCCTCCATCAGTCTGAGAGCTGCAAATCCTCAGACGGCTCTAGCTGGAAAAGACACTGAGAGATCACTTGAGCCACTGCTGGCTTCACTGTTTTCCACTCATTTCTTCAGCAAGCATTCAATAGTGCATATTCCATGCTGAGCATTGCGCTGGGGATTCAGGAGATAGAAATCAACTGAGCATAGTTCTCGCCTCTACTAGCAGGAGAGCAGGGAGTGTGAAAGGGACAGTACAGAGCCTGGTGCCTTGTAGGTAGAGAAGCAGGATGCTGAACAAGAGAATGAATGAGTATTAGAGATACACACAAGGTTTGATAGAACAAAAGAAGGGCAATTATTGAGCTGGATCTGAATGAACGGGGAAGAGGCTTCCAAACAGTAAAATAAGGTGTAGGAAGCACAGGGTTCCAAGAAGAGGAAGCATCACAGGAAACAGCATCCTAGTTACTTTCTCATTGCTGGAATGGAGCACCCAACATCCACAGCTTTAGAGAGGAAAGGTTTATTTTATCTCTTAGTTTCAGAAGGTGTCAGTCCATTTTTTGTTGGCCCATCATGGTAGAAGGTCATGCCAAAACCTAGTCAAAGAGAAACTGCTTGTACCATGGCAAACAGGAAGTTGAGAAAGAAGGGAAAGGCAGAGTAGCATATACCCTTCCAGGTCACGTCCCAGGTATCCACCTGTTTCAGCCAGGCTCTGCTTCTTGAAGGCACATGAATCCACAGGTGCTCCACAAGATCATAAGGCTTTTGGGGGACATTCCTGATCCAAACTATGATAAAAATACTTCACAAAAAAATCTCTGTGGTTAAAAGGTTGAAAACTAGTAGAAGAGAGAAAGATAGAGCAGAATATGGACATGCCAAAGCAAATCACATTCTTCTGCAGGAAGACTCCAATCTGCAGCTACTCCTGTAAGAAAGGTTGGAGACAGGCCCCTGGATATGATCTCCTGTAACCTCCAGGTCCTGATCTGTCATGACAGCATGGGAGCCATGCAGATTCCCCTGCAGAGTATCTACCAATGGCTAAGAGTGTTGGTGGAAGTCGGTGCTTTTCCATCTGCAAATTACTCCTGCTGACAAGAGTTTGTTTCTCCTAGGTCACCCCCCTTTCATTCTATTAATATATATCCAGTGGTGGTGGGGAAAGAAGACCTCTTGTCCTTCCTCTAACTCAGGGAAACTCTAAAGTGTTGTGTAAGAAGCAGAGAGCTCCATGGATCAGTGACAGCGTCTATGGAAACTGAGACACAGAAAGTTCTCCCTCTACCACTTTTTCTTCTTTCTCAGAAGGAAAACACCCTACATGTTCATCTCTACCCTGGAATCTGCTTCTCAGGAAACCTGACCTATAGCAGGTCCTGGTGCTCTCATCCCAGAGCACTACACGCTCCTCTCCAGCCCACCTCATCACCCGGGGAATTGTGAAGGTTTTTCATTGCTGGCACAAATAAAAGTCATGTGGTATACCAGTTCCACATCCACGACCAAGAAATGGCAATATTGCCCAACAACCTACAGAGTATAGGTCACATTTTCAAACAAATGATCAGAGCTGAGTCCAGAGCTCCAGGTGCATAGAGTGAAACACACACTTCTTTCCAAGGTGCATCTACTTGACGTATTTGAGTCAGTTTATTGGCCACTCACCAAGTTCCGGGTCCAATTTACTCATATAACTTGAGCACCATCCCTAGGATGTAGGTACTACTCTTATCACTTTATTTAATAGGTAGAGAAACTAAGGACCAGAGAGATTATCTGAGCTGCCCGAGATCACACAGCTAGTGCATGGTAAGGCGGGTTGGGAACCCAGAGGTCTGTCTTCAAAGCCTGCACACGACCTATTCAGGTGACTTTGTTGTACTTCCACAGGGAAGAGGCTCTCTGTGCGAACAGAACTGAGAGTAAGGGGTAAAGATAAGAACAGCAGAAGGTGCATGATGTTCAACTTTATCAAACCCTAAGTTTGGACCAGGATTCGGTGGTGACAGAGGCAGCTCCAGTCCCTGCTTGAGCTGTTCTCCTGAGGACCTGGATAGAACTAGGGCACAGGAATATTGTTCTGGAAGTTGGGCCGATTGGAAAACTGTGAAAAGGGCATCCTCCCTCTGTGTACGGGGAAGGTGGCTTTGAGGATCCTGAGACACAATATCTCTGGCCAGATATTGGATTTTTCCATAAAAACAGTCCAAGACTCAGAGACCAATGACAAAATGTATGCACGAGCTTATTGATGAGATTGGAGAGAGCACTCCAAGATGAAGACTCTTCCAAACTGAGAAAGATTGTATTGGTAATGAAGTATTGGTGCCTTGTTCTTGCAGGCTCACAGCCATTGATGTCTGTCCATTAGAATCCATGCAACAATGTATGAACCCACATCTTGAACAAAGGTGAGAGAGGATAAGAAGGTTTCTATTTTATTGACTGAGCCACTGAGGCTCAGAATGAAAAAGTTCTCTGCCCAGATGTTTGAAGAACATCCCATTTCTTCTTCAGGGAAAGAATCTGGCTGTATTTCTGCTATCCCATAGGTTACACCTCTCTTCATGGTTTCCAAAACCTAAGAGCTGTGCCTTCAACATGGAGATACTGGGCTCTACCTCTCTGATGCCAAACTTTCTCTTCCTGGCTATCTCTCTCCTCTGTCTCTTTTAATCTGCCCCCTGTCAAAATAATAAACCGAATAAAGTAAATTTGTGCCCTGAATAACTGAAAGGTAGCAATTTAGAAAGCAGAAGGCCTAAGTTTTAAGTGTGTTTTCCATCTCTAGACTACAGGAGCCCCAGTAATAAATAAGTGGATTGTTCTGGATCATTTGTAAAGCAGTCTCCAGCTACACCACGTATAAATCAAGATTCAGTCATACTCAGGTGTGATCTCTGACATCTGAAAACATCAACCTCTGCTGAAAGAACTGCAATGTAAGAAAAGATCCACATCTTAAATTAAAGAATGCTTGCATTGTGGTGGGTTAGCTACAACAGCCAATGGCCCTCAGTCCCCTGTGAGAGACAGGGAACAGAAGCCATCGTTTACTGAGCTATTTATGGATTATTCCTTCCTCAGAACATCTTAACCCTTACAACATCGGAAGATGACGACCACCCCATTCTCGGGAAAGAAAACTATAGCTCAGGGGTGTTAATGAATTTAGTCAAGGTCACCCAACTAGCGAGCGGCTGAGATCTGAGCTGGCTCCATCAGAGCCCTTGCTATCCGAAGTGAAAAAGAATAAATGGAGACCTCCTGCCATCTCCTCCTCCCTGCCTCGAAAGGTCTCTTGTCTAGTTTGCATTGATTTTCATGTGTTTGTTTGTTCTTGACGCATTTGCAGAACCTGAGATCTCGGCTGCAAAATGAGGCAGATAAAAAGCAGGGTCAAGGCAAGGCGTGAGGCAGACTTCATTCAGCCGCTCCAGGGGCTGAAAATAACTCCAGCCGTCTCCGCTCTCTTGTTTGTCGCCTCCCTTCCTTCCTTTATGGTAACACTCCAACCACATCAGTAGCTCATCCATTTGCAGACCCCTGGTTGGTGACAGGTCACCAGGTGACCGCAGAAATCAGTAGATTCTGAGATACAAGTATCTAGTCCTCCTGCTTTTGTGCAATGGCCACTTCACTAGTCTTCTTACCTCTAGTCTGGCCACCCTCCCGACGCAGACTGCAAAATGCTCTCATATTAAATGCCCTGAAGCTCAGTCTGAAATTTTCAGTGGCTCTTTACTGTCTTCAGAAGGCAGTCCCGCAGCAGCCATGGTTCAACTACAAGCTGCCTTTCAAATCTTAGGTCCTGCTGTTTCATTTACCCTGGAATATGGACTTATCCCAGGGGCCAGAAATGAGCACTGGTTTTCTGCACCAAACCTATTTCATGCCCCTTGTTCTCAACCCCAAGTCTGCCCTTTTGCAGGCTCTAACCTAAGCACAGCAGAAACGTCCCTTGTTGCCAGCACTTGACCACGTGCCTCTTGCTTTGCGTCGTAGCTTTACCCCGTCTCGTTCCCCCTTGCATATCTCCTCCCTTCACCTCTCCTCCTGATTCTGACCTTCCTAAAGACTGTGGCTCTGCTAAGGCAATGAGATTGCTGAGTTCATTTCTGTGTCCTCTGAGCCTAGCAAAGACCCTGGAACAGGTAGCTTCAGATGTTCCTTGTGAGCAAAGGAAGCAAATTAATAGCAGCTCCTTCCAATAGAACAGCAGATGGTATGAATGGTCCACCCTCAGCAGAACCCTCTAAAGACCCCCCAGGAAAAAGACTGCCTACCTGTTAGCAAAGGAACAGAATGTGGCCCTTCACAGCCCTGAAGAAACAACTCAGGACTACAACTCTACTCTCCCGCCTAGCTCCGACTTTTAGTTTCCAGCTTCTCTCTTATCCCTTCTGGTGATTTCAAGTTCCATCTCATACTAACCCCGCTAACAAGCCCTCAAGGACCTCTAGATTCCACAGAGATACCAAGATGAATCCTGAGAGTTCGCAGGTGTCATCCGTGACTCACCTGAAAAGCCCAGCCAGCTGACAGATGCCGCCTGCATCTGCTGAGAAAGACCACAGTGAGACAGCAAGGGTCACGGCAACTGTGTCTGCCTTAGGTTTCTGATATCTGCCAGGCCAATTTCAATTACAGATACTGCACCTGCAGATGTTGGAAAAAAATTTTTTTTTGGTCTATCAGACTAACAATGTCAGGTTTACTCATTTGCACCATCAAATCTCTCTCTGCTGCTGTTCCTAGCCCCAGAAATCAGCACCCACCCAGGCACCCAGCTGGTGACCCCTTGGAAAAGTCCCTTTGACTCATGTCTCTTCCTCAAATCTGCTTCATTCTTCACAACAAGCGTAGAAGCCAAAGCCAACGCTCATCGAGAAAGGTCAAACACCGCACTGTGTTTGTTCGTGAGGGTGATATTTCACCGAAGAGCAGATGCTTCCTAAATGGTACATAAGAGCAGCAGCTCCCTACATGTCCCGGGAGGTGCGGGGGGGAAGTCTCTACGCCGTATGCAGCGCAGGCTCCAGTGCAGACCAGGAAGGAGGGGGCCTCGAAACTCATTACCATGCAAGAATGGGAAGCAAACGCCGTACCTAACAGCACACAGTGTGCCGTCCAGTGGTGCTTGCTACGTAGGGAGGTCATAACTTTTCTGACCATTGTTTATTGGACACTTGCTGTATGTCTGGCCTTCTGTTATGTTCTCAAATATATTTTCCTATTTAATCTATGAGGAGAAAGTCAGCTAACTAGTTCAGGGTCATTCAGTTAATACAGGATGCATCTCAAGTGAGTCTGGCTGCAGGGTCTACATTCTCTGCCACCTTGCTGAGAGTGCATTTAGCCTAATTATTAAAAAAAAAAAAAAAGCATCTGGGTCTGACCTCTACCTGAACCAGTCACAGGCTGAAAACTAAGTAACGATCCCCAGAACACGAAGATCAACCACCGGTCAAGCATAGAAGAAATGCTACACATCCTAGAGCCCACTGGCTCTGGATTTGGACGCTGTTCTCTCTATACCCTGGTTGCATGACCCCACAAAGAAGTTAATGGGCTTCTGATCATGATGCTCCTTCTCTTTAAAACGGGTTGAGTCATAGTGCAAGAATTTAACCTCATTGGATTGCCTCAAGACTCAAATAAGGTAATGTATATTATGTGTAACAAATGGCACATAGTAGGAGATCAATGAAGGTCAGTGCATACTTCAATCTGCCATGTTGGAGACTCGTTTTAATTCGGTTCCAGTGATTGGTCAACATGGACAGAGCTTTGGGTGTGCGAATAAGGATTAAGGAGTGATGAGCAGGATCCGCCATCTTAAGGAGCTGATAGTCCATGGGAAAAGAATATGTAAATGACCAATTTTCATAAGGTAGCAAAGGCAAAACAACCATGGCTTCAACTCACCCCCCTAGAGGAACTTGGGCCCCTCAGACCTCCCACCCGAAAAGAGTGCTGGTGGGTGCTTTGGGCCCCACAGTGGCACAGGGCCCTGAGACCTGAGTCTTGGTGGGCCCTTCACTCTGGACTTTGCCCATCAGAAGGCCTCCATCACTATCAAGGAAGCCGCAGCCACCGTGGCTCCAGTGCCCGCTGGCCCAACACTGTGCCCGACCTCACTCAGGGGGCCTAGCATCTGTGGCTGAGGGGGAAGAACCTTCTTGTACCCACTGTACCCACCTAGAGATCACATTGAGTTTTGGACAGGGCTGCTTCTGCCCTGGGATCTCACAAGGGACAAATCTAGCACTTCAGCTCCAGCTGTCACCTTTCCTTCACCCCTTGCCATGCAGAACGAGGTGCTTCTGCTGACAGCAGCACACAGAGTCCTACCATTCTTCTCTCCTTTCTCCCACCAATCCATTGGCACAAGTGCACACACACACACACACACGTATGCATGCGTGCATACAAATATATACACAAGTGCAGAGACATACACAGGTACCAATGCATTAGCACACAAACATGTGAGCACATGCATTCAATAAGAACAAGAATACACATGAATAGAAATGCACATGTACAAATACATGCACATACACATATACGAATACACTTATGTGTCTCCACACACATTCAAACATGCATGAGCACATGTGCACAGTTGTATGCATGTGCTCCTGTATAGATGCATATGCATGCAGAGACAACGTGCACATGTATAATTTGCACAGGCACACATTTATGCAAACATACACAAGTACACACACATGCATGCACATATACACACATACACACAGGCAAGCACACCTTTACATATACACAATCTGTTTCCTTTTCCTTCCTCACAGAAACAGAAGACCATTCAGTCCTGGAGTGGGGGGAGTGGTAGTGACATTTATACCCCAGACACTCCCGTATCTCAGCCCTTTGCCAGGCAGGATGTGGGAGCACAAAGGAAGAAGTCAGTCACTCACACTGGAGAATGGAGACCGGCTTCATGGAGAAGGCGGCACTGAAACTGTGGCTGCCAGATACTGAGGGAAAGCGCATATGCTCAGAAACACAGCTAGTGTGACAGAGAGCGACAGGAGAGGAAGCAGTCAGGTTAGGATTGGGGCCTTGGTTACTTTTGTCTGGGAGAGAATACCTTAAACCCACAATTTAAGGGAGGAAAGGATTTTTAGCTCACAGTTCCATGTGGTCTCAATCCACTCATGGTTGGCTCACAATGGTAGAGGGGTCTGCAGAGGGCCTTGCTGGAGAAAAGCTGTTCATCCCATGGAGGAAAGAAAACAGACGAGGGTGGTGGGATTAGCATGCACCTTCCAGATCAAGCCCCTCCCAACCGGACCCCACCTCTTACGGCACAGGAAATCAGTAGATTAACCCCCATGATTGAATTGCCTTCCAAACGGGAGACTTCTGGGGGACCTTCCACATCCAAGCCAAGTCCATTTGTCTTAGCTACTTTTGTGTTTCTGAGACACAATACTCAGCACCTACAACTTAAGAAAGGAAAGTTTTATTTTAGCTCACTGTTTCAGGAGATCTCAGTCCATTCTTGGGCAGCTGCTAATGGTGGGAAGGGTCTGGCAGAGAACAGTTGCTAACAACATCACAAAAGGAAAGATCAACTTCTCAGAAGAAGCCAGGAAAAGATTATACCCTTCCTATCACACCTCAGTAATCCACCAGAACCTCAGTAATCCCAACACCCTCAGTGACCCATCCATCTTCAGTAATTCACCCATAGTGATCACACCCCACCTCCTGACAGCACAGGGGGAGAAAATGGATTAACTCCCAGAATTGAATCACCTTCTAACCATTAAACTGCTAGGGAACATTCCAGATCCAAGTCATACCACTATTGGTCTCCTAGGGAACCAGGGACAGGCCTAAGAATCATCCTTTGAATGGTGCTTCTCAGCCAGGCAAAATATCTGATCCTTGGGGACACACACCACTTCCCTCCTCTCCTCTCTCTCCTCTGTACTTCACTTTACCACTTCCAACATCGTGTGTCTGGGGTGAGCCTGGGAATCTGCACCTATCCCATGCCCCTGCAATCCTGTTATCTGTCCTTTCTCTTCCGCCACAGAAAACTGAGTGCCATAGAAGTTGTTTGAGGAAGAGAGTGGCATGATTAGGCTCGTACCAGGAGAAATGCCTCTGTTGTCTGCAGCTGGAGGCCAGAACAGGGAGTGTCAGTGTATCCACACCCCTCTGCCGGCCCTCAGGAGTCATAGTGAAAATCAGGAAGGGGGCACCCGAGTTCCAACAGCAGGTCTTCTACACTTGTTACACTGAGCTGCGAAACAGTAAGGAGTCCAACTTCGGCACAGCAAGGATGTGAGCAGATGGCCCTTTCAGTTGTGTTAGGTGCTTCCATGTATGTGTGTGTCTATGTGCACCTATATGAGTATGTCATCTACACACATGTGCATAAATGTGGGTACACGTGCATATGTATAAATCTCTGCATGCATATCAGGGCACACATATCTACACACATGTATGTATGCATGCATATGTATCTGTGCCTGTGCATGTCTGTACTGCTGGTGAAGAAGTATGAATCTGTACACGTGCACATCTGTGCTATTGTGTAAAGAAGAGGAGATAGAGGCAGAGACGTGAGGGGACGGGGCAGGATGGGGATAACTCCGATTTGACTTTAATCTACCCCATCAGCTAAGTTTCTCATAGACACATCTTTAGTTTCTTCTTGAATTACTGACCAGAGTACATGAAAGTCACAGTTGAAAAACACAGTAGAGTATGAGGAATATTCTGGCAGTAGGAGCACTTGCCTAGCAAGCACAAGGCCCCGAGTTTGATTCCCCAGCACCACATAAGCGAAGCGTGGTGATATATGCCTTCCAGCACTCAGGAGGCTGAGACAAGGAGATTGCCATAAATTCTAGACCAGCCTAGGCTACATACTAAGTTCAGAACCAGCCTGAAATGCAGAGCAAGATCCTGTCTCAAAAAGTGAAAATGTATGGTTTTATTACAGTACAAAGATACAATGCCATCGATTCCCCTCAAAGAATTTCCCCTTGCTTTGAACACATTGATCCCCTCGATCATGCCACTTCCTGACGCAGTTCTGGGAATCTTCTTCACTGCTGCCTTTAGTGGTGCTGCTGTGGCTGCCTCTATGCTCTGGATCTACTCAAAACCTTCACTTTTGATAGTAATTTTAACTTTGAGGAAGAGTCAGCTGTCACCCAGTACCAGGTCCAGTGAGTAAGGGACGTGAGGATCCATGGAAATAGTTTCATGACCGTGCCTTTTCCATGGATGGAACTTGGCAGAGACATTCACCATATTGTTGACCACATCTCATGAAAACACTCGCAAGAGAGTCCTTCCAGAATAGGGAGGCTTCAGGAAGTGGAAAGAACTGTGGGATATGTGTGTCAAAGCGGCGAGAACCTTGAAGGGGAATAATGCCGATGTGTCTTTTACTGTAATCTGTTTTTTTTTTTTTAATGTAAACATTCACTGGATATTTTGATTACACCTCATGTCTCCTTAAAAATCCAATGATGGTGCTGCTGCAGAGATGTGGCCTTTGGGCAGAGGTGTGCCAGGGGTCAGTCAACAAACATGTCCACATCTCATCTACTCATGTATCCACCTGGGACAGGCACACGCACACCAGCTGGCAAACACACTGGCTGAGAGCCCACGCCTGTCTCACAATGCGTTTAGGCTCAGAGGAAGAGAGGGAGCTCATCATGTCTCCATGAACAACAGCAGGTAGTTCAAGGGTCACCCAAAGTATAGTCAGGACAGGAGCAGCCTGTACATAGGTGGTCCCCAATGAGTGTGCTGCAATGTGGACGCTGATGAGCTGGAAGATCTGGATTCACCCCAACCAGGCACAGTGTCTCCTATAATATAGCCTGAACAACGTGACACACGGGTAGTGCACCACTCAAACATCTCTACAAATCGCTCTGGTCGCCCCCTTAAAACTTCTGTGCATCTCAATCTCCCCCCCCCCCAGGTTTTGGCGGGATGAAGTGAAGTAAGAGATGGAAAAGTGCTTCGATTCTAAACATTGTTGTTGTTTCTACCGGTCCAAAAGAACATCCCTCCTGGGTCTTAGAAATGCCTCTTAGACCACTTCTTTTTCTATTGACTTGGGATTCCCAAGAGAGAACCACATTTTCAACAAGTTTTAGCTGCTAGAGATTTGTGAAATGATAGAATGACAGAACTGGAAGGCACCCTAGGGATCCTCTGCCCACAGTTTCATACAGATGGAAAAATAATAAAGGTAGAGCTAGTAGCAGGCCCTAGGACACTCAGAGGACCAGCTGGTTAGCTTTAGCACTTCACCTTGGCAGGCTGGCATGGGGCCATCCATACCTGAAGTGGGACTTTTACTAAGGGCTTTTCTGATTCCACATCTCACCCTCTGGCTTCTGCCCATCCCCAAGGCCCTTTCCAAGGGAGCATCTGAGAACAGAGCAGAACCAGGCCTGATGAACAGGCTCCACGCTTATCAGAGAGGAAGCAGCAGGCACTGGGATGAGGGTGGCCCCAGACTCTGTCTCGACCACCTCCAGTATTCAAAAAACAGTTAACATCTCGCAGGGAACTCTTGACAGGAATACAGTATTCTGAGCAGAGTTCCTGACAGGCTAGCAGGAGAGTCTCAAGAGAAACAAATGGAGATTTATTGGAAGGAAAAGGGAAGGCAGTCGAGATTGTGTGAGGAGGAGTGGGAGGGGAGGGAAAGGCAGAAAATGGTTCCAGTGAAGAGGTACGCTGACCAACCGGCAAAGAAAACACAGACACGTTCGATCCATCTTGCTCAACAAACTACACCTTGGCAATGCCTTTCTGAGCAGAATGATTTAATTCTCTGTGTTACAGAATCCTTGCTAGTGCGTAGAGGGAGAATGTGGTTATAGCTCTATTACCATGGAGGCTGCCTCTCCATGGTCAGAAACATCATGACTAAGACTCACTCTGTATGAAACAGCACCCTGGGTCTCCTCTGTCCCAAAAAAAGATGGGAACTTTCTCTTGTGAGACCATGCAGCTTTGGGTCCTCTCCCTAGCATCTGAGAGCTGAGAATATAGGAGGTATTTGATATAGTTTTGAAGGTACTGTATTTAGAAACAGAATATTGGTACATCTAATCAGAGAAGCCTGAATGTTCTTTAGGAGACAGAAAGATAGAATATTTGACATAGAAATATGTCTGAGGACCTGGGTCAGGTGAGCAAGGTGTAGGTATTATTTGATAGCTGGAAAATAATAGAAACCAAAAATAGTAACAGGTCCCTTCTTAGCCCATGGATTATAACACTGCCTTTTCCCATTTTCAATTGTTCTAATGTTTACTTAACATCTCAACAAATAGTTGCTGAAAACCTGCTATAGGTTTGCTGTGGGATAGATCTGTAGGAACTGGGGTAGAAAAGCTAAGAGGGCGTGGTCACTGTCCTGGAGAGCCAAAAACTGGGGGCTGTATTAGTCGTTTTCCCATCACTGAGACAAAATACACAGTATCCACAACTTACAGAGGCTCATTTGACTCCCAGTCGCTGGTGGATTCAACCCAAAGTCGGCTGGCTCCAAGGCAGAAGGAAATGGGAACCAGGAAGGAATAAGAGAGAAAGAAGAAAACAGAGATAAGATTCACCCTGCCAGGCCGTGCCATCTAGTGACTCACTGCTCCTACCAGTCCCTACCTCCTAGTAGCACATCCAGCCCATCGCCTTACAAACACATGAAGCTTTGGGGAGATATTTTGGGTCCAAACCATAATAGAGGGTGGATGCATATAGATAAAACACACAATGTGACTATTGCTGTCATCAAAGGCTGAGCAATATGCTATTGGGAGAAAAGGAGACCCCTAGCTCTGCAAAAGCAGAACAGTGGTGACTTTGGGTTGCTGCTCAGAGGACACTTAGAAGGCTGAGGGGCACACAGGAAGTTGGATGAGCCTCCTGGACAGGAGAGACGGCAAGGAGGCCTGTAGGAAAGTAGGATATTCCACAGGGATGGGAAACTCAGGGGCAGCAGTAAGTGCCAGGGTTGAGTGGCTACACTGACAGGGCCTTGACCTTAGACCCAACTTAGGGAGGTTTTGAGGAGGAAAGTAAAGTCTTGGAGACAATGTGAGTCGGGATGGGATGGGAGGCTGAGCTGGTGGAGAGTCTGGGGTTGTCTGCAGGCAAAAGCTGTTTGTTCAAAAGGATTTTGAGCCTGGCTACCATAACAAAGGTCCAAGGGAGAAGACTAAAAGGGGGAGATGTTTCCAAGATGGCTGAGAAGTCTTAACCATTTGTAAGGAGAAAGAAAGAAACAAGCACACAAAGAGAAAGAGGTGGTGGAGAAAGTTGAAAAAATAAAAAAGACAAGGTTTCCAGCTCACATAATTGATGCTGATGCTGTTAGCCAAATTTGGAGATAAGACTGGCTTCGGTCTTCAGGGGAATCCACAGTGAGTGCCGAACTCCCCCTTTCCTTGGGTTAGGGATTTTCTTCCCTGATCTGTCTCACTCCTTTGCCCAACATCAAGTGGGTATTCTATTATCAGTGACTGCCCATTAGAAGCATGCGCTCTTTGGAGGATGGAGACACTGATAAAAAGGATATAGCACAAGACAGATTCTAGTGCCTTTCCAGACAGAGAGCTCTGGAAGGCAGAAGAAAAGAGATGTCCTCATTGGGGAAATCAGGAAAGGCTTCCTAGAGGTGGTAGCATTAGATTTCAGCCAAGGTGAGAAACTGGTCAGATAAGGCAGTCTGGTGATGATATAGGGGAGATGAACGGGGGGTTGTGAGAAAGTAGAAAATACTGGAAACACCGGAGGAATTGGTGCTGAATTAGAAGCACAGTGGAAAGCCACCGCAGGTTTATGAGCAGAATAACTGCACTGGCGTTGACAGTCATTACTGACCACGGCAAAGCAATGGACAGAGTAGTAGAGTCAGCTTGGATTGGAGGTGGAGAAAATGACTATCTGAGCTGCTGAGATCTAGGCCCGAAGGTTCCTGTTCCTGGGCTCCTGACAACTCTCTTCTGGGACTAGCTCAGGCAAAGTTCTCAGAGCTAATAATTTTATGTTGAGCCTTGTGTAAAAAGGAGCTGGATTAATTATTGATGCAAACTTAGGCAAACGAAAGCTCGCTGTGGCTTGGCAATGTTCCCTTCAGCAAAATTAGCTTACGCAGCTCTGGCTGCCACATGGGGGGAGGCACACGTCTGTCAGAGGCTCCCATCCACCCACGGGACATGCACATGGTGGGGCTTTGAACCTCTGACTTCAAATCTGTGCCTAGAATCTCTGCAGCTTCCTGACGCCATCTGGGCTGGAGGTGGGGAGCACGGCCGGAATGAATGAGGAGCTCGCTCCCAGGGCCCCCAAGGACTCCCTGGTAGCCAGGCCGTGTGCAGAAAACAGTATCAGTGATAACAGGCTCGCAGATTCAATTTCATCCATTTAATTAAATGGCTTTGGCGCTCACAAACTGCAGCGACGGATGTGAGCTCACGCCAGACACACAGCTGCAGACCTGCCGCAGGGTGTGCTTCTGAGGGTACAGAAAAGGCCAGGTGACACCACCAGGGGAGGGCAGCAGCAGGCAACAGGAGCAAGAAGAGGAATAGGCCAAACCATGCAGCCTCCTGGAGTGAAGGCGCTTCATCCATCCCTTTCTCTTTCTTCCTTTCTTTCAATCCTGGGGCTGAACCCAGGACCTCCACACTGAGCAGCATCTCCAGACCTTTTTTTTTTTTTTTTCCTAGACAAGGTCTTGCTAATTCACTAAGTTGTCAGACTGGTCTCATAGTTGGAATGCTCTTGCCTCGGCCTCCTAGATTGCTGGAATATTAAGATGCACCACCATGCCTGGCTTGTCCATTTCTTTGACAGATATTGGCTGAGGTTCTCCTATGTGCATGCCCCTGTGTGGATGCTGGAAATACAGAGGGAAAAAAAGTAGCTTTGTTGCTGAGACACTCTGAGGAAACAGAAAGCAAATAGATCATGGCATTTTACTATCCTGCATTTTTCTTAGGAAGCTCAGTCTGGAGTGCCAGGCAAGGACTTTAGAGTAAGTAGAGCACATTGCTGAAGGAGCCCTTTAGCTGCCCAGTGGCACTTTTCGCCCTATGCATGGACATCCTCCTAAGTAGCTGGGAGCTATTGGGAAAGGGGCAGGGTTAAGCAGGAAGGCAATTTACCAAACACACATTGTGGCACAGATACCATGAAAACACTAAGGGCACTACCTTGCAGAAATAGTTCCCATTTTCCTTCCAACCCGTAACACCCGAAAGTTTGTCTCAGGACTCCCAGGCAAATATCAAGCCCACAGGTACTCTAGGGTATGGATCCCCAGATAGACCAATCAAGGAGACAAACCCTAAAGTAGCCAAATAAGGGAAATAAGTATTATCCCAGATTAGAGAACCAACGAGATTTGCCATATAAGTGCCTGAAGAATTTTCCCACCTTAGAAATAGCCATAATGCAATCGTACCATGCACCCATGAGGATGTTCCCAATATCCAATGTAAAAAGACTAATAGGCATTTGACACAGTCTCGAATGAATGAAGCGTGGCAGAAGTTCTTGTGCAACAGAACGTGGGGTGAATAATGCACTCTAGCTCCCAGTCTCTCGTGGGTCAAGTGGGCCTAATATGCACTGCTGTAATTGGCAACTGATTGGACTTTACAGTTCGCAAGAGGGAATGGGAGTTGGAAACAGTGGGTGGTCATTTTTCATTCATTCGCAACCTATTTACAAGTCAGACACTATCTTTAACCCTGTGGTAAAAGTGGTGAATGAAACAGACCTGGTCCCTGATCCTTGAACTTCCTGGTCAGTGGCAAGGTCTCTATGAATGAAATAGTGTCTCCCATGAACAAAAGCCATCCACTGTGGTAAGTGTGTACTGAAGGAGACATAAAAAATAAAAATGCTTTGAAAAAAATGGTCACTTGATGCCTTCCCACACCGGGGTCATGCCTATCGCTCCTGTCTGGAAGCCTGTATCAGCTCTGGGCACAACTGGCTCCTTTCTGTCTCCCAGACCTCACCTCAGATATCATCTTCTCAGAACAGCTTTTCCTGAGCATCCCTCCCAGCACTGCCTGGCCCTGTTTCGCTTCCCACAAAGCACTTATTGTTATCTGATGTTTCCTTTTTGGTGTATTTTCTCATTTGTTTATTGCTTGTTTCTGCCTGGTAGGCTGGGAGCCACGTGAGAGCTGGAGAATCTCACTGTTTTCCAGCCTCCAGAACAGAACCTTAGTAGGAGTCAATAAATATGAATCTATCTGTAAAAGACATACAGCTAGAAGATGTGGGACTGAGGTTTCACCCAGTGCTGAAACCAGAGCTGTGCTATCGAGAATGTACTCCGTCAAACATGTAAGAAGATAGGACCTCATTTTGAAAGAGACAAGATCTCCAAAAACATATGAGCTTTTGTGAATCTTATCTATAAAATAGAGTTAATAATAAACCAGCCCTCCCCCCCCCTTGAGTTATTATATATTTAGAATGGTGTGGCGATACTGGTGTTTTGTTAGTAGGAGCAATTGTGCTGGTAATGGAATTGTGAAGTTTAAGGTTACTTTCAAAAATGTGCACAACTGACATTGACTTTTAACATCTCCACAGAAATTATTTAATTCTCTTGAGAGCTTCACAGTCTCTTCTTTCACAGATGAGAGGATTCCTGAGTTCATTCCAGTGTACATTCCCAGGATTTTCCACACACTACCATGTGAAAAAAACTTTGACCAGGTAACACAATCCCATTGTGAGAAAACAGACTATGTGGGCTCCGATTCTGACTCTTTCCTTTGTCGTGACAGACTCTAACAAGGCTACTAAATTTGTGAGTCTCTCTTGCTTCCTCTAGGAAATGAGATTTTTAAAAAGCTACCGCTTTGTAGAGTCACTATAATGATTAAATGACACTGTACAGCGTCGTACGTTGGGTGTAGCTGTGCCTGACACATAATAGGTGTCCCATAAATGTCAATCACCTGCTCTCTGGGTTTTCCCAAATGGCAGGGGTTGCCAAAGACTACAGGATTCCTTAAAGACCTCTTGCCTCCCAGCTTCACCCCCAATTTGCTGAATGACTTTAGGCCATAAACCTACCTTTGCTGAGCCTTGGTTTCCCCAGTAATGCTGGAGTGGCCAATTTTATTTCTAACTTAATTATTCCCCCTGAGAAAGTGCCTCATGGTACGTGTACTAAATTAAAACATTAATTAAAATAAAGGGTGAGCTCAGCAACAACTAAAATGGGAGAAGAAATATATAATTAAAAAATCACACACACACACACACACACACACACACACACACACACACACATACACACATTTCTCACACCCCAACCTCCATCTCAGAGCTCTCAGGATCCAAGAATGACTCTAAGGCTGACAACTATGGACTTGTTTCTAAATCCATGGGGTACATCCAGCAGGTCACAAGCTTCCAATGAATATACCCATTGATCTCCCGAGATAGATGTCTTAAAATGTTAGTACAATTTAGCTTTTGACCACGTGTTCATTTAAATAAAAGGTGCAAGAGAGACACAACTAGATATTGGTAAAATGCATATGGAAATTCTTCCTGTATTAAATAAATAGTCCTTATGAGCTACTTCATTTCATTTCCTAGGCTAGGCCTAGCATACAGAAGTAACAATATGACCTTTGTCCTCCAGAAGGCCTTTGAGTCCAGTGGTGATGCCGGTGTGCAGAAAGAGCACCAGGCCCCGTAAACTTTGCTTCCATTCTCATCAATTCTCTCCAGGAAGCTTGTTGCAACTTCTTCTTCCAAAATAATTTCCTGCTAGGATCATCTTTTGTCTCAGGAGTTTTGTCTTTGTCAAAATTTTGGTTTTCTGGGATCATCTTTGGCCTACCACAAATTTGGTCCTCATTTAGGGCTGTGGAAGGTTAACTTAGTTGCTGTTAACATGACAGGCTTGGGAACCACCTATGGGATTGGTGGAGCACGCGCCTGGTTATGTCTGGGAAGGTCAGACACGGGACTCCAATACTGTACATCATCCCCAGCTGTTCCTCTCCAGTGGTCTTCTACTCTGCTTCCCACTGCCATGAACTAAGCATCTTTGTTTTCATTGTCATGTTTCTGCCTTGAAACCAACGGATCATGGACAGAATCCTCTGATACCGTGAGCCAAATTAAACCTCTCACCTTTTAAACTATAGGCATATGGTATTGTGTCCTGGATATGGGAAAGCTGATTAATACAGAGATCCTGATCAAATTTATCTCACCTGGGAAACTTGACTAGATTGGCCCAGTCATTTGTGCTATTCACCAAGAGCCTCTTCTCCCAGCTGATGCATGTTTCTTGAACACAACCCTTGCTGCTCCGTTTTGACATGTGCTTTTTCACAAAGGCACATCACCTAATGGGAAACATCAAAGACCAGCAGAAGATAGGATTGTGGTGTCTAGTTCTCATACGTGGAAACTCAGACCCCAGGGAGGAGTGGAGAATGGAGCAGAGCCAGGATCCTTTCCAGGGCTCTTCACTTTCAGAGTATGCTCCTCCTCTTCTGCATCCCATAGATTACTGGTTGCCTGGTTCCTTCAGCAACACAAAGTGACATTGTCTAACTGGAAGAATTAAAAGTTCAGAGTGATTTGACTTTGACTGCTGACAGCCCTGCAGTAGTAGTCTGTGGCCACCCCAGGATCACCACAAATGTTCTGCAAATATCACGTCTTCCAGGAAGCCTTCCTGCTGAGTCCAACCCAGTCTGAATTCCTCTATTTGGGATCTTCTACCTAATTCCGCAGCTCTTAGAGGAGAGAACTGGCACATTCTTACATTCCTGAGGTCTACAGCTCCTCAGACTCCCGAGGGGACTGAATCACTTTCCTCCATATTTAAGACAAATTGGACTTTGAGAAAAAAGCTGGATTTCACAATTGTTCATTAGTTCCCCAACCTATAAAGCCACAGAGAAAAAGTAGCCAATGTGGAGGCTAGTTATCCAGGTTTGAATCTAATTGTACTCTTCTTGCCTGAGCTTCCCCCACCTGTGCTCCACCTCTCACGCTCTGGGCTGGGTCCCACTACTGTGGGCCAATATTGGATTCTAGGGGCCAAC
Source organism: Ctenodactylus gundi (assembly GCA_004027205.1). Taxonomy (NCBI): domain Eukaryota; kingdom Metazoa; phylum Chordata; class Mammalia; order Rodentia; family Ctenodactylidae; genus Ctenodactylus; species Ctenodactylus gundi. The sequence continues at coordinate 926,325 of PVKB01000219.1, read as the reverse complement.
GAGTAGAGCATTCTTACAAGGGAATAAGGAACAAGACTTCCAGGGGGACACATGCTTCTAGTTCCAGGACTGGAGGTCCCTTCTTATCTTCTTGTGGCTGTGTGGAGAACATGCCTATTTTCTGTCTCTGATTGTGGAATCAAGATCCATATCGAGCCAGCTTCATCTGAGGTACTGACAATTGAGAAAGCCCTCAGATCGCTCAGGGAGCTCGCCCACAATTCACACTTAAGCAGTAGAGTTCTGGAATCAATTCACTTTTGCTAATCTATCATTTTGTTCTTGTTGTTGTTGTTCTTTTGGGTTAGACAAAGTCACAGAATTGCATCAACCAGCACAGTTAGCCATTCAGCAATGCCATCTAATGATGACCTTCATTCACTTGTTCACCTAGAAAGCCTTGTATAAGGTCCGCATAAATTGCTGTAATATTCTGTGTGGCTTCCTCATTGAGCACCAGACAGAACAGGCAAAAGTCTGAGTTTCAGCACCAACCAGGTCTGAATTCAAACTTACTTGTGTGATCCAACATAAATATTCTAATAGTTGAGCCTCCGTGTCCTCACCTGCAAAATAGGAATAATAATACCTGTCTCAGAAGATTTTGTAAAGACTAAATGATAAAATCATTGTAAAATATTTAGCAGAGTGTCTGGTGGACAGTAAGTGCTTCATAAATATTAGCTATTACCACTGGCCATATTACCATCATTATCTATATACTAGTCATCAGCGGTAAAAATAGTAGCATTAATCATTCCTATTAATTCATTGTATATCCTGCTCCTGTCAGAGAGACAGAGCTGCCAGCAGAAATTCTCGTCAATGTGTTGGTGTTCTTTCAATACAAACCCCACCATACTTTGGCTATCATTGCTATTGGGTATCTACCAAAGCTCATCTGAGATTTGAATCTAGCAACATGTATTAGGCACTTACTGTGTTCCAGGATTTGCGATAGGCACCTACAAATACACATAAGTTACCCTCTGTCCACAGTCTACCAGGAAATAGACAATGAGAAAGGTGAACACAACAGATTCTCAAAAAAGTCATCACTCGTCCATCCTTTATGGCCTCCTGTTAACACTGCCTCTTCTAGAAAGTCTTTCCAATTTACCCCACCAATCAGACCTCTCTGCTAGAACATCTCCGCTGTCACAAGGTCCACCAGCTCCTTGGGAATAAATGACCATTCCTTATCCTCTTGTGGGCTCAAATGGGCAATGCTTCATGAATCCATTTTCTTTTCTCCTGTGATAATTGGAACATTTGAAGGAGAATGGATTCAGCCTTGTTCCTTAGTTATGCGGCTTCATACCATAAACAAAAGAGGTCCTACAACAGACCCATCCTATTTGATCTCGCTTTGGGAAACTCAAATATCCCCTTCTTTCTGATTGTGAGGTCCCCGTCTGTACAAAGGTCTGTTGTCATAACCTAATGACATGAATTTCAGTAACAGGCACACAGTAGGCCTCGCAACAAATCAATTCCATTCTCTCCTAGTCTTCCTGAGAAAAACTACTGGTTGATCAGTCACACATCTTTGCATAGATTGGACCCCAGGCAGAGTGGGCTAGTCACATACAATTAAAATTTCATTACCTTTACCAAGCAGAGTACAGAACATTTGCTAATATAATTGCACTGCAATTGTCGAGCTAAGTGAACAATGTGCGTTTATGAGGTGGTGTCCTTAATAATTATTGCCCCTTCTTTCTCCTTGACCTACAATACCACCCGCAGAGGACTTTCTACCACTCACAAGAACTTGAAGAAACATGGGGTGAGTGCTTTTGTTTGAATGGTTGACCTCACTTGCAAATTCATGCCAAAGCTTAGTCCCCAGTACAGCGGTGAAGACGGGAGGGCTCATCAGGAGACGACCAGGCCATGAGGACACCACCTCAAGGATGGGATGAAGAGAGCTAGCTAAGACCCCTTTTATCTCCCATCCCTACCACCACGTGGGAACTAAAAGTTCTTCTCTTTCACTGGAGGCAGCAGTAAGGCGCCATCTTGTAAGCAGAGAATGGCCCTCAATAGGCATTGAATCGATTGGTATCTTGATCTTAGATATTCCAGCCTCTACAACTGGGAGGAATAAATTTCTGTTCTTTATAAATTACTCAGTCAGAGGTATTTTGTTAAAGCAACACAGACCATGACATTGAGAGTCCAGCAATGCTTTTATTTTCCCTATCTATACCAGTCACAGTGTTCTACACCTCTCTTCTGAATCCTGCAGTCATAAGCCCACCTTATTTTTTTGGAGGGGGGGGATGCACACACATAAGTTTCCGATGCTCTTGCTTCTGACTCTCACACAGACCTCACTTGACCTCTCTGTGCGTTATGGTTTAAATCTAAAATGTCCCCCGAAATTCTAACATATATGAATATAGTAAAACAACTGTGGAATTATGTGTTATTGGGAAGTAGGGTCTGGTTAGAAGGGGCAGATGCTTGAAGCTTGACCTGGAGGGATTGTGTCAACTTGTTCAGATTAGGAGGTACCCATTGCAGAGCTCTCAGGTGTCTGTTATCGAACAGTGGACCAGGAAATAAGGAAGTCGCACCCACACTGGCCGTGGGTGGCCCAACTGGCAGCTTGAACTAAAGGAAAGAAGATGAAACGTTGTCACACTTCTTCCTAGGAGAGCTCTGGCCTCTGCCCTATTCTCCAGACATCAACTCTTTCCTCAGTCACTTGGCTTTCTATCTGCCATGCTGCGAAAAGCTTTTCTCCAACTAGTCCTCCACCATGTGCTTTCACTGTTGCCAGTAGATGGAGTATGAGCGTACTTTCTGAAACCGTGAGCTAATATAAATCTTTCATCCTTTAGGTTGTGGATGTCAAATAGTTTGACCCAAGAACAAGTTAGCAATTAAGACACAATGGATGATTGCAGGGCTGTTGGCATTCAAGAAAGAAATTTTTAATCCCCACACTCAGGAGACTGAGGCAAGAGGATGGCCATGTGTTCGAGGCCAGCCTAGGCTCCTTACTGAGTTCAAAACCAACCTGGACTACAGACTTTGACCCATTTTATAAAACCCAAAGTAAAGCAAGTCAGCCGCTCCCAGCATGGGCTCCTCAGCAAAGCTGTGACAGAGTTGGCATCCTCTCGTAGTCACCTGGTCTCAGTGGGGCAAAACTTCATTCACATATTCATAACATAGCTATGAAGTATGGCACTTTCTGAATCTTCAAGTCTTTTCTCCGAGTCAGTCTCAGGCTGGCTTAGTGAGGTGAATATTCTTTCCAGTTTCAAGGTAGAAACAGAGGCCCAAACTGGTAAGCTGACTAGCCCAGAAACACTCACATAGATCTGTAGCGTTGGTATTCAAACTACTGCCACTCCTCTGAAATTCTTCCTCTCTCTTGTGGAATATAGAAAAAATCAGGCCTACCCAGCTCTGAGTCTTTCCCATGGGGGCCTCAGTTCTACTGGGACACCTCCTAACAGCTTGGAGTGGGGCGTTTCCTGCATGTCACCTGATTCACTGTCCTCAGAGCAAGTTTCAGAGTCCCCAAATCACAAGTGATAGGTTTATAGCTGTGATTATCTGATTTTGTAGCTTCTGCATTCGAACATAAGCTTCATGATTACATTGATTTTGTTCACCAATATTTTCTAGGTACCTAACAGAGTGCTGGACCCATAGCAGTGTTTAATGAGAATTTATCAAACAACTGTACAAACAGATAACCAAACGATCAAGTGGAAAGCTCTCGTTAGCTGTGGGAGAGCAGGAAAGGTGCTTTCTGGTCTTCAGTATCCTTGTTTCAAATTGCAACTTTCATTATCTAGTTTACAGGATTGTTGGGAGACTTAGGGATAAAAATATGAGTTATTTAGCTCGGTGCCAACACATAGTAGGTACCTAATAAACCAGAGCTATGGTTATTATTATTATTGCTCAGTGAACTCACACTTCAAGGCAAAGTCTCCAGCTCTCCTCATGCCACCTTTGCTCTTAGCAAAAGAAAAGCTTTGAAAGCAATGTCACTGGGACCCGGGCCGTGTCTCCGACATTTTCACGCAGATGGGCAGAGTCCCTTAGTGCCATCCCCTGCATATTGCAAGCAGAGCTGGCAAACTGCTCTCTCACCACACTGCGCCTGCCAATACCACTAAGATAATCAGTTGTGCTCAACCCCACCCCCTCTCCTGGTTCCCCAACACTTGAGGTAGCAAGGGGCATGAACTCAGCTTCACAAGGGGCTTGGATTGTTAAGGAAAAAATGCAAATGCGATCTTTAAAGCTCAAGTGATCTGATAGAATTCCAGATCCTGGACCCAGAGGAGCAGACTCTTAGCATGCTGGGCATTAATGCTTGTGTAAACCGCTCAGCCTTCGCAGGCTCCGTTTGCAGATCTGTACAATTGTGAACAATACCTAGTTGATAGGATTATGAAGACTGCACAAGTTAATATTTAGAATAATAATGTTTATCACAGCTATAGGGATAGAGATACTATTGTATCATAAACTGCGCTGAACACTTGGTGTCATGGCCACAAGTTTCAAACAATTCTACTAAAATCAGATTTTTATCATCTCTTTTGTCAGATGAGAAAACAGGCTCAGAGAAGTTTAGGAATCTCTCCAAGGTACCTAGCATTAAAGTGGAAGAGCAAGGATTCAAACCACAGACCCTGATCGCCAGGCTGTCCTATATCCTGATCAAGACAGAACAAAATGAAGTTAGCTCCATGGGAAAGTTACCTTTTCATGCTAGTGCCAACTGCCCCACCAATTCAGCAAGTCCTCTTTGGGGCCTTAAGTTTTCCACTTGTGAAATTAGGATGTTGAGCCAAGTAAGAGTCAAATTATCTTTCCATTTAAACTTCCAGAGTAAGATGTTAAAGTCACAGTGAAATTGTTGGACAGAAATGACTGCTTCAACTCCCCTAGGCTCCACGTGAAGACAGTGTGGTGCTCTACACAGGATAAGGAAGAGTCAGCCCAGCCTGGATTGGAATAGCAGAACTGGCTTCTTTTTTGGTGGATAAACTATTCCCTGTCTCATTTGAGCCTCCTGGGATATAGAGAAGGTGTGTGCAACCTCACATAGTACTTGTAAGGGTTAAAGCCAAAGACCTCACATCCTGACCAGTGAGGTCCTGAGAGTCATCCACACCCACCTCTCAGAACTCAGCACTGCCAGAGTTTTCTTTCTCTCACCTGCTCAGTCTACCTGCACCGGCCCCAGGGCTTTACACTTTGCTCTTCTCTAAGCACACTTCCTCCAGAGGGCTCCTTGGTCACTCCCTCATCTCTTCCAATCCTTAACTCAAGCATCGGTTTGACTGGGTCCTTCCCAGGCTGTACTGTTTAAAACTGAAAACCTCTTCCCATCTTCTCACAGCCTGCAATGCCACCACCAGCCCTTTATCTTGATTGCCTCTTTTGCCATCTGACACACTATACGTCACCTATCTCTTCCCACTAGAATTGTGGCTGCTTTGTGAGAGCAGAACTCACCAGGAGCAGCTCCTGACACACAGTAGGTGCTGACTCCGTAATTGTTAAGTTAGCAAGTGAGTAAGCAGTGTTATTCTAAGGATGTGTTCATCCCATTTCTCCTGGTCCTGGACAATAAGTTCTTTCATTGACTGAGCACCTACTATGAGCCAAACATTGCTCATTGTTAATGTCACACACTAAGCATTCTACCAACAATATAGGCTATGATATCACTCTCAACACCTGGCCTCAAATTGCTTGCTCTCCCTGTGTCTAGAGAGGCCCCCTCACCTGTGATGTTCTGCATCCCTGGTGCTCCCAAAATCAGTCTCCCAGATATGTTCGAGGAACCAGTGAGTCTTTTAATTAAAACGGTCTCCTATGATGAATCTGTTATTACCGAGCTTTACCTATGTAAAACATTAATAATACAAATTTCATTTGTTTATGTCAGTGCCAAGCATTAATTTTTAATAGCAAAATGTATGAGTTATGAAAGGCATTAATGCAAACCAAATCACCAGCTGAGGATGAAAAGGAAATCTATTTTTTAGGGTAAGCCGTGGCGATGAAATATTATTGTGGCTTCCAAGCAAAGAGGCAGAAAAAATATTTATTCATCCTTCAGCAGCAATTAAAAAAATCCAGATGAAGACAGGACTTTATCATCACCTTAGCATCAGTTCTAAATCGAAGCAGAGAAATGTCGCTTTTATCCTGCCAGATCTCTGGTGGCAATTTCAAAGCCAGAAGTTTAAGCAAAATTGTCCTAATTACCCCAGCTGGTCACATTAACACTTCTAGGATAAAATATCAATAATAAGTTTTTACATTTGTACAGAATGATAGAGTTTATAAACCACTTTTATCAATTCCCTGAGCACATGCTGCTGCTTTACAGAAAGGAGAAGGCAGCCTATATCTACAGAGGAGCTCCATGAGGCACTGAAAGTTGAGGTAGCCAGGCACTGAGTCTCTATTTAGTGAATGGGTGGAGGAAAGTGAGATGTCAAAAAAGCAAGAAAGGAAAAATGGAGGATGGATAGAAAAGAGGAAGGCTGAGCAACAGTCTACTGAGAGGATTCAGGAAGGGAGGCAAGAACAAGACATCTGGTGCATAGGTGACACTCCATCTGACACTGGGTCCTTCTCCAGTTCCATCCTCAGCCCTCCTCTGCGGCCCAGAAGCTCACACCTGAGGGCTGCATCCCCATCCTTCCTCCTTTCTGCATTCTGCCAATCATGGATCCTGGCAGGAGATTGGCAGGTTAGAAAGGGAGACACGAGGCGATTCCCTCTCCCCACTCTGCTCCACCACCACCTCCTGGCAATGGCAAAAGCTCTGCCATCCTTCACCCAGCCCTCCCCAAGACAGCCCCTCTCCACGATCCCTTTCTCAAGGTCCTCCCCCCACAAGAAACCCTCTGTCTCCCACTGTCCCTTCAGCCCAAGAGATGCTAACAGCTTCCTACTGATGCTAGTCTCTGGGGCCCCCACCTCCGTTTCTCACTACCAGCTCACACTTCGGCAAGGAAGTCCTTCCATTAAATGCTCTTCAGCTGGATCACCCAGAATTCATCAAGGGTGATTTTCTTTCTGCCTGGAATTTGACTTACACACCAGTTGTCTCACCCCAATTTTACAAATGGACTCTGTTGCCAACATGGCGGCTGGCCAAACCAGAGATCAGCTGTCATTTCCCAGAAGCTTCTGGGGTCACTGACAAGCATCCTCAGCCCACTAATGCAAAGCCAGCATTGGAACTCATGACGTCTGCTCTCAAGTCCAGGTTCCTTGCCATGCTTACCTGGAACACTGCAGGCAGTGCGGTCCTTATGGAGAAGATGACAGTGACACCAAAACACAGTGAGAGCTTTCCAAGAAGAGCGACAAATATATCCACGTCTAGGTGTATACAAGGGCCAAGCAAATAGTTCTTTTAAAAGTTTTTTTAAAAAATATTACAGCCAAAAATATGTTACCATTAATCCCCCTCAAAATACCTCCCCTGGCTTCAAACATACTTATCACATACTTGCCACTTTCTGAAGCAGTTCTGGAAGTCCTCTTTCATGAAAGTCTTTATGAAGTTAAGATTAAAATGTACACACACACACACACACACACACACACACACACTGAGTACTACCACCCAATACCATTCAACAGAAATCCAGGCTTATAAAAAAAAATTGCAGTGTGTCTTTGTCCAACTTTATTCACCAAATCTGGTACTGTGTAATTACGGCTCTTCCCCCAAAGTCATAATCACCTTGAAAAGTAAAGATTTTATATCAATTCCAAATATTGAGACAGCAACAGCAAAGTAACTGACGACACTTAGGAAAGAGGACGTCCTGAACTGCTTCAGAAAATGGTAAAACAGTGGGAAAAGTACATTCAAAGCAAAGGAGAACATTTCAAAGAGATTTAAGGATAATATGTCTTTTACTGTAAGAGTACAATATTAAACATTCGCTGTATTTTTAATCATACCTCCCATTTTATGTTGTTCAACTGTCTTATAAATGGATATATACCTTATTCTGTAATACTGCATGCTTAAATATCCACTTGTTAACCTGGCATTATCGTCCTCCTTGGTAGGCTCTGCTTACTTTACTGTGGCCATGTAGCCATTACTCTTGTTCAAAATTTGCCGTCTCTGGAAAGCTGACTCCGGAGCAACATGCTCAGCAATGTGTATGCTCCCATTCAACCCTCTCCACAACCCTATGAGAGAGTTATGCTTAATTTCCCCTTTCAAAGATGAGGGAACAGGACTGAAGTCATGAGAAAATGGGCCCAACGGAGCCCAGGTTTAGTGGATTCAAAGGAAACACCCCTCCCCTGATACACAGTATAATTCCTTTAGGGAAAGTCATGGTGATGCCTCCCTCCCCCCTTGTCACACGAAATAAGCAGCCTTAATTCACTCTCAGCCACTGCTGCCGTGACGGTCACGGACGCTGTACCACATTGCATAGAGACTGTCCCTGGACCCCACGGAAGCCATCACCTTTTCCAACCTCCTGTCGGTGCCTTTACCATACCACCCCTGTGATGCTCATGTCTGTTTGTAATCTCACTGAAGAATAAAGGAAAAAATAAATAAATAAAATCCAGAGGTGGCTTAAGTAATTATTCCAGGGAAAGAATTAATCCCATGGCCCTTGGAACCCGATAGATTTACTATTTTAATTTTAAACGTAAGATGCTATCATCACTATAACTTTAAGCTGAACAGAAAGAAACGAAGTGACCACAATTCCTCTCCATCTTCCCGGCTGGCTCGCAGACCCATCACTCAGAGGAAACAAGGATACCACTGAAGCCTTTTCTCTCTCTAACAAAAATTTGCGCATATTTTATACAAATGGGATTACTTTACACAAACTGTTTTGGGCCTTGATTTTTTCCCCCCAGGACCATATCTCAGAAATCCTTCTGTTTTCACTTCATTCATTCATATGTTACATATTTACTGAGCACTGCATTTTGCCAGACAAGTGACCGTGACCATCATTGTCACCTTTGTCTGAACAGCTGACGTGTACCAAGGCCACAGCATGTGCCTGAAACAACGCACCTTCTCTTTCCATTACTAGAAGCAGCCATGCCACAGGTGCTGCTAATAGCTGCATTTTCAGAACAAGAAGCAGACGTGTGAAGAAGTTTGATAATTCACACAAAGTGATCCAGTGAGTTCCTGTGAACTCGGGACTTGAAGTGTGCAGTCTGACTCTCTGGCCCAATGTAAACCCTTCTGCCTCCTGGTTCTTGTGTCAATCAACTTCCCAGTCTGGAGGTTACTGGGGATGGAAGGTAAACTAATTCTGTGCTACTTTTTGGCAGAATTCACCTACACATTTTCCTATTGGTGTATATTTGGGTCAATTCCAGTATCTCATGAAGATGAATCGCATGCAGGAAATACTTTGGTCCACCTGGCACTGGGCCACCGTATGTGCAAGACAGTCACAGAGGCAAACAGCACTTGGTAGATATTTACAAATGCCCTCATGAAGTATATGTGTAAAGCCATTTCTATGTGACCAACAGGACTAGTTATTAGAAATAATTTGAATCTTTACAGAAAAAACAGAATTTCCTTTCTGTTGTTATTCTCATTTCTCTACCTTTAAGTATGTTTTAAAATATTTATGAACTATCATATGGCTTGATATTGACTGATTATTTTGGAAGTGGGGATGATTCAGTGGGGAAAAACATGAGACAGAATGAGATCAGAATTCATGAGACATAAGATTTAATCCCAGTACCAAAACTGCCAGCTAAATGGTCAGAGTATGGGGTAAACCTCAGTGTTGAGGCTCTGGAACAGACAGAAATTGGAAGCCAAAGTTTCCAAGATCACCATGGTGAGAAGTGGGAGGACTCTGGAGGGAGTTGGCTGCAGGACCTATCCCAGACACCAAGGAACTCCCAAAGCCTAGAGGATGTGTTAGGGATTAAGTCTGTCCACAGTGGGACCTACCTGATCACCAGAGTCCACCCTTACCCTACAACCCACAAGCTGGACGAACTGGTCACCAATAACCAACTTAAGTGAAGAAAACATGCCTTCCCTGAACAATCATGAAAGAGAAAAAGCAGGCCTTCCATAATCCCTTCTCCCCATTCCTTCTTCCTTCTCAGGGCCAGAGGGGACCACACTGGGAAGAGAGGGACCACTGTGCAGGAGAACAGACCTTTCCTCCTTGGTTCCATCATAACCTCGGACCTTCCATTCTTAAGCTTTCCCAAGCAAAGTGAGTTTCATATCTTATAATAAGAGGTAGAAGTTTAATAAATACACAGACCTTGCCCTTAATAATCAAATGAGACGTTTGCAATGCCAAAAAGAAGTGACAGTGCTGGGCTGTGCCTGGGCTCTCACGAAAGCAGCCCTCCACTCCTCAGGACAGGTGCAGCACACGCAACTGGTAGCAATGATGAGGAGGGGAATTAATGATTTCATGTTTATATCCAAGCCAGTTATGACTCCCAGTTATTAGTGAATAATGAGAGGACTGACTCAGCTGATCTTTTCTACTTCTCTAATTTTGAGATTACGTGATTCGTTTGTTCAGTCATTTAGCATGCTTTAAAGAAGCACTTACATAGTAAGCGCTGTAGTGACTAAACCAAGGTGACAGAAAGAGAAAAATGCTACCTCTGTGCTCCAGGAACTTTCTGTCTAAAAGGAAGACAGGAAGTAAAGAAAGCAATCATTGGACTGTGCTGTAAGTGGAATGTAATGATGTGTGCAGGACCGTGTGAGAGGCGGGAGAGGAGGCTTGAGTAGAGACTGAAAACGTGAGCTGAGTCTCCTATTATGAGACAAGGACAATTGGCTGGAGAAGGGCTAAGAAGGGGATGTTCCAGGCAGAGAACAGAGCTGTATCCCGGTGCCAGGAGACAGCGAGCTTAGGGCTTAGAGAAACTGCAAATAGTTGAGGAGGCCGGAACAGGAACAAACAGGGGGGGAAGGCAGACCAAGGAGTTTGTACTTTGGCCGCAAGGTCATCACAGTCATGAGAAGGTCAAGGAGAGAAGTGTGCTGTGCTCAGGACTGGTTTCTAGGATGATGTCCCTGGATCCAGTCGGTAGAATGAGTTGGGAGGCTGGGAAGAGAATGGACTCAGACTGAGACTCTGTCTCGAGTACCTTCCATGAGTCTCTGAGTGCCCCAAAGAGGCAAGACCCAGCAAGTGCTCTAGCTGGCCTTTCCTCTTGTCACCACGAGATTAAGCAAACACACAACAATTCCCTCTTTTTTGTAAAGGCATTGCCCTAGCAAGTGGGGTCCTGCCAAGGCCTCCCGAGAAAAAGGCAGGTAAGGCAGAAGCATGCCAAGTTCACAGCTGCGAATCTTCTCACGTTCAGCTTCTCCTGACCACAATCCACAGCAGAGTGGATTGGATCTCCCGAATGCCACACAGGCCCCAGTTGGCCAAGCAAAGGTGATGGTACCTTCCGTGGGAGTCACATTCGGCACATCGTTACCAGGCAATGAGTGCCAATTTTGGAACTCGAGGTACAACTCTCAGAGGAGAACCATCGCCACCTCCGACACAACTCCAAAGGACAGACAAGGCTGCCTGTTGGTTGGCTGCTGTGCACTGGGGCTGACAGAAAGAGAGGAGGCTAATGCTCTCAAGGCTCCATCGTCCGAAGCGTCGCAGCCACAGGCCAGGCCCTAGCGCACATCCATGGCGTGGCACATGTTTACTCTGTACTCAGGGAAAGCAAGGAGTGCTGCTGGGAAAAGCAGACTGCCCGGGTTTGCGTCTTGGCTCAGTCACTTCTAAGCTGTGTGTCTTTGTTTTTACCTAACCTTGCGGCTCCAGTGTCCTCATCTCTAAAATGGAAGTAAGAATAGCACCGTCTCACAGGGTTTGAAAACGCACTGGGCCCGTTCTAAGTGTCTAATGAACACTGGTTACTGTACTTATCCTACATCTCTGGGGTGCACAGTGCCAGGGTCAGGCACCACGGGTCCCAGAGGTTCTGGAACATCACAAAGGAATCTGACCAGAAAAGGCTTGGTGTGTCCTGCAACCTACAGGGCACAGTGGCTTAGTGGAGCTGGTGCTCTGTGACACATACGGAGAGTGACACAAAGTAGGGTTGGGCCAGAGGTCAGGACCAAGTTAATTGAGTAAAATGGGCTCTGGGAAGGGGTATTACCAAAGGAAGAGCTGAGTCAACCTATTACGTAGCAGCCTGAACACTATGGGAGGAGGAATCAGAGAAGCACAAAGCTGGGAATGGAGACTACAGGCAGTGACAACAGAAATCTACGAGAGGGAAATGGGACCTGGATCCAGCACGATCCACTCCCCCAGGCCACTGGGCATCTTTGAGAGGTGTGATCAGCAGCTTCTCACTTCTGTGAGCAAATTTTCCCACCCAGGGGTCAAGGTGCCTATTGTCGCCTATTGTTGCCGTGGTCACGTATCCAAGGTACAGGGAGCCAACTCCCTTACATGGATAACTCAAATAACAAAGCAAAGTTCCTCACTGAGGAAAAACAGAGTCAAAGAAGAAACTCACCTCTCCGACAAACTCAACTCAGAAAGCTATTGAACCTGGCCCCACTACAGGAAAAGCCAATAAGGCCAGCGATCCTGTGACGAAGTTGATATTCACATGTCCGTTCCGTGGATGAACAAGTCAAGGCTCTGATAGATTGACAGGCTAATACAATGAGAATTATTCCTAAAGAGTCATTTTCTGATTCAAGGTCCACACCTGGATGACAGGCTGTACGCTGGGAGGGAAGCTGTCCTCAGCCTTGTGTACAGAGACACAGAGGTGGACTCTTTAGGGGCACCACCAAAGAGGAAGCAGGAATCATCCTCTACAACTTGAAGCTGTTTTATGTCATCTGCATCATTTTACATATGACCCCAGAATGGGATGGGAGAAGAGGGTGACACTCCCCTCAACAAAGTCATTGTATTACATGGAGATGAGAGGGAGAAACATGGGAACTCTTCAATGTTGTCTTTTCTTCATGGGTAAGCACTTAAGTAATAACTCATAATGAGTTCACAGGATGCTTAAAAATCTATACTTTGTTCTGTGACATCTTCAACCTCTGGCCCCGACTTTGCCCTTCGACAGGGTGCCACAGTTTCACCCACTCCAAGATCTCCATGTAGCCGTGTCCTTTGCTTGTCACAAATGCTACCTTTGTATCTTCTATTTCTTTTCTCATTTTCAGCTCTTTCCCCACGTCCTCCTCAAATCCCAAATAATACCCACTTCCTTTTGTATCCATAAGTAGTCAGTAGTTTCCAACCACATCTTGTTCTGTTGAAAGATACAATATTTGGATTATGAAGGTGAAGAGAAGAGGTATGCCTTTTTCCAGGAGCTGCCGTAACAAATTAGCACAAATTAGGGGACCTAAAGCAACGGGAATTTATTTTGCACACTTCTCAAAGCTCAAATTCTGAAACAAGAAGTAGCAGGACCATCTTCTCTGTAAAGGTACTAGAGAGGAACTCTTCTTTGCATTTGCCTGTCCTAGCTAGGTGGCCTCTAGTGTGTTTTGGTGTGGCTCAACTTGCGGCTACATCTCTCTAATCTCAGATCTTTCATTTTTACATAGCGTTTTTCTCCTGTGTATGCCTGGGTCATCCCCTGTTCTGACACAAACGCCAGTTGCTGGATGCAGGCCACCTTAAGAAAGTCCAGCATTGTCCTAATTTAACTAATTTACATCAGCAAAAGTCTTATTTCTGAGTAGGAGCACATCTTGAGTTATGAGGTAGACAGGACTTTGAGGAGATACTTTTTTAACACAGTAAGAGCCTTTGGTGAGAAATATCTAAAAGAAAATCAGACCATTTGCACTACAAAAATTAAGCACGTACTGGCATTTCTCTAGGACATAATTTTCATGCATAACTTTGACTAACCTCACCCAGTTCAATTTCTGTTAACTCTGGTATGGAAGTACAGACTCCAGAAATACTAAGAAAGTAGGAAGAGAACCTGCACTGCTGTAGAAAAACAAGGAAATGGGCCTAGAGAGGAGCTCAGACAGCTTATCCTAGAGGCCTAGGTACCTCATCACCTGACAGAGACCTCTTTCCAATTCCCACACCACTTTGGGGAAACAGACATGTGTGTCCACCTGGCTAAGCACCCAACACCTGAGGAGACTGAGCCAATGACCCAAAGAGATCGAGACAGGTAGAGTTTCAGCTTCTCAGCTATGCCAGCACCCAAAGGCTGGAACAGGGAATCCTAGGAGCAGAGCTGAGCGCACTGGTCAGAGCCGGGAGGTGCTGCACGGGTGTTGCTCAGAGTTCAAAGTGGGCTACCTCCAATCAGAAAGCCTAGAAGTGAGTCATAGCCATGTTTTTAAATTTGGAAATAGGAGAGTTGTTTCTTTTGTTGTTTGTCTAAACTTTTTTTTAGCCAAGCCACCCTGGTACTGATGGTCACCTGTACCCTCCAGTAAAAGGAAGTAGTCGAGAGATTTCCAGAGATTGAAGATGCCAATGATGCATCTTCTAAGCGATTCAGTGAGGCTGGATTTAATCTAGGTCGGCAAATATCGTGACAGTTCCAGGGTTCATCTCAGCCTCTTCCAATTGTTCATCAAAAGACAGAGAGAAGGAAAGGGGATACTAGGTTGACATACATCTGGACATGCTGCATTAACTCACATGTGTTGTGATGCTTGGGAGAGATGCACACAGATGACCATAGACATATAGATCAAGGGAGGCGCAGAAAGGCTGCCTGGTGCCTGGCACGTGTGGCCACACAGGCTGAGACAGCTGACTTATCCAAGACTGAGTCCCAAGTCCGCAGCTCCCCACTGTGGAATGTCTAGCCATGCCCCTCCCTGTCTGCCTCAGTTTTCTCACATGTGACTGGCACGTGTTGGCCCGTCCTTGTGCCAGCTGCAAGAAATCACATATCTTACCAGTGTACTTACACACCTGCCTTACTCCAGAAGGGATCTGAGGAACCTACCAGATAATGCAGATACGACCGTTAGCACGCTGCTTAGCGTGTGAAGGCCCTTAATCTGTGCTAGCCTCCCTGCCAAAGAAAACTCCACCACTCAGTCCCAGTCAATGTGAAGGCAGAGGGGAAAGCAATGAAGGAAATGTGTCTATTTTTAGAGAAACATGGTCTTAATAAGTAGATCATCCATTCCCTCTCCCAAAAAAGACAATTTAAAAACTCAATAGCAATATGAAAAACGTTCCTATACAACTAAAAGGGCAGTGAATAACCCTACCTATGTGTGAGGCTTTATAAGACATGTTACTCTAACAAAATGAAGAAATGTTTATCTCCCTTCTCCTTCGCTTCCACATCCTGAGCTCCTTTTGGTAAGGAAATGGTATTTGTTTATGGGGTGAGTTATTGAGGAAAGGATGTTAAATGTGGACAGTACTGATGGAGTTGAGGGGGAGGTTCTTCTTGTGACTCCAGGAACGGACAGAGGAGACGTGGAGGAAGGAAGAAACAGAAGGCAAGGCGGGGAAAAGGGCAGAAGACCCTGGCTGTAAGGAGCCTGGAATTTCCCACAAGGCCCTACACTTCAGCAAATTACTAAGTCATCCACAAATAGAGGTCAAAGACTTACTTGGGTATTGAGGGAAGTGGCTGGGATTAGTGCTTAGGCTGTTGCGAAGAAAAACAACCTTAATACGCACAGACGCAGGTCTGAGAAACAGAGCAAGGCACAGGACAGTGGGCCAAGGACACTCCAAGGTGTTATGAGAAGAAATCTAAATTCCTGAGGCATCAACTGGTAGGATGAGGCAGCCTGCGCTCCCAAAAAGGTTAAAACAGCACATAACAGAGATACATGTATAGCCATGTTCACAGAAGAACAACTAACAATAGCTAAAAAGTGAAAGACACCAAAATACCCATCAACAGACCAATGTATACATAAACTGTGGTATTTATACCCAGTTGAATACTACTCATCTATAAAGACAGATAGATTGGAGGCTTTTGTAGGTAAATGGAGGCAACTTGAGATCATCTGGCTTAGTGAAGTGAGTCAGAAACAGAAAGTGAAATATCAAATGGTTTCTCTGATATGAGAAACCCAGATCACAATTATTTCATAGAACTTAATGTGAGGAATAATGGGAACTGGTGGGAAGGAGGAGGAAGTAGGAGGGTTAAAAAGAGAGAAGGGAAGGATTGCTGAATATGTACATGCACAACATGCTCAAGATCAATGTAAACTTTACGTATTGCACATATACATAGCAATAAAATGGAGGAAAAATTACCTGCCCTCTGCTTTTTCTGCTTAACGACATAAGGTAAACATTTCATGTGTCATTAAGTTTCTGCATCATTTCAATGGTGGCATGGTATTCCATCCCATAGGGTGATATTTGACCTGTCTCCTGATTTTGATATTCACTATTCTAAATAATGCCTTAATGCATATTCTTACACATAAATCTTTGCATATATAGTTATTTTTCAGAATTCATTTCCAGAAGTAGAAATGCCTGGCCAACTTTATGAACATGTGTAAGCCTTTTATCACATTTGGCCAATTTTCTCTCAAGAATATTGTATGTATTTTACATGGATTTATTCAAAAAATGTCATTTGATCCAAATACCTGGCATCAGAAATGGTGAATTATTTTTCATTTTTTACAATTCGCTGGATGATAATAATTTTTTCTTTGTTCACCATTAAGATTGACAATTATCTCACTCATGACACATTAGATCTTTGCATTTCATCTTTTGTGAATTGCATGTTCATGACTCTTGACCATTTTCTAATAGAGATTCTTTTTCTTTTATGCATTTCAACAGTAACTATTTCTCACATTGGCAGTAAATAGTTCCTTGGTTTATACTTAGCTTTTTCACATGCTTACGGAGGTTTTGAACCATGATACTTTAATTTTATTTAGCTAAATATATTGATTTTTGTGTACTTTTTCATTAATTTATTCTTGTATTATTCAGGTTTTCCCAATCTGGCAACCAGTTAACCACTTAATTACCTTTAAAAAAATCTCAGTAGGCTTTCCTAAAAATTTTTTTCTTGCCCTCAGCCTATCAGAAACACATAATTTACATAAAATAGTATTCTACCCCTGTGTATAATTGGAACAGTCACTCATTCCAACACCATGTATAGATTGATGCATTTCATTTCTACTAATGTGAAATGACATCCCCACCATGCACAAGGTCCTGATATAGCCAAGAAGGTCCCTTTACTCATTGTATATTTGGCTGGATATAAAAATCTTGAATCATAATTTTTTCTCAAAATTATGTAGATATCACTCTACTAACATCTAACATTCAGTTTTCTTTCCATAGAGTTCTGTACTGTGAAAATGTTTACACAGATGACAATTTGTTTCATGAAAACTGAAAAAAAATTTACCTTACAACTGCATGAGATTTTGCTAATTTTGAAGGTAGATAGGTTTTCTCACCTAATCCCTAATTTCTTATTTATTGAATTATTTATTTATTCACTTATTGTGTTATATCCACTTATGTCATTTTTAAAAAATCATTCCACTTAGGTTTTCAAAATCACTAACAGGATTTTTTTAAGTGCATTACTTCAATTTCCATTTTTTCCGTGTCTAAGGTCCCTTTTGTATTGTTCGATTTGAATGCTTGCTTTATCATTTTTCTCCTTCAAGATTTGCAAAAACTGTTTTGTGTTCATCCTTTCTTTTAATTAACCTAGACTCAGCAATGCTCCTACTCTCTTCTTTGCTAATTTATTAATTCCTGGCCTCAGAGTGTTCTGTTTGCATTTTAGCTCACCTTTGGCTCATTTTTGTATCTTTCTCTTCCTTCTGCAATTGAATGCCTAGTTGATATTTTTTTTTCTCCCTCTTGCTTGATAAGAAAATTGTTCAAGGTGATGAGTATTCCCTTTGGGTATAGCTTGGGCAATATTCCACCAGTGTTGATAAGTTGTATTCTCATTGTTACACTGTTCTACACAGCCTGTAATTATAGTGTATTTTGATTCTATCATAACTATAGAGTAATCGGAATTTTTATTTATCTCATCAAATATCCTTTTCAGCTCAACATAGTTCCTTTTGACATTGTGGGGATTCTTTCCCAGCAAGCAGAACACATATCCCCCCCCCCCATTTTATTGATATGTATAAGTGCAAAATTTAAGGTTTACAATGGAGTTGAGAATTTTGTGCATATATCTTGTCAAGGTGACAAGGACTTTCTCACTCTACTTTTGTCCCTCCCCCTACCGACCCCTCCTCCCTCCCCACCCTACCCCCCTGTTCCACTTTGTTTTTTGTTTTAAGTTGCATAATAGTTGTGATCTGGGTTTCTCATATCAGAGAGACTATTCAATGTTTCACCCTCTGCTTCTGACTCACTTCACTAAGCATGATGTTCTCAGCGTTGGCGAGGCTGTGGGGAGAAAGGAACCCTCCTGCACTGCTGGTGAGAATGTACATTTGTACAACTACTTTGGAAAGCAGTGCGGAGATCTCTCGAAAGAGTAGAAATAAATGTCCCCTTCGATCCAGCGACACTCCTCCTGGGAATATATCCAAAAGAGGCCAAAACAACACATAGCAGAGATACATGTACATCCATGTTCATAGCTGCAAAACTAACAATAGCTAAAATATGGAAGTCACCAAAATACCCATCAACAGACCAGTGGATACAAAAACTGTGGTATTTATACACAGTGGAATACTGTGCATCTATAAACTCTAACAGCATGGAGGCTTTTGCAGGCAAATGGAAGAAACTTTTTAACCTTTTTAACAGCTGTCAAGAGCACAGAATAGTTTCTTGATCCAAAGAGATGTCTTTATGATATGTCTCTTTTTTTAATCTGTAATAATTTTTATTTGAAATCTTTCTTTTGTTTTTTGTTTATTTTTTTGTTTGTTTGTTTGGTTGGTTTTTTTTTTTTGGGGGGGGGGGTACTGGGGATAGAACCTTTGCACTAAGATACAACCCTAGCTCAAAAAAAAAGCAAAAAAAAAAAAAAAAAAAAAAAACCTGGAGACAGGATCTCACGTTGTGTTCCTCCCTGGGCTTCCCAGAGTGCTGAGATTACTGTTGTTGCTTTTTTTTTTCATCTTCCAGAAAATAAGAATCTATCAGAGTCCCATGAAAATACGGAACTTGAGAACGGTACCCAACCTTCTGTTCTCGTGAGAGATGGGCAGATATTCCAGGATCTTCTCGAGGAGAACAGAGTGAAGGATCCGGAGAGGTTCTCTCATCTTACAGCGATGACACACTCTCTAGTCTCAAAATGCACAAAACACGTGGACAACCATAGCTGCCGTGTTCAGGGATGCCAGAACTCATCCCGTGTCCACTCTGTTGCCTACTGCACTTCCTCTGTGGGGCTTGGACTTCACAATGGAATAAGGCACTCTAAGACGTGTGCACACAAGCACGCGTGCGCTCCTACACACACATTTTCTGTCCCTGTTGGCTCTGAGATATGATCTCTTATTGACAGCCGATAGCCAGCTGGGGTGAGTGTGGAAGAAAACAACAAGACAGGAGTAGAGAGGGACAGCGCTCTAGACGCCTCGCGGCGGGTGGCCGCTTCACCTCCTGATCCTTGAGGTGCGGGGCAATCAGCACCAAGGAAGTCCGATAAGTCCTCCCTTACTTTTCTTCAGGCAGTTTCAATTTCATTAGGCAAAAATAAAGCTGGTTTCTCTCACTCCATCTGCTTTAGAGAGAGAAAATGCCCCTCGGACTCTGCGTTCGGCAGGTTACCAATCTTGGTTTTGGATGAGTTTGCGAACTCTTATCTCATGTTTCCATAGGTACTTACTGGAGAATTTAAAGAGGCCGCATCAGAGCCTGAGAGCCAGATGCCATTTTAACGAGCATTTTTCAATCATTGTTATAATTCTGCGTGTGCCATGAATTCCAGCCTTGCTGCCAGCATGCTTCAGTCCCATAATTCCTCGCTAAGAATATCGTGAACACTTTCTGACTCGCCTCTCTTCCTCCGCCGCTCTCCCTTCATTCCCGCTTCCACATCTGTACGAACAGTGACTTTTCTAACGCATTTGGATCTGTTCCTCCGTTCCAAAGTCTATAGCTCTGTCATTTCAACACCCACCGAGCACTCACTCAGTGCCAGGCATTGTGTTGGGTATCAAGAACATGGACATGAGCAACACATGGCATCTTTCATTTAGAAGCGCACAGTCTTGTGTACAAGGCAGAAAACAGAAACTTAAGATCCATCAAGGTGAAGGCTCTTGGGTCTACAGGAATTGTTAGGATTTTGAGGGAATCCGGAGACCAAAATGTTGGAGGTTGGTTGTGCTGATCCAAAGACAGTTTGTTCAGCAAGAGATGGAACCAGAAACAAGTGATCTCTATCTGATACCAAAGGTGTAGGAGTTTCCTGCTGTTATTGCCGCAACAAGTTAGCATAAACTGAACACTCAAAAGCAACACACATCTATTTTGTTTATTTCTGTTCGTCAGCAGTCCAGGTATAAATCAGTTGAATTTCCTGCTCGAGTTTCACAAGCCAGTTCAAAGTTCTGGTAGATGAGCAATCCTCACCTCCCACTAAGTCAAATGGTTGTTGGGAGCCTTCAGGTCCTAGAAATTGTGGGACTGAGGTCTGCAAAATTTGTGTGGCCCAAGATAGTATTTGCTGTTACCCTGTGGCCCTGAAAGGCCACACACACACACACACATACACACACACACACACACCAAGCAGGAGCTATTTTGGGCCCTCTGTGACTTTGGATATCTATTCTATGATCTTCTAGGATGGGACAGATTGTGGTCTAGAGTTTAGTGGTGGGAATAGAAGACCCTGTTCTGTCTGGTTTCAGTGATGTCAGAAGGTCAATGACAAAGAAGCAGAAGCAGGAGGATGTTACAGAATAAGAAGAGTCTATTAGGAAACCACCAGAAGAATGAAACGTCCAAGAACAACACGTGACTCTCAGTTCTTCAAGGATTGTGAGGAGAAGTTGGGTCAGGCCAGTGGTTTCCTCTTAGGCCCCTAGGCCACAGCTTGGCTGGGAAAATGCAGAACGAAGCAAATTTGCCCTTCTCACTTTTATCCCTGTGAAAATAGCATCACTGGGATCAGCTATTTTACTTCCAGGACTCAATGTAAAATGAAACTCCAGAGGCTCTTATTCAAAAATTAAGAAATTCAGCCTAGGTATGTAGCTCAATGGTAGAGCACTCCCCTAGCATGCACGAAGTCCTGGGTTTTAACCCCAGAATGAAGGTCTTTCCAAGTGCAGGGCTCCGGCTAACCACATAGGCCATTCCCCTGTAAACCTGGCCCGGGTGCTGTACTTCAGCTAACAATCATTATCAGATGACTGGAGCTGGAAACGTTGATAAGCATAGTTGAGTTCAACAATCGCTCGTCCACTCTCCCCAGGAGATGTGGGTGTAAATCTCAGAGGAGGAGACAACCTTGACATCGACCCTAGAGGTTTCTTATCTTCAGATTGAGGACTGTGTTTTTCTGTACTGACCATGAAGCCATCTTTCACCCGCCAGACCACGACAGACATGGACGGAGGGTTATAATATTTTAAGCCTCAAGCTCAACTATCTAGTCTTACCTAATAGCACCAAGACAAGGAAGTAGAGGGAGAGATTGTCCTGGATTAGCAATGAGGACATCAGCCTGTACTGCACTGAAAACCTGCATGGAGCTTGGGCAGGTCAGTTTTTCACCCTTGGTTTTAGATTTCTCCTTTTCAGTGGCAAGGAATTGAACCAGCTAGACTCAGCGGTTCGTCCCAGGCCTCCCTTGTGTGGCAACAACAGGAGGGAAAGCATTCCGGGGCAAGCCAAGAAGGCTTCTTACCCCCACCCAGGACAGAGCTCTGGGCTCAGCAGTCCCGGGTGAAGTTAAACTCTGCTTTCAACTGAATTTGCCAGTTTTTCAGCCAATATAATAATAATAATAAGTATCACAACTACAAGCTGTTCCAAGCCAAGCTGCCCTTAAACAGATAATCGGATTTGCATAATTGGGTGCTGCTAAGGTTTAAATAATTCATCAACATGGCAGGGTCTTTTTCATAGCCAAACAGAACTGCCAGACTCTAGGAAGGGATCAATGGCAATCCATGTCCCAGAGATGTGAACTGCATCCTCAGGGTGGCCAGAGCACTGGGTGAGGTTTGCAGCAGGATTCTCTGCTGTCTGGTTCTTTGCTCCAACATGAATTCAGACAAAAGCTTTGCTTTTGTTTTATCCTTGGTACTGAGTTGCTCAACAGAACTTGGTCAGAGTCAGGGGCAGAAGAAAACGCCCTCAGGTGAAGAAAGACAGACCAGTCTGGGAAATCTCAGGCTCCTACAGAACTAGGGGAAACAAATGGATAAAGATGAATGATAAATTGACAGAAGACAAAAATGGGGGATTTTGAGAAACAAGAAATAGTAATGAAGGATAATTTGGTTGCCTTCAATCTCTCAAGACCCATCACAGCCTAGAGAACAGAACTGTTTTATAAAATTCAAAGTCAGGGCCACTAGGAATGAAGGCACTTGAAAAGAGATGAGGTCAGGCTACCTGGAGATGAATTTTCTAGCTATCCTTCATTGGCCTCAATGTTCTCCAGCCAAAAGGTCACCGGGAACACACCTATAGTCAAAGTTGACTCGAGCCTCAGCATCACAACACGAAATGATGCATACTATGGAGAACTATGGGGAGTCTCACCAAGAGGGCACGGGAATGACAGAAGATTTGAGCCTGTCTTATGTGAACTGGGGTGGGCAGTCCAGGAAGAGAAACTGATCTTTCAACTAAATGCCATCAAGATGTGGGGATAGGTCTACAAATAATACCATCATAAACTGTGTGTAAAAACAAAGAAAGAAAGAAAGAAAGAAAGAAAGAAAGAAAGAAAGAAAGAAAGAAAGAGAACCTAAATTCGGAATAGGTAAGCAATAGTCTCTTGAATCAGCTGGAAGAGAGACTTGTTTGGCACTTTCCTGATTTGCACAATGACCTTGTTTCTGTCTATGCCTGGACAGGACTATGAAAGGGTCTGCGACCTCATCACAGTTACTGAGTGACCTTGTCTGCTGTCAGTGTCCCATGAGGCTGTTTATGTCTAGCAGGAGAACACCACAGCCTGACTGGGAGGGCGAGACTAGGTCCAAGAACAGGAGGCCAGAGGCCGCTTTGCTCTCTCACACAGCCTCATAGGAGTCAGTTCTATTGCTTTATCTCCCAGGGACCTTGAATCAGAGTGTTCAATGCTGAATTTGTTGTCTTCCCCAGGGCTCTCCATCTTGATAAATGGAAGCAGACCACTGCTTGCATGGGGTCCAATATGAGATATGTAGGCAGAATCCTAGCCTCTTCCTTCCCTTCCTGTGTACATTTAATCCCATCACAAGTCCAGTTGGTTCAAGATTAAAATTAAACTCCTAGAAGTTTTGTTCTTGTTGGATTCTGATTACCCATGTCTGTGTCCAAGGAAACTATACAGGTGGGAAAATGAAGGTGATGGGGAAATAGAGGCAAGGACCTGACCCCTGGTCCTGTCCCCACTAGAGAACAGGGTGAGTTAGCAGTCCCAAAGGAATCAGATCTTAGGAGACAAGTCACAAAAAAGTGCCCAGAATCTAGGACCTAAGCAACATGGTTTGGGGATCACTGTATACATGGCACAGAATCAGGGAAAATCACTCATTCCTCAGTTCTACCAAAGACTTCCATGTGTCTGTGCCATTATACAAAGTAAAGGTAAGAGTAGGGAGCCCACAGGAGCTAGAATCTCAGAAGGAGCGTGGGAAACAGAAGCAGGAGCTTTGCATGGAAGCCAGAACAGACAAACAAGAGCAGAATTTCTATGAGCATCTAAAGGCCAGAGGAGAGATCTGATCGTGAGGCTTCAAATCCACAAAACATGAACATAAATATTAATGTGCTTCTGTTGATAGCTATCAGTTGGGGAAAAGACTTGAGACATTTGGATCTAACAACATCTATGCCCCTACACTTTACAGAATCCTAGATCCGTGGCTACTTAAGCTTTGAGTAGTGAAGCAGTAGTTTGTTCAGTGGAAGACTGGTTGTTGTTGGTGGTGTTATTTTCATTGGAGTTGGTTCCCAATTCATTGTGGGTCACTTGGGGAATACCGCATGTGATTAAGAATGGTTCGTGCCATTTCCAAGACACGCTCATTTCAATAACACCCAAACTTATCTCTCAACAACGCAAGTCCTACGACCACATGATTTTATATCTCAGCAAAAATGACTTTGAAAGGTTTGGAACACTTAAACGAGCCCATTTGTGAAGCTTAGCACTGCTCCTTCCAAAAAGTAGAGTCCATGAGTGGAGCAGAGCAAGGCAGACACTTTCTTTCTGTTAGTTCATTGACCAGTATCAGTCCATGAACCAGACCTCACCTAATACCGTCCTTCACCATCAGCGACCAACGTGATCATTTATCATGTATCAAGTCTCGTCTTCTCTCCTCAAGTGCACAACAGTGTGGTAGGCTAAATTTTCAGAAGTCCTCTGTCAAGTCAGATTAATCTCCTAGGAGAAGTCAGTAAAAGTGTGACGATCAAGTTGTGTCTTCTATCTAAAATGTTGCATGTATCAGTTTCCTATTGTAGTTAGGACAAATAAACACAAACTTAGTGGCTTAAAACCACACAAGTTGATTCTTATTACACTCCTGTAGGTCAAAAATCCAAAATAAGTCTCAAGGGGATGAAAATCAAGAAGCTAATGAGGCTAATTTCCTCTGGAGGCTTCAAAGGAAGCCCCATTCCAGCTCCAGAGGTTACGGAATTCCTTGGCTTCATCCCACCTCTTATCCAGAATTTCACCTTCTCGTTTCCCTTATAGGGACCCCTCAGCTACTACTAGAACACACTAGAAAATGTCACTTATTCAAAATCCTTAGTTTGATCACAAGCCCTAAATAAGTCTTTTTGCTGTATTAAGTAAAATGTGCCACTCTCAGGGACAAGGACATGAACAACTTCAACTGGCACATCGACGCCTGCCACAGTGTCATTGAATTTATAGTTCCACAGCACAGCTGATTTGCTGGGAAAATAAACAAACAGGCTTTAGTGGCACATAGCTTTGCATTCAGGATCTAGAACATACTTGTTGTTGTTGTTGCTATGTGATCTGTACCCATGTACTTCCTCTCTCTGAGTTTCAACAACTTCATCTATCAAATGAGAGCATCATCCTACCTCACTCTGAGGATGAACATACGTGTCTATTGAAAGAGCCAAGAGCCTAGTGGGTGTCCAACACATGTTCCTTTGCCTTCCATAAGCATGCATCTGTAAAGATCATCAGTGAGGTGAGGCATCCTTCTCAACAGAATTGCCATTCTGATTAGACACCTTCGTCCCCATTGTTGGTCCTTTCTCTCCCTGGAATCTTCCTCTGTGTCCCCCAGCCAGAGCTCCTAGTGGCAAAGGTATTTTTCCAGTGTTGAGCAGAGCAGAGACAATGAGCACCACAGCAGAGAACAGCATGCAAGGACCCCCACGCACATCTGCCGCCTCCCTCCCTGCCTGCTTTGAGGCCAGACATGAAAGGCCTTTACAGAGGCATGTAGGGAATTGTCATTAGAGCCTTTCTTCTCTTGATAATGGCTCTGCCAGGGCCGGAAAAAAAAATGTTGATGGGCTATTTATTATAATACACAGGCTGCAGGGTACACATAATCATGAAAATCATTCTTTGGCCAAAACTCCTACTGTATCTGTGCTAGTTTTTAACACAGTGTACTACCTAGAATATTTTTATTGGTGGTTTCATGAAAAAATTATAGAATGTTGCCATTTTATAGAGAAACCCAAAGCCACTTAACACACACACACACACACACACACACACACACACACACGCTTACATGTCAATATATAATGCTTTCTCTGGGGTTCAGTGGCATAGGTCTGCAATCCCAGCACTTGCAAGGCTGAGGCAGAAAGATCACAAGTTCAACTCCAATCTGAGCAATTTACCCACTTAACAAGACCCTGTTTCAAAATCAAAAATAAAACTAGGGGACACACACACACACGCACACGCACACGCACACTCACATATGTACATACTATATATATATGATTGTGTGTATATATAAATAGTCTGCATCTACTTGCACATGTCCGAGTGACGAAACTCACTACCACTTCCTCCAAAATTCTATCTTAGAAGCCTTGGGTGTGATAAACAATCACATTCCTCTTAGCTCCTATTTCGAATCAATTGAGAAAGAGGCAGCTGAGTCAGCCAAAGATAATATAAAGCTTCACTATTTAAAAAAACATCTGGAGCCAGAAATTAATACAAGTCCACAATGGCCTAAGACCAGCTCCCAATAGAGGTGGGTCTGCAGAGCAGCACCCCTCCCCACCCCCAGGCTCTAAATGGGGGTCCTCCCTCCTGTAGGCCTGGAGGGTATGGAAACACGGCCCTCTGTGGTCCCCTTCTCCAGGCCACTCACAGGAACCCCTACTTCCTACTCTTCTCTACTCCCACCATCACAAGAACCAGGCAAGTTACTCCTCCAGAGCTTGGAGCCAGTGATTGGTTAAAGCCAGAAGACTTGTCTTCCACATTTTGGAGAGCTGCTGCTCTGCATACCAGCAGGGACATGGGGGGCAGGTAGAGTCACACAGCTCCACGCTCTGAGGTTGCTCAATGGCTGTCCTTACTGAGGTGCAACCAACTTCCTTTCCCGTCTCCCACCTTCCTGTCTCTGTGTGGCTCCACAGGACAGGGAGTCAGGCACGCTAGGCATCATTCTGCACTCTGTCGCCCAGCAAACCTAGGTTATGAACTTGCTGTGGCTCTGACATCCTGCTTCCAAGTCTTCATTTTCTCATCTAAAATCTGTGGTGGCCCACCGCCTCTAATGGGCAAATGATTGCTCTCTGAGATCAGCCATGTGAAGCATTTTGCCCAGCACACAGAGATAGTGTCACAAACAGTGGCTGCCAATGTCAAGGCCGCATGGAGTTTGGGTAAACATCACGTAATACAATACACAATAGAGCTTTGCTCGCCCCATGGGACTCTTGCTGATGGGTATTCTGAGGAGTGAAAGACAAGACTCAAATTCCAACTGTGACCAGCTACCTGGTTGGAGGACAGGCTGCAGTAGAGGACCCTGGCAGGCATTCGTGTGCCTACTCACGCACATACATGAAACACATTCATTCAGTTGTCAAACACACCTTTGCTTAATCTGATTCAAACCCTGTGCTCAGCCCAGAGGTCACAAAAATCAGACCAATCCTGATCCGGTTCTTAATGAACCACAGATCTTTGTAGCCAGCTCCTCAGTGCGCAGCACACAGAATTGGACCTTCAGGAACCTCCAAAGGAGGTCACTTTTACAAAATGACCCCTGGATTGCTTCCTGGAAAGGTGGGGCTTATTCTCTGCTTTATTAAATTACAATGGACAAAACGTGTATATATTCCTGGTGTACAATAAAATTATTATGTACTATGAAATAATTACCCCAAACAATCTGATAAACATATTTATCACCTCACATAGTTTTCTTTGTGTGTGTCGAGGGGGAACATTTGAGATCTACTCTCTTGGCAATTTACATGTACATATAACAATATAATCAAACATAATCACCATGATACACATACAACAGATCTCTAGAGCTTATCCCTCCTCTCTCACTGACACATTGTACCCTTCTACCAACATCTCTGCATTTCTTCTCCACCTGTGGCCTCTGGTAGCACTGCTCCAGTCTCTGCTTTTATGAATGTGACTTTTCAAAATTTTGCATGTAGATGAAATATTTGTATACATAATATTTGTCTCTCTGTGTATGGCTTATTCACTTGGCATAATGTTTCCTATGTTCATTCATGTTGCTGGAAATGACAGGGTTTCCCTTCCTTTTGAAGGTAGAATAGTATTCTATGACACGCACATGTGTGCATGTGTGCACATACATGTGCATCCATGCACACGCACACACACATACTGCATTCTTGATCCTTCATTCATCCCTAATGGACTTCAGATGGTTCTAAATCTTGGCTAGGAGTAGAAACTTGAACTGAGCTTTGAGAGACAACCAGCAACTCAGATGGATGGCGTGCCAGTTATGCCACAAGCCACCTAACCCAAAATTCAGGGGCTTAAAATAGCATGCATTTTTGCTCATGAAGCTGTGACATTTTCACATACTAGACCCTCAGTATTTACCAGCAACTGATGTCCCGGATGTCCTTGCTGTGAAGACTCAGGTCCCTAGGCCCTGATTCAAATTCTTCTCATCCTGCAGCAGGCTCCCCTGAGGATGGGTTCCAGGGATCGCGGAATGTCAGGGGGAAGGGCCAGCTGCATTGCAGGAGGCGTTTTCTGGACTGATGTCATCACATTCACTGTCATCATGTGGCCATTGGTAGTCACATGATTGACCCCAGAGTCAGAGAAAGACCCTGTGCTGTTATGGAACTAAGGGAACAACAGAGCTCATGAATGCAATCAATCTGCCCAGGCAAAGTTAAGAGCACAGCTAGCAGGAAAGAGGAAGAATGCATGGTTAGGGTTGAGATGGGAGCCCTTTCTCTTTCTCTCCCATCCCAGCACACATCAACCACCACAACAGTGACCATTTCCTTGGCCTCCAACGTGACTGAGCCTATTACCGACCCTCAGCTCAATTACCTCATTCTAGTTGTGCAACAACACCACCAGGCAGATCTCCCCATTTTACAGGCAAGGAATCAAGCCTCAGGCAAAACAAATCACAAACTTACAGTCAATGAATTCTTGCCTATCATGCACGAAGCTACCTCTCACTACCTTGCGTGCCCATTGAGAACAGTGCAGTGATTGAACACTGGTCCCAGATGAGCAAGACTTAACGTCTGCCCGTGTGCCCGCCTTCCGTGGAGGCCGATCACCCTTGCCTCCAGGCAGAGCTTTCTGGCTTTTCCTACCACCACCACCAAGGCATTCCAGCTCACTCCCTCCACTGAGGCTTCCTTATTTGAGCTTAATTAGGTTTGCTCTGAGTTCCTGAGTTTCTGTAAACTTAATGGGCTCTAAAGAGAAATAGAGTTCTCTCTAACCAGGTGTTTATTTCCTCTCGCGTTGTCCCCATTGTGTTCTCAGCATCATTTCCAAGTTCCATCTGGTTAATGGGTGCAGGTGAGAGTGAACAAGGCGCTGCACCCTCCTCACCAAACTCTGGTGTTAGCCCCCACCTCCAGTACACCCAGATGTTCCCTCCTCCCCTGGAAAGGAGATGGGAACAAAATGAGAAATTTTAGAAACCTCACTTGTCTCCCAGTGAGCCAAATGTAGCTCTCCCATCTGGCCCTGGACAGCTTCGCAGAGGACAGGGAGAAACTGTACCTCTTGAGTTGCCTAGTGTGTGCCCAGCACCACACCTGTGCTCTCAATCTCTGCACTGAGGAAGCTGGTTAGGTCGCAAGTTCTGGAGTCAGTTCACCCAGCTGAGATACTTGCTAAAGATCCCCTGAGCCTTGGTGTTCTCGTCTGAAGTTGGGAACAGACCCAGTATTTCCAAGGTCATTCTACAGAATGAGTGAGTTCGTATTTGTAAAGGGCTCACAACAGTTTCTGGCCCATGACAGGATTCCATCAAAGTTTGCCACTATCATTACAACTGTTGTTTCTAATGTCCTCATGATAATTCTGTATGACAGGCACTTGCCTTATGTAAAGATAAGAAAATAAATGTGTAGAGGGGAAGCAATTTGCCCAGGTCACCCAACCAGAAAAACAATGACAAAGATTTAAAACTTCTCTTCCAGCAAAGTCCTTTCTCTGACCACCACACGACCACCCACCTTCCCTACCTGTGGAACAGGTGATCACAAACATGTAATCTCTAACGGAACCAATCCATTTCTCTCTAAGGCAAAGGCAATGGAGAGCTCCCAACATGTGCTCTCTGGAGGACGGTGACAGTCCTGGTTTTCGCTCTCCATTCCCAGTGAAGTCAGAAGGTGCAGTTTCCCCATCCCCTTGTGAGTTTAAATAAGCACAGCCCTCACCGGGGATCTCCTTCTTAAGCAGAGTGGCAGCAAGTTGTGCCTGCAGCTCAGGGAAGGCTTCCTGGTGACCGAAGGCTTTAAAGGATGGAGCAGGTTCAGAGAAGGAGGGAGGGGGCAGAGAGCCCCAAAGCAGCAAATTCGAAGACCAGAACACAGGAGTGCTCTGAGCTTATCCCCAAATGGAGAAGGGACCTGATTAGTTCAGAGGATGAAATGATTAGTGGAAATGCTGGGTGATTTTGAAGGGTTCCTGGTGTCAGGAAAAGGCATCTCTGCACCACTCTGTGCACAGTGGGGGACCTCTGGGAGTTTTAAGCAGATAGGTGGCATGATCACAGCTGGGATTTAGAAAAGCTCAATCTGTGGAGACTGAATTGGAGAGTCAGATATTAAGAAGAAAATTAACATTGAGGAGATTACAACAGGGCAGGTGACAGACGTGCCCTTCATATGTGTGACCCTGCCTAGCATTTCAAAGATGCTACAAGGGAAGTCTGCAACCCCAGACCAAGAGCTACACGCTGCCTGCTCTCCGTTTTTTGAATAACAATATTTTAAATACATTCAAGTGCTGCATAATGACATTTTGGTCAGCGACACCACATATATTACACCACGGTAGTCTCTGGACCGTATCTTCTAACGACACCATGGGTGTATTAGTTTGTGTTAAGCAAACGCTGTGATGTTCCCATACTGATGAAGTCACCTAACAACGCATATCTCCGAATGTAGCCATGTTGTTAAGCACCACAGGGCTAGATTTCTGTCTTCTTTTGATTTACGTGTTATCCATTTTGCTTTCATGCTACACAGCAGAGCTGAGGAGTTGTAACGAAGATTGTCTGGCCTGCAAATCCTAAAATATTTATTAACTGACCCTCTGCAGAAAAGGTTTGCAACACTTGGGTAAGCACTTTATGCATGAAAAAGCTTAAGTTCTGAGAAGGCAGGCAATTTGTCCAAGGCCACATACCTTGTACATGGAGGTGACAAGGAGGTCTGTGACAATCCTCAGGTACAGTGGTGGCCCCAGGATGGCAGGCCCCAAATCCACTGCAGCTGACTGTTTCACACTTCCCTGTCTCTTTCACCCAGACCACCACTGCAGCCAGTCAAGAGGACTCAGGCGCCACTCTGCCAGCCAGAACCCTTGCTCTGGTCCCCAACCCAGCATCAAATGACTAATTTAAAACCTAATGCTTCCACCACGTCCACCCGGCTGCCCCTTCTTCAGCTTATCACATCCTATTTAAATCCAAAATAAATTATTTCGGCTCTGCAGCCTTTGGATAAAGAAAAAATGAAATTAAAAAAGAAAAAAGGAAAAGCTTTGAAGGGACAGCCTGCCTCCCTCCCTTGCCCACACTCCCAGGCCTTTTGTCTAAGCCCACACTGATAACCTCCAGGGGACGCTGAGCCCCTGTGGCCAGCAGCACAGAGCCGTACTTGTCTCCAGGGGCAGCAGGAAGGGACAGGAAGGTGCACAGGTTTTAGGTACAAGGTTGTCCTACAGCCCCCTCCAACGGGAGGAAGCACTGTCCAGTTCTGTGCATCAGTCCCATGCCTTCAGGGAGGTACCAGTGCAGAATCACTCAATGGTCTTTACTGAGTTTACTATTCATTCACCACTGTATACACGCCAGGCATTTGACCTTCAGAAATAAACAGAGCAGCCTCGTTGCATGTGCTTTATCTTCCTCATCAGACCACCAAGCCCCCTGCATCTCTCTTCTCCAGTGTCCCTGGGCCTCCCCATAATTCTCAGAGTCAAGATGGAGACAATATCAAGTGCCTCCTTTTACAGATGAGGTAAATGAAGCTTGGAGAGAACACGACTCACCCAAGGCCCCAGGGTACAGAGGTAGCTCAATTCCTGAAATTCTTCTCACACCAAGTCCCTGGCAGAAGAATAGAGCGACTGCAAGCCTGGCCAGAATGATCTGCATTTGCTGGCTGTGTGGTCATGAGAACAACTTCTTTTCTTGCTAAATCTCATTTTGTTCATCTCTAAAATGGGCAAAATAAATTCATTCGCATGGGACCATGTTGGGGGGTCAAAATAAACAATGGGGGGAAGCGAGTGCTGTGCTTAATAAGGAGCAAGTCCCCGCCGAATGACTGTTCTGTCTGCTCTCCATGTTGCCATTGCTGCTAGAGGAGAAAGTGAGGGGAGGAAGGAGGAGGAGAGGAGAAAGGAGAGAAGAGAGAGGGATACAAGAGACACCCAGTGAGCAGAGGTGATCATGCGGCACCACAGGCTGACTCTAAATGGCCACAGCCCTTGGTCCCTTCAATATAACGGTGGCGGTCTTGCTTAAACCACAAATTTACTCTATGAATTTGGACAGGTCTTCTGACCTGTCTAGGTTTGGTTTCCCAACCACAAGTGAAAGAGGCGGGCAAAACAATCTCTAAGCCTCTTTCCTGGTCAATCTATTGAGAATTTGAGTCCTGATAACCAAATGAGGGGAAGACCCAGGTCCCAAGAGGAAGAGGACATGGCTCTAGAGCAAAGCTGGTGCCTTGTGAACGGAGGGCCTGAACTCGCTAGTTCAGGGAGATGTACAGACGGGGTCAAGTTTCCACGCAAGGACAATTTGAACTTCCAGTAAGAGAGACATGTCCCTCCAGGCCCAGGCAGACTAGGGATCAGTCTTTCGCCTTCTTGGAATTGACAGGAATCCTTGACAGCAGAGAAGGCTGGTGAGAAGGATCAGAAATGCATCACAGGTTTCCTGAGCACCTTAGAGTGTCTTTGAGTGCTTGGTAGCCACTGAGCCTCCTTGGAAGAACACTGGCTCACGGGAGGACTTTTTAGAGGTACACGCTGGAGCTGCAAGTGCACAGGCCCCACCTGGAGCTGAGGATACCCACCTTCTGGCTTCTTACTTTGTGCTGCTGCAGAAGAGACACCCGGGATGGGGAGGGTGCCCGAGACACACCCCCTGGCTTTTGTCATGGCAGCCTGTCTGGGGAGATGTACAGATGCATAATAAGGAAAAGAAGCTAAGTGTGTTGGTCTCTCCCAGCCTCACTGGTCCACATCTGGGACCTGAGCACTGCCCATGGCACATGCCACTTCAGCCGTAAGCAGTGGCCTTTGCATTATTCCATTTCTCCGTGTCCTCAAGAGCAGTAGTTCCCAACTTTTTGACACCAGGGACCAGGTTAATTGGAGACAATTCTTCCCACAGTGGAGGAGGTAGGGGAGCACTTGTTACACGAGAGGTTCTTGGAAGACAGCTCTGGAGTGGCAGGCAGCAACAGGAGGGAGCAGGGAGTAAGGCAAAGGCTCACACATGCCTTAGCTCTTGATCACGGCTCATCTGTCCGAGCAACCTGGTCTTTCCTTCCAAGGTGGCCATGGGGACTCCTGGGGGTTGGGTTTCGCTACTCGGGAGGACCCTGGGAGTCACTTTTCTGAGAATAAGCATTCCTTCCCTGAGGCTGAGTAGCCCTTCCTACAGTCTGACATCCAGGCAGGATAACCAGACCGTCTTCACCTCTGGGACAGTCTGCATGACCCAGGTCTCTTACCTAGCCAGGTAAATCCAGCTATAGCTTTGTGGAAGAGTGGAAAGAGAAGCCCAGCCTTCCGGAGGCCGAGCAGGGGCTGGCCTTCAGCGCTGGGTCCCTGAGCTGCTTAGCGTGTGGAACAAGCTCCTGAAACTCCCATCTCATTCCTCCGTCATAGACAATGAGCATGACCATCCCTGCAACGCCACCGGCAGTAAGGACTGCAAACTGCAAGCTGATTGGTTGATCAGTTCATGTGCACTTTTTTTTTTCTCAGAACCTGAGATTGAATTTAGGGAGCACTGAGGTACATTCTCAGCTTATTTATTTATTTATTTAATATTTATTTATTTTAAAATAAGTTCTCACCAAGTTGTCCAGGCTGGCCTCTCACTTAGAAATTCTCCTGTTTAGCCTCTTTAGTAGCTGAGATTGCAGATGTATGCCACCACCTTTCAGCCTTTCTGGGTTCCCCCACCTTGTTTATCTGGTGCCCCAAGCTAAGGAGCTCACATGTATCCCTACTTCTACCTCTTAAGGGACATCCCTTTGTCCTTGTTTTACATAAAAATACTGAGGCCCCATGGGAACCCATGACTTGACCTACATCACTTGCCTATTGGAAATAGGCACCAACGGGCTCCCACTCACCGCACTACTTTTCCATATAAACACACTGTCTAAACACCAGGTCTAGCATGGTATGAGTTCTAATCCCTGCCTTCCAGTGGGGTACCTTGAGCTCAGAGAGATGCAAGATTTGCTCTTAGTTACACTGCTTTACTCCTGCAGGGACTGCAGGGACAGAGCCCCCTGGTTGACCCCAATGCACAGATCTCGCCATGACCTCTCGCTCATCGCACTTAGTTACTTAAAAAGGAAGTAAGTATGAAAAGAGAAAACCTTATGGAATATGTAGCACACATGAAACTGACCGAAGACATCACATTGGTATTAAATTATGGATCAAGCCGGACGTTAGTCCACCCCTACCACGCTCCAGCCTTGCAGTCGCGCCCTCCGGGGCCAGCCTCTGACAGCTTGTCAGGAAAGGTTATTCTGCACTCTGGGTGCAGCCTTGCTAACAGGCTGATTATGCAGCTGGGGGGACCAGGGCGGCAGGGAAGAGGCACTGGCTTCAACCTCCAGACCCCTACAAGGAGACTTGCCTTAGGCCAGGGAAGGCTGGGCCGGGAAGGGTCTGTGGCATTTCCTCACCTGTGCCCTCTCCCAGCTGCCACTGTCACACGTGTCTCTCTAGGGAAAGGCCCAGGCTGAGGCTCACAGAAACCTGAGCTTCAGTCTCGGCTTGAGCATGCTAAAAGCCGTGTGACTTCAGGACAATGGCCCGCCTTCTCTGGGCCTTGGTCCTTCCCTCTGTAACACAAGAACAGTAATGTACCTGCTAGGTGAGGTCCTTAATGACACAGGGAAAAGAGGAAAGAACAGGTGTGGGGACAGAGATTTGAATTTTTCTTCAGACATCTGGAGTCTAACGGATAGGCAGAGATATCAGGGAAGAAGTTGGAAAATTGTTTTTTAATGTAATAGTTACTTAAAAAATAAATACTACACCTCTAAAAAAAACTGAGAAGAAGAGAGATAAGCTGATAAGTATGTTCCTTCCTAATGACCTAGACTTTAATTCCTGATTTCCCTCAATGCAGAAAAAGTTACCAATGATAGGAAGGCAAGGGATGACCCAGGAGAGGAGGCTGCACACAAATAAGGGACCAGCGTCTCCCAGATGCTTCCTCGAAGCTCAGAATTCTATGAATACGCCTTCTTTTGACCTCATCATCTGTCACAGGAAGTGGTTTATTGACCCATTTTGTAGATGAGGCAAGTCAAGATCATACAAGGCATACAAGGGGAGTGTTCTGCTAAAATTACATCATTGGCTCCTACTAACAAGCACCCAAGACCACTTGCTCCAAATCACAAGCCTTTTCCATGTGGTCCCAGCATGAGGGTCTGCCGAGTCACCAGCCGCCTCCGAGCCCTGGAATGGGAGCGAGATTCTGAGGCAGAGAGTATCAGAGAAAGGGAAGTCAGAGAAAAGCTGAGACCAAAATGGCTGGTCAGGGAGATGGAGAGGGATTTCTGCTGCCTGGGCAGGGAACACACGTGTCAGCAGACGTAACCTTCTGAGAGCACAGGAGGAGGTCAGGGACCTGATTTACTTCGCCTCTTGAACCTTGTTTTTCTCTTCTTACAGTAAGAACTTCAGACATCTGTCTCATCAGGATGAAGCCGGGTTACTGCAGGATGCTCTTCCAACGGGCTGGTATACAGAGGGCACTCAATCAGCACCAACTGTGCTTCATGGCAGTGGGTGGTGGGCAAGAGCGCCCCGCTCAGGAAGCTCCAACACGCCTGTAGAGGTGTAGTCACTGGGACATGTGGAGTGTGCCTGAGAGAGAAGGGGGAAGTGCAGAGGGAAGCAGGAAGGGGAAACTGAGAGTAACACACACACAAAGAAAAAAAACAACAGTGACCTCTCTCTCTTTCTCTATCTCTCTCTCTCCTCACTAGGACACAACACCCACAACTTAAAGGAAGAGAAATATATTTTGGCTCCCACTTCAGAGATGTCAGTCCATGCATGGCCAACCAGCTCCAGGCGTGGCAGGGCCTGGCATGGAAGAAAGCTCTTCACCACACGGCAGCAGGGAGCAGAGAGAGAAGGGAAGTGCTGGGGGCAATGACACACCCTTCCGGATCACATCCCCCAGAGACCCATTCCTCCAACCAGGCTCCACCTCCTGGCAGGAAGTTCAGTAATCCACTGATGGTTGCAGTGACCATAGCACCCGACCCTCCAGTTGCCTTCCAACACGTGAGGTTTCCGGTGGCCTTCTTACATTTAAACCATAACTCCCTCCCGTACTTGCTCACTCCCTCTTCTTCTCTCTTCCTTTTCTCTGTCTCTCCATTTTCCTTCTCTCTCCCTCTCAATGTCCATCTGTTCTGCTGTCTCTGTCTCTCCCCTTATCTCCATCCAGCAATGTGCTGTGCACATTCATGTGTGTGGCTTTTGTGCATGCAGGCACAACCCCTTAGACATCCTCTTGAACTCCCAAAATACTCAGCCGCACCTCAAACACCATCACACATTCATGAACCGCACATCCTCAAACCCATGTCCCTCAGTCACTGGTCCGGCCTGCCAGTCTCTGCCTCCCTCTTCTAAGTGCACCGCTCCATTGACTCTGTCTCATCCTCTCCCACCACCTTTTGTGGGCACCTGCTGTGCCTTGAGCTCATAGTCTACCCATATAAGAGGGAACCGCTCTTCCTGGCGGTCTTAGTTATTTTTTCATTGCTGTGATTCAATACCCAACATCCACAAGTTTAGGGGAGAAAGGGTTTATTTTAGCTCACAGTTTGAGAAGGTCACAGTTCATTCAGGGGTGGCCAGCAGCAAGGGAAGCAGAGACAGAGGTGGAGGCAGCCTCTCATGACATCACAAAAAGGAAGTCAAGTTGAAACTGGTCCTCCAAGGCAAGAAGCAGCTTATATATCCTTCCAGGTTTCATCCCAGTGATCAAACCCTCCTGGATCCAGGTGTGGAAGGTGTGGTAAACACCCACTACATGCCTGTAATCCAATTTACATGCTTGTAATCCAACTGACATGCCTACAATCCACCCCTTCAGACTAGGCCCCAATCTCCCAACAGCACATTGTTCCATTGACAATCTATAACATTCAAATGCCTGAGACTTTTGGTAGACATTTCAGATCCAAACTAAAATATTCCACCTCTGCCCCCAAAAGACTCATATCTTTCTCCCCATGCAAAATGCATTTAGTTCTTCGGAAAGAGTTACCAAAGTCTTAACAGTTTCAGCACTGTTAAAAAAAACTCCAAGTCCATAGTCTCCTCTGAGATGTAAGACAAATCTTTAGCTGTGAGCTCCTGTTAAAACCAAAGAGTTAAGTACTTCCAACATAAAATGGCACAGGGTAAACATTTCCATTCCAAAAGGAAGGAATAAGGGAATAAAAGGCAATAGGACCAAAACAATTCCCAAATCCAGCAAGACAAGGGTTAAATCCTGTAGCTCCATGTCCGGCAA
Source organism: Ctenodactylus gundi (assembly GCA_004027205.1). NCBI lineage: Eukaryota > Metazoa > Chordata > Mammalia > Rodentia > Ctenodactylidae > Ctenodactylus > Ctenodactylus gundi. The sequence continues at coordinate 888,677 of PVKB01000219.1, read as the reverse complement.
CTGGGGTAAGCTGTGATGGGTATGAACTCCAAAGGGCTCGGTGTCCCCATCCCTATGGTGTTGCTGCTGACTGCGGCCTCCATCTTCTCTCCTTTGGGCTAGATCCACTCATGGCCTGCTATATTTCTCAGCTGACAATCCATGCTCCTGGCTTCTCCAAAATTTTCAATCTCTCTACTGTACCTTAGGCTTCTCCTTCACAATTTCATGCCCTGCCCTCCCAGGGGCACACTGCTTGGCCACACTGCTTGAACCCACAACTCTTGGGCTCAGCAATCCTGTAAAGCCAGGACTTCATGTATATCTCCAAGATCCACCACTGGCTTGAGCAGTAGTCTGCCTCCCAGTGCCATGCCTGCAGCAGCTCCTGAGTGCCTGGATTGCTGAACTCCGGGAAGCTAATTCTGGCAGACACTTCCCTCTTTGGCGCTACAGGAAGCCCTGGGGTACTCTTTACACAACAAGATATCTTGCCTTTGCACCCTTAAATGGTAAATGGTGGAATCTTGTTAATTCCTGAGACACTGTGAAGGTCTCTTTCTTATAGTCCTGATTCGAAATACTTGGCTTCTGCTTAATGTCAGTCTCCTTAATAAACATGTGCCTTTTCACTCCTGACTGCAAGCTTTTCACATCTGTTTTCTCGGCCATTGTCTCTTGTATTTTGCCATAAAGCTAGCTAAAAGCTGCAAACAGCAGCCATGTAACAGTCTAAATATCAGTGTGCCTTGAGATTTCCTCCACCAGAGTAAACAATCCACTGTCCTTAATCTCAGTTTCAGGCAAAGTCAGCAGACAAGATCAAAATGCCAAAAAACTTTTTTTGACAGAGCATAGCACATGAGGTTTTTAGGCCATTTGCCCGCACAGTTCTCCTTCCCATCTGAGACTTCTTCAGCCTGGCCTTTCCAATCCCCACTTTTATTAGCATTCTGGTCTTCTGAGCTCTGACCAGAATCTCCCACCAAGTTTGGTTCAGAGTACTCCAAATCTTCTCCAGCTAGCATCCTCAAACCTTTCCAAATTTCTCCCACAAACTGGTTTGAAAGGCTTCCAAACCACATGATCAGGTAAAGCACAGCAACAACCCCACTTCTCTGGTACCAATTTCTGTCTTAGTTACTTTTTCGTTGCTGTGACTCAACACCCAACATCCACAAATTTAGGGGAGAAAAGGTTTATTTTAGTTCACAGTTTCAGAAGGTCACGGTCCATTCAGGGGCGGCCGTCAGCAGTCGAAGAACATGGCAGAGGCAGAGGTGGAGGCAGCTTCTCGTGACATCTCAAAAAGAAGGCAAGTTGAAACTAGTCCTCCAAAGAAGGCAGGAAGGAACTTATACATCCTTCCAGGACTCATCCCAGTGATCAACCCCTCCTGGATACAGCTGTGGAAGGTGTGGTAAACCCCTACTACATGCCTATAATCCAACTTACATGCCTGTAATCCAATTGACATGCCTACAATCTACCCCTCCAGACTAGGCCCCAATCTCCCAACAGCACATGGTTCCACAGACAAGCTATGACATTCAAATGCCTGAGACTTTTGGGAGACATTACAGATAAAACCGCAATACTAGCCCCTGTTGTTTTCTCCCTAGGGTGAGAGCACAACTCATGTAATACCTGTCCTCCCTCGTCCTTTACTCTCTCTGCCCAAAGGGAAACACTCTTGGTATTTGATTTGAGAACTGGGAAGAGAAACTGAACATGCTCAGATCAGATCAGCCTCACAAGTTTGAGTTAAGAGCATATAGTTCTCTTGTTTCTCTCTGCCCAAAGTTCTCCCTGAGTTAGAAGCCTACCTTCTTTCAGCAGTCCTCACTGGGGTGACCCAGAATTCCTAAACTCAAAGGTCAATGCACAGAATCCTCACACTAAGCAATGAACTACCTCCGAGCCCCCAACTACATACCCATCTATTCACTTGAAAAACATGGCAGTTAGAATAGAGTTTCAAATTGCTTTTGGGATCCGCCCAGGAGGATGAGTAGAGCCCCCTTCTAGGTGTGCCTTGGGTCATGACAGCCAGCAGGGTCCCTCACGTTACTACTCTGGTACTTCTCCTGCCTTGCGTTCAATCACCATGAGTTAAGCATCTTTGCCACTCCCCGCCCTTTGACCATATTTTTTTGTCTTGAAGCCAGCTGGCTATGGATAGAAGCCATGAGCCTAATTAAACTTCCCTCCTTTAAACTGTGCATGTAAGAAATTGTATACAGCAAACAAAAAAGCTGACTGATTCAAACGAGGTAGGCCCATACACCACCTTACATACACTTTTCTCTATTCTCATCAAAAATTCTCTCAATACAAAATCTAGCCCACATACTAAGCCCATGTTGCAGATACATACGTCCACCCACACTCTACACAGCTGCTCCCCACATTCTCCAAAGCCCCCCCCCCACACACACACACACACATACCCACATTGTCTGAAAACTCATGCAAATCATCTCTTTGTCAGTGCTATCAAAACCAGGACATGTCACAAAGTAATTCTGCCCAGTCTGCCAGACTTTTCACTCAGCTCATAGATAACTAACAGGACCATCTTCCCAGCTAATCGGGGGAAAGAAATCTGGTGGGTTCAATTGATGCCTATACGCATTTAAATGGCTGCATCTAGGAGGGAAATCTAAATGAAAGCTGAAGGAGGCTGGGACACCGAGGGAAACCTCGTTGTAATAACTGTGTGAGGTGAAGCAAATCAACAGAAAGCTGTACTCTCGTTTGGGGAGCAACAGACAACTACTGCAACACATGCTCTGGGAAACTTACTGGAATCTTTGCACTTTTAATATAATAGCATCAGTGTCATGGTTCCTTATGTATAAACTTCACCTGCCACACATAATAAACAGAGTACCACTTCCCAATACCCATGAGGGTTGGATGTGGACATAGGGAGAGGGCAGGTCCTTAAAGATCTCTTTTTGAATCTCTATGATGCCACGCAGCCCAGAATGCAGAGAGAGACTGTGTTTGAACAGAACAGACTCAACTCAAAGGCTGTCAAAGTGGCTCAGTCATGTAGTAAGTGACCTTGGGTTGATTACTGAGATCAGGTGCACTTACCTCTTCATTCATAAAATAGAGATAATGATGTATGTATATCTCTTTGTGTTGAAAGGAGGATTCAACAAATTATATGAAACTGTGTGGCAAAGAATATATACACTAACCTTAAATGGCATTGATTAAATTGGGTTTGAATCTTGCCTCCTATATCTACTGAGTGACCTTGAATTAGTCACTTAACCACCCAGTTCCTCGGTTTCTTTGTGGGAACATGCCAAAGATAACAATTATTGTCTCAACTGATACATGCAGTACTCAAAACAGTGTCTACACCATGGATGCAATCAACTCACAGGCAAAATACTTTTCAGTACTGTCACCATGGCAAGTCAAAGGTCTTGAGGGAGCCAGTGAGCAACCCTGTGGGAGGGGAACTAAAAAGAACAAAGAACTTGAGTGGGTGTTCTGGTTGTTTGCTTGAGTCATTTGCTGGGTGCAGGGCAATCACTCTCCTCCCAGTTATCCTCGGTCCTTCAGTAAAAGGCCTGTGTGCACAGCCACATACTATGCCCTTTGCATTGGCAGAGACAAGCAAGAAGAATAAGGAACTGTCATTTTCATGTGTGACAGGGACATTTCTTCCAGAGATAAAGAACCAAAAACAGCTTCGAGAACAAGAATGTGAGAGACACGAAATCTAAGCCAAAGGTAGGGGTAAAATGTAAGCTCCAAGATATCTAGAGAGTCCTTGAAGGGAAACTTGGACGTCTATAAGATATAGAATGAGAATTTCAAGAGTATCCAGATCTCAAGGGGCCAGAAATTCCAGCTCCCATCTCTACTGTAAACTACCAAGAAGGAAATATGCCAAGCTATTATAGTTATGAAGAATGATTTTCTTCTTCCTCAGTCTTCTCCAAATTTTCTAAATTGACAACAATGAACACATTTCATAATCAGAAAAAGAAGTATTAGAAGTAAAAACCACAAAATGGAATTCAAAAAATCATTGCAATTCTCCTGGCAGGGATTGAAGGATAAAAGGAGCAGGACAGGCTTCTTCCTGTTCCAGGTATCATGGTCCTCATGACACAGCTTTGCATGGATGGTCACCTATCACAGAGTTGGCCTTACTATCCGTGCAAATGTTCATATGTCACAGACATGTGCAGGGCCCCGCCATCCCAAGCCTGTGCTGCTGATATTTAGCCCTAAGCACAGATTTCATAGTTAGCTCCACTTCTTTTCACATAGGATCCCATCTCAAACTGAAAATTGCTGAAAGCCTTTCTAAGTCTCCTTTTAAATCTTGCTAAGTTTCCTTCTAAGTCTTAAGTTTCCTCCCTGTATCTTGTCCCTAGAAGACTAGGACCTGCCTGACATCTGCCTCTTCTTCTCCTTGTTCCACTGTGATGTCTAACACTTCCTGGGTACATTCATCGGATCAAACAGTGTTTTGGGAGCCTTGCATGTATTGGCTCATTTACTTCTCACACCAGTGCAACAAAGTGTGTGCTTTCAGTGTCTCTATTTGACAAAGAAAATCAGACATCCTCAAGTTAAACATCGTGTCTGACAAAGGAAGTGGCAGAGGCAGGCTGTAGCTCCATGCTTGGCAGTACCATGCTATGAAACCTCTCAAGTGGTTATGAGGGGCTAACCCTAGGCCAGGACCTCTGGAAACTGCTACAGACACTGACAAAAACAAGCACTTCCCTTCAAAGAGTTGACTATTGTCTATGATTAAATCGTCTCAGGTAGTGTAGGTACCATGCCAGGTCTCCTGTTGGAGATCTTTGGGCAAGCTACTTACCCACTTTATTCTTTGCTTTCCCCATCTCTAAAGGAAGCTGAAAATAATTCCAAGTTTATGAGTCTTTCAAAAGGACTGAATAGACTTCCAGTTCTTCCAGTTAAGATAGCAACCCAATGACAGCTACACAGTGTCTCCTCGTGAATTCACTTAAAAAGTTGAGCATATGTCAAAATCCACACATGATCAATGTAGCTAGACCAGGGAGGAGCACCCCAACAATTGAAAGGAGGCCATGAGAAATTCATAAATCTTGAAAACACATTGGAAGTGGAGGTAAACATCAGACCAGGAAGCCACCCCAGGCTGACTATGAATGGCTGGGAGCACCAACCTCTGCAGACAGAGGAAAGTCTGGAGCCTGGAACCTCCAACTGAGGTAAGCTCAAATCCTGGAGAAGAAGTATTGACAGCAGCTGGTAGCCCCAGGCTCCAAAAAAACGAGCCCACACGTAGTACATACTACGTGTACTACAATGTGTGCTCCCCCTCAAAAAGGCCTCTTGTAACCTAGATCAGAAGCAGTGCTCAGAAGCTATAATAGGCAATGATGTAAGCGGAGCCACTTTAAAACAAGAGCCTGAAACTGAACTGTTTAGAATAAAAGAAAGCTCAGAAGAGCATGTCATGGCTTTTGGGGTCACTCTTAAACAACGCCTAGGAAGAAACTGGCACAAGACACAGTTGTGGAGAGAAGAGAAAGGCCGTCAACTTCCTGAATGGCTGAGTGTAGTGGGAGCACCTCCCAGAGTGGAGAGCCCCACGCTTGGAGGTGGGAAGCCAGGACAGATGGGAAAGCTTTGCTGAGGGAGCTGGGTGTGAACAAGACACCTCTGAGGCCATCAACTCACTGCCTACTCCCAGCAAAGAGCTGAGAATAATTTCAGATCCCCCCACACACACACACACACACACACACATCTTCATGCTCATTCAAAGAAACCTCTCCACTAGGTTTTTAAAGTGAAGTCCCTCAAAAACAGAAACATGGGAAGAACACAAGTCAACGGGATAAACACAGAGATGCCTGAGACCCCAGAAACTGATGTCATGGCCCTGAAATAGTAGAACTCATAGGGGAGAAAGTCAAAAAGCAAAGAAATGAGTCAAACAATCAGTTCAAACAAATTATTCTTAAAGAAATACAAGCAATGATCAGTTGTCTTAAAGAGGAACTTACTAAACATATAATGGTCCCCATGGATACAAAGCTCACTGAGCTTATAGAAGCCACAAATAGAAAGCTGGCTGAGATAAATAAGAAAATGCAAGACATGAAGGCACATTTTGGTAGAAAAGTGGTAATTTTGAAAAGAAATCTAGCTGAAATTCAAGATATAAAAAATACATTTGAAAGCAGTGGAAGTCAACTCGAACATTGTGAAGACAGAATTTCAGACCTTGACGACAAGGCTAAGGCAACAGCCTTATGTTACAGCTAGACACAATTCCAAAATTAGAAATGAGCAAAGTAGCTGGATAGAAGAGCTGATGGGTGATTCAAGAAGAATCAATCTCAGAATTATGGATGTGGGACAAAAAGCAGAAGACATCACAGAAGGTATAAAGAATTTATTCACTGAAATCATGCAAGAAAACTTCCCAAATATAGGTCTAAGAGGCTTATAAAACATCGAATAACCTCAACCAGCAGTGAGACTCACCACAACATATGATAATCAAAGCCTCAGAAATATAAAATAGAGAGAAAATATTAAAAACAACAAGAGAAAAACATTATTCTACCGATGCAAGCCCATTTGAATTACCATAGATTTCTCACTGCATAGTTTAAAGGCCAGGAGATCCTGGAGCAAAATCTTTCAAGCTTTAAAAAACAATTGTCAACCCAGGTTGTTGTATCCAGCAAAATTATCCCTGAAAATTGAATAAGTAAAACTTTCCATGACCAAGAACCCCTAAAGAAATTTGCAACCACCAGCCCAGGGTTGCCGAAAATACTTGAAGAAATCTTTGAGAGAGACAGAGAGGCAAGCAGCAACAAAGAACATGGAAGAAAGAAAACATCTGGGCTGGAGGAATAGCTCAGTGGTTAAAGAGCTTGCCTAGCAAGTGTTGAGTACCCAAGTTTGATTCCCCAGCACCACACAAACTGGACATTGTGATGCATACCTGTAATCCTAGAACCTGGAGGGCTGAAGAAGGAGGATTGCTGTGAGTTCAAGGTCAGTCTGGACACATAGTGAACTCAGAACCAGCCTGGACTACAGAGTATAGACCCTGTCTCAAAAAAAGAAAGAAAGAAAGAAAACATCTAAAGAGAAAGTATAGAAAAATGTAGATTGGTATTTGAAGCATTTGATTGGTATCCTAGTAAAACAGTACCAGCTTTCTCATAAAATTTGTGAAACTTCCCCATAATTATTATATTTTAAAGTATATTAGTTTGCAAAACATATTCAATATGGGGAAGGTATAAAATATTTTTAAATATGTATGCATGAATTTATGGATAGGAAAGTAGATAAAATGATACATCAAATCTGGTAAAATATTAGTAATTAGTAAAATGTGAGCAAATAATTTATGAAAGTTAAAAAATCTGAAATAACTAAGCATGTCATTATATCTACTGCCTTATGTGTAATATATTTTTGTGATATAGACTTGACTTCATTTAATATAGCAATTCAATATAGGCTGAAATGCATTTAATGTAGCAATTCACTTGTTCAGTCTTTGACCTAAGTTTATCTTAAGAAAACTAATTGAAGTAATGATAACCTAAGTGTCTTTTGAATATACAATAATCAGCTAAGAAATTAGATATTTAACTTCTTTTTCTTTCCCACATTCTCTAGCCTTATGAATTTCATTGTTATATTTCTTTTCTTATGTGGACTGATGGGTAAGGCCATGTTAAAAAACATCTCAACACAAAATGCTCAACTTCATTGTAAACCTTAAATCTTGCACTAATACATATCGATAAAATGGGGAAAAAATAAAAAAATCTCAACGAGATATAGTAAGATACAGGAGTAAAGAACTTTCAGCAAATCGTCCCAACAAAGAGCTCTACTGGACCCAAATAAGAGGCATCAAGATATGGCCACTGCAGCCCTTTCCATGGGAGCTAAGCTGAGCTAAAGAGGGGTGATTTGAGTGGTGACGTGAGTCAGATATAGACTATTAAATATGTTAAATATCAAAGGGTTTCTCTGATTTGTGAAACCCAGAATACAGGCATTCTGTAGAATCAAATGAGTGTAATAGTAGGAATTAGGGAAGACAAGGAGAGTGTGGGAGGGTCAAAAATGTGAAAGGGAAGGAAAGGATTGTAGAGAATATATATATAAATAAATAAATATATATATATGTATGTATATGTATATATATATCACTGATATATATATAGATATATATGCACAAATATTTAAGTTCATCGTAAACATTATGCATCATATGTATTTTTTTACTTATAAAAATAGGAAAAAATAAAAGTCCTAAATAAGTTAACACAAGTCAAACTCTTAGAAGAGAGACAGGTGTGTGGTAAATGCTCAGTTAATGCCAACTTAATGCTATGATTGAATTGGAATATAAGGAGTATAAAGAAAGAATGACCATCATTCCTCCTCGTTTACATCCACGGATCTACATCCACAGATTTGATGCGAATAAGTTCTGTGCAAACATTACACCACTTTATATAAGGAACATGAGCATTGATCTGGTGTCAGCAGGGAGTCCCGGACCTAATGCTCCGCAGGTGCCAGGGGGTGACTGTGCTCAGTGCTCTTTAGAGTGGTCAAAGGGCTCCAGAGCACTGCAGAAATTCAAGCAACTGAAGTACTAAGCAAAAAGTAAGGAGAGCCCTGGCTTTGCAGGCAACAGGCCAAAGCCATGAAGGAGGGAACCAATCCTCAAAATGGTGATATGCTCGTCCCCCACAGGCATTTAATCATACTGTGTTGTCTTGCATCCACCCAGGAAGCGAGGGCAGCTTCCACAGCTGATCTGTACAAACCACCCTAATTTATGGCCTCTGGGGTGAACGGTAATAGAAGAGTTTCCAGATTTTAGCTCAATTTAGCACTGGGAAAGTGCGAACTTTGGCTTCAAAGAGATAAAGCGTTTGAAAAGCTTATGAAAAGGCTTATGAGCCCTCTTGTACATCAAACACGCCTTACAAAGCAACATTCTAATGAGTTAAGTGCAAATGATGCAAGAAACACAAGGATCAGATTTCCCTTGAAACATCCGTAGTTTTAAAGATTAAGGGGAAGTTGCCTGGCAAGATGTGTTTTGGGTTAGACACTACAAAGTAGCTCAAGTTGCTTCCTGTCTGCCACTTCTCCTCTATTATTAGTGTAAATATAAAAATAATAATAGTATCAACACTGCTTGGTACACTTTTACTCCAGGCCTATGGAGACTTCTTGGTAAGTGTATAAAAGTTAGAATGAGATGTTAGAAATAGAAACTCATGCACAGAATTAAGAGGCCAGAACAGAGGCTGGCTATCTGTCCATTCAACAGGCTTACCTGTCTTCAGTGGTCACAGCTGGACCACATCTTCTGAGCTATATTTCAGTCAGTAGAGTAGCTCCAGAAGCTGAGTATGTCCAGGCCTGACCTGGAAAAGCCACTCCTGTGTTCCTCTGCTCTTTCTCTATCTGAGGGCAATGCTCCAGGCAACCTTGGAAGTCACATGTCAAAAGTGGCAGTATCTTTTTCAATCCCACTGCCCATGGAGTTTGTATGAACAGAAAAGTAATTTCTAATCTTGACACCACAAAGTCTCCAGACTTATCTGTTACAGCAGCTACTGTCACTTTAGACAAGAAAAAATAAATAAGGTCACATGGTTAAGAAGAAACTTGGACCATACATAGGATATCCTAGTCCTAGTCTCTGCCCCAAGTATTCTCTGGGGGCTGTGGGTAAGTTCCTTGTCACCCTCTGAATATTGGTTTCTCTAGTGATAAAGTGAAAGATCAGGTGATTGATGAAATCTGGCTCTGATGTTTTAGATTAAATAGTTTCAATTTTTAAACAGCAACTTAAACTCTAGCCCACAAAAATTTTCCAGGCACTGGAGCTGCAGAGACAAACAAATTCAGGCACTTGGGATACAGGGTTGAAATTAAATAGCTGTAATATAAATAACAAATAGATCAATCAAGCAACCAAAGAAAACAATTGGTTTTGCCATGAGGAAGGTAGAGGTGTAAAGAGAAACCACAAGGAGTCAATGACATTTGAACTAGACATGAAGGACAGTTGGCTATTGGCAAGCTAACGAGGGAAGGCAGGTCCCAAATAGATCTGTGGTTCAAACAAATCCAGGGACTTCAACTTAATTTCACAGGTGAAGAAATTAAGATGTAGATGGATCTTCTGATCACTTTCAAGCTTTGAGATCATTGACCAATTTCCCAGAGTCTCAGTCCAGACTCAAAATAAATGCATAAACTTCCAGAAGATAGGATTTGAGATTCAAACAAAGGATTGGGTCTAAGCAATCCAATGAATACTGCTAGCCTATCTGATCCACAGTCTAAAGGGCCACCCTTTGTCAAAAATGAGAGCTGCTGTGTCCTTATCAACTCTCAGTTTTTAAGTCCTGATATATGGGAACTACCAGTGATTTTGACCAACAGTTTGATTATGATATCTTTTGATGATCCCTTTCAAGTGGGCTGCGTGGAATGAAGTCCATATATATGGGGCTGTGTCCAGGGACTTGATACTAATTTTGCATGACATGCTTCTTAGGGTGATTTTATCTGCTCATGTGTGTTCCTATAATTCCTTGGGATTCCATATGCATAAGTTTTTCAAGAGCTCAGACCCTCCCTGCAGGAAATATTTTGGGCCCAGTGGATGAAAAAAGATACATTGCCTCTTACATTTTCTGTCTTCAGTCCTCCATTCCCCACCCCATTCTCCTCCCCCCACACACACACACACCTTTCTTGCTTTTAGCTACCTAAATGCCTGCTTCACAGAACCAGAACTGCTGACTTCTCTTGCACTCTCTTACACAGTCTCCCCTTCCCTTTTATTTGACAAAGAAATAAGAATTTATAGTGGAGGCAACTAATTTTGTAATTAAAAATATTTAACCCATAATTTCAACCTGCATATGTTTCAACGTTGTGTTCACTCTTCAATTCTCACCCACACATTGGACCATAACTCTGTGAGTGAACTCAGGGACAGGCCCAAAGACTAAGCTGGACCTGTCACCAAAGACTTTCTTCCAGGTGAGTGTATCTGATCTCTATACATCAGCAGAGGTGATTTTAAGGCTACTAGAACCTCTTCCTGGAGCTTGGTGAAGAGGAGGTATAATCATATTTTATGACTGATGTAAAAAGTCATCACAAGCATAGCAACTTAAACATTACAGATTTGTCTTGTAGTTATATAGGTTAGAATTCAACACATGTCTCATGGGGCTAAAATCATTCCAGAACTGCTTCCGTGTCTGGAAACTCTAAGGAAACAATCCTTACTCTGAGGAGTTACCTACTCACGTCATTGGCTTTCCTGTATCTCGGCAGTTCTGGCAAAGAGAGGAAGGATACAGCGAAAGTCAGATCACATCAGAAAGTCTGGAATGCTATGAGGTTCACACTGGAAAGAATTTGAGTCCAAAACCAGAGATGGGACTCTAAGGACAAAACCAGCTCATGGGGACAGGCTGGGGGGAGTCCAAAGGTCATGGAGAGTAAAATAGACAATGTTTTAAAGTGATTTAAATTATGAGAACAATTCTACTGCCTTACATAAGGAAATGTTCACCAGGACGTAATTCCAGGGTTGATCTAGAGGATTAATCACATTATCAAGAAGTTGAATTCGTCCCAACTCCCTCTATTAGTCAGTGACCTTGGCCTTTTGTTGCAAAATGGCCTCCACATGGAAAACACTACATCAACTAAGAAGAGGTCATGCTGTGGCTGATGTGTTGTTTAAGTATCCCATGTCTTTGTTTCTCCTTGTATTTATATCCCCCACCATGAGACTTTGTATTGCTTCTCACTGCATAAAGAGAATCTAACACGAATATTCCAAAAGTTTCTTAATTTTTTGATGCATTGTGACTTTTGGAACACATTGCACAATAAATTTAATGCTTGCACAATTTATCCAATAGCATTAATTTTATTTCAATTTTCATGACAAAATGCTGAGAAAACAATCTTTTCTATTAGTGTATTTATTTTTTTTATCTGTCTGGCAGCCTTTGGAAAAATGTATGTTCTCCGCTCCTTGAATTTAGGTCAGACTAGGTCAGGTGAGTCACTTTGGTCAGCTGAATGTAGTGACAGTGCTCTAAGACTTCAAGGGATCATGTGTGTGTGTATTTCTTAATCCTATACAATCACTGTGAGAACACGCATGGGATCTCTTGATGGAGGATGAGAGACCTGTGGCTCAGTCACCTCATTTGCTTTTAACAACAGCCAACAAATCATTAGACACGTGAGCATGGTGAGAATACCCAGGTCAGAATGGTGAGTGCCAACTTAATTGATAAGCCCATACTTGGGAGCTAAATAAATGTTTATTGCATTAAGTCACAGAGGGTTCGTTCCATAGCATTATTGTGGCAGTAGGTAATTGATGCATACGACTTTGCTGCAAAGAAGGCTGGGAAAACAATATCTGGTGTTCTCAGCCTCAACAAGGAGAAACAACGACAAGCAACAACATCTATAGGAGAAGCTAAGAGGAGTGACAAATATCTGCAAGGCTCAGGGAAGGCGAAGACAATGCCAAGTGCTTTTTTGTAGTTCTCCAGAAGGGCTAGAGTGGTGGGTTGCACAGGAGTGAGATGCAAGTAGATAAATCTGTATGCAACTAAGATCTCTCAGGTCTCTCTGAATTGTGATGACAAATTTATCAGGGACTGTATTATCAGCATAACAATTGTGAAATCACAGGATGGCTTTTTCAAATACAGAATTCATGAGCTTCTGGAAAAAGTCTGTGTTAAAGCATTTCTCCCAGGTCCCTTCAACAGAGCTTGGTCAGTTGCGTTCTAACACAAGACCCATCTATGAGTTTCATCCTTATGTCTGGAAAATTTCCCATAAGAAATCACGTAGTTGACCTGAGGACATGGTTCAAACAAAACGCCCCAGATAAAAATAGAATTAACCTCCTTCTTTATTAAGTTTTCCATAATTCCTTGCATTTTGTGCTACATTTTATATTACCAAACGAATTCCACAACCTGTAGGAACCTTGACCTCCACCTCAAGAGGGGGACATTTCAACTCTAAGTTCTGACAAGAAAATTGAAAGTGGAATCCAGGTACAGTGGTGCACACCCATAACCTCAGCACTCTTCTAGACTGAGGCAGGAAGATCACAAGTTTACACCCAGCCTGGGCACCTCGGCAACTTAATGGGTTGGGATGCTATCTCAAAATTAATATATATATATATATATATATATATATATATATATATATATATATATATATATATAGAGAGAGAGAGAGAGAGAGAGAGAGAGAGAGAGAGAGCGCCTGGAAATGTAACTCATTACAGAAATGTAGCTCAGAACAAAGGCCCTGACTACAATCCTTCATCCCACAGAATGCAGAGAAAGAAAGACAAAAAGAAAAAAAGAAAGGAAGGAAGAAAAGGAGGGAGGGAGATAGGAAGGAAGGAAGGAAGGAAGGAAGGAAGGAAGGAAGGAAGGAAAAAGGAAGGAAGGAAGAAAAGGGAAGGGAAGGGAAGGGAAGGGAAGGGAAGGGAAGGGAAGGGAAGGGAAGGGAGGGGCAACAGAAGGAGGGAGGGGAGAGGGAGGGAGGAGAGAGAGGTTATCCCTTGCCCAAGATCATAAGAAAAATGGTGGAAATGGTTATTCTTTGTGCCTTTATGCACAGGATCCCTCCCCTGTCTTTCTCCATCACTTAACTCGGGCCTCTACACAAACGCCATATCGTCAAAAGAGCAATTCTCTAAATTGCCACCCTTGTCTTTACCTCACTCTGCTTTGTTTTTGTTGATAACTTTCACTGGTACCTAACACCGTGTCACATATTTTTCTATTTATTCTTAATCTCCTCAACAAGAATTCCATTTGAGGGTGGAACTTTGCTTTGACCTAGCCGTGTTCTCAGTGCCTATGACAGAAGCCAGCACACAGTGTACAGTGTGCATTTAATAAAAGTGATGAGTGAACTGATGAACACGATGATCAGCTTGCTCTGATTACACCCCTGTGGAATCACAGAGCCTCCCAGCTTCGTCCTAACTCCGAGCTCGGCTTCCACCGAGTGCTCTCCTGCCCGCCACTCATGTTCTCTCTCTATTCCACATCCCATAGACTGAGTGAGAGACCTCTTCGTGGTTGTCACCAGAAAGGCTTCATGCACACAAACATTCTTGGACACAGAAAACTGTCCTGATTATTATGGTCCACATATGGCACAGCCCCTGAAAGTCTCGGAGTTTCTGAACGGAGATAGGACTATCGAGATGAGCCCATTGATGAGTATGTATGCTGTCAGTAAGTGAGGCCTGGGTGAAGGCAGGAGTCACTGGGGCGTAACCCAGAGCGTGTGCTTGACCCTGGCTCCACTTTCTCCTCTGCTTCCTGGCTGCCGTAAAGTGAGCCACCCTCCTCTGCTGTGCTCTTCCACCGTGCAATTTCTGCATTGAACCCAGACTGTCATGGACTGAATCTCCTAAACTGTGAGTTGAATTCAATCTCTCTTCTTTTAAGTTGTGAACGGTATTTATTACGCCCCAGTTTAAAACAAAAATGCCAAATACACTGATCCTTTGGAGTAGGGAATTAGGAAAGGAATTTACACCATATAAATAAAAACTAGTTCATATCAAACATTAGACGTCATTGTTTTTAATATGTCCTCTGCTGCTAGATGTAGAGAGCCTGCAAACGCCATTACAAGATGGCGCCGGCATCCGGCTGGCTGATAAGTAAACAATTGCCACTGCACATGCGCCTAGGCTAAAGACCAGCCCCGGAGTCACGTCATTCAGACCCGTCATATGGTCTGATTGGCCTCTGCAAATCAGGAACCAACACGCCACCCAGCTGCAACTTGAAAGATATATAAACCGTGCCATTTTGGGGCTTGGGGTCTTCCTCTCATCAAGGTTATAATAAACGCTTGCTGCAGAAGGATCCTGGTGCCCGTGTGCGTTCTTGCTGGCGAGACGATCGCGCGGGTCACAGCTAGATCCATCAAAGAAGTTTTACCCAGCTGGCCCTTCCAGCCTCTAGTCCTTATCACCTCAAGCTATGTGTCCTTGCTCCTCCGTTGCCTTCCCCTTCCTCCCTCTTCCCTATTTTCTTCTTTTCCTCTTTCTTTCCTCCCACCTCTCCTTCCCTAGTAAAATAACACTTTGCCCTCTTTACTTTTCAATATAAACTTCCCAGGACCCTATGTCCCACAAAAATAATTTCATAAACATGAACAATATCTTTCCTAGAAGAAACATAGGTCCCAACTTTCAAGAATGTTGCTTTGTTAGGGAACGAGCACAAAGAAACTTGAGAAAAATAGTGCTTTCTGGGACATCTTCTGCACTTATGACCTTATTAAAGTCTCCCAGGTACAACGTGTGTTTTCTCCATGACAGAAATTAGGCAATTGAGGTTCAAGGCGGACATTACCTGCCCAAAATCTTTAAACAAGATTCTTCTAGTGATGATCGTGTTGTTTATTCCAGACATTGGAGGCCAGGAAGTTAAAATCACAGAACAACTTCCAGATGAGATCAGAAGGGGAGAGTCTTTTAGCTTCTCTTCTAAGTCTCAGATCCATTTCCGGATGTCTCATGAGCATCTCAAACTCAACCTGAACAAAATGATCTGCCTTCACCCCCTCACTCCTACTCTATTTTCAGCAAATGGCATTCAAGCCAGGAACCTAGGAGTCTTCTTAAATCCTTTGTTCCTTCATTTCTCACGTCTATTCTTTATTTAGTCTCCTTAAATGTCACTCATTCTGGTGCCCACCCACTTTGTCCACCTCCACGGCTGCAGTCTTGGCCAATGTACCATCCTTCTCCTGAACTATGGAATCTCTTCTCCCTTCACTAGTACCATTGGAAATCTCCTACAACCTCCCCTTGGCACAAACTGCTGCTAGTGGTACTAATTCACATACCTAATCACGTCACTCCCTTCCTCACAAACCTCCCATGGCTCTCCATTGCCATCAGGTAGAGAACTAGATTCCTCAGTCTGATCCACACAGCCCTTGCAGACACGGTCCTATAACCGCCTCCACTTCATCCCTTGTGCTCCAAGCAGAGTGAACTCTTAGAGGTACCTCTTATTCACCCTTTCACCCTCTGAACAGCCAGTTCTTTCTGCCTAAAACTTCATCTTCCTCATTGTCTCTGCCTGAAAGGTCTTACCCTTCTTTCACAGCTCACTCAGAAGTTACCTTCCCACAATTCAAAGTCTCTCCACATATGAAATTCACTTTTGTTTGGACTCCATGCCCCCTTTCTTTTCCTAATATAACCTCTAATGCAGTGGGTACATATTTGCCTTCTGTGTCCCACTGCCCTGCTAAACCACCAGCACTTGAAAAACAAGGACACGATAGGTTTTTTTCTGTCTCCTCAGGGTTTTATAGGTGTTTGATAGTTGGTAAGAACTCAGTAAATGTCGAGTGAATATGCAAATAAAGGAATGATTGAATGAGTGAATGAATGATTTTTGATATCTTCTGCCTTTCTCGCACTACAATGATACATAGACATCATTTCCCTATTACCACTCCCACCTGTAGTATTTTATTCTCACCCCTGCTCATTTCTTGAACCAAATGTTGTAATGTTTTATTTTCTGGTCTTATGATTTTAAAAGTGTGTGTGTGTGTTTAGAACTTTAATAATATGCAAAGTCTTCTAAAGGAAAGTAGTTATTAGAAATCACTCCATTTTTCTCATGTTCTCAGACCTAGGTTTGAAAAGCACTAAGCATGTGAAGTGTCATTGTATGCATGTATCTTTCAATTGGTGATAGCATTATTTGCCCATAAAACTTGTAGACACAAGAATTGACCACACCTTAAGAAATACTGAACTAAGCTCTTAGAACTGCAAGTAACTTAAGTCCCACACATAAGCAAACTGAAATCAGAGGACATAGGGCTTGCTCCAGGTCACACAACCATGCATGTTAGAACTGTTTGGGTTAGAACTGCATGGCTGTGGGTTCTTCTTGAATCTACTTTCTGTTTTGAATTATCTTTATAGCTGTTATTAAAGAAAAATTGCACAATGACGGTTGGTAAAGCACAGTGAGAAAGATTGTATGCATGACTATTGAGCTAGGTATAGGGAATCCCATGGTAAAATTTTGCCGTGAGAGTTGGCTGAACTCCTAAATATGGTGTGGGCAAGTGGGAATTTACAGCCAAGGGCAGAGTGGGAGAAAGTAGATGGACAATTACTAAGAGTTAGGAACAAAAGGAAACATTGGGGACAAAAGGAAATTCTGGCTAAACTTATGTACAAAGATTCCTACTGATGATCAGTCAAGGGGTCATGGGGTGGTGATTATATAATCAAGCCCAATCCTCTAGTGAGGGCAGAACATGCTTGCTAAGCTGACTTGGCACATTTCTTGCTGAAACTAGAGTTTATAAGGGAGTATAGAGTCTGGTCTGGGAGAAGGGTCAGAGCCTTGGCTGAAGTTTGGTCAGGTGAATAATCTTTTCCAATGTCTACCTGACCTTATTCTTTCCACACAGTTGCCAATTTCATACTTCAAGTTTTACTGGTTGGCTTGGTTTATTTGAATAGCATAGGTAATAAATTTCTCTTTTAGGAAACCCCTATTTTCCAGAAGAACTTAACCTGGCAACGACCTAAGTCCTGGTGTCCACAGCCTTTCAAGAATTGATAGCCTCTTACTGTAGATTAAGCAAGGGCAGGTGAGTGAACTGCTACAAAGTGATGTCGCTGTCTACATTTCTTTAGAAAATAAAAAACCTCAAGAGAAAATTCTGTTGCACAACCCTCCATACTAAAACTTTTCCCACAGGCCTCATTCTGTCATTCTTTTAATCTTTCAACAGACATTTATCAAGCACAAACTTCACTACACCAAAATTATCCTGGGTCATGAAGCTGAAATTCAGGGAAAGGAGGTGACCTACCTGAGGTCATAGATCCAGCCAATGAAAAGCCCACATGCAATTAGCATAAAGTGTCTCTTTTCTTTTTTAATGTTAATTCCCCAGTTTCTTGGAAGTCCTTTGCTTTAGAGCGAAGAGCCCATGCAAAACCAGTCGATAGATCTGAAGGGAGATATATACTTTTAAAAAATAAACAAGAAACCATTTATAAGAAAAGAAAAATTGAAGGGCAGAAAGTAATGAATCACTATTGCAAGTCAGCACAAAAAGAAAAATTAGTTCATAAAAATGCAGTTGGATAAATAATAGGTTATTTCATCATGTAAATATATCCCAAAAATAACTTTATTGAAACGAAAACATCTATTGCAGCCTAAACTATTTATCACACTAACATGTATCTAGAATCCTAACAAATTTATGAAAATGTTATATTCTGTAATCTTCTTGATCCAATGCAAATAAATAGTTTGTGCTTTGACTGTCTCTTTAGGAAATGATTAATCTCAGCTGCCAAAAGCAGCCAAGAAGCTAATTTTTGATTTTTTCACATTGTAGGTGGCATTTGGGGGAGTCTCCAAGGGCTGGCCTCTAACTATTAGAAAGCCCAGAATGAAGATCTTTCTCTTTGGTCTGCTCTGATTTGAGTCAACCGGGGAACGAATCAAAAGTATTGCTTGTAATCTGAGTATAACTTTATCCACCTAAAAACAATGTCAAGACATTGTAATTGGACAGAAGTAAACCAGAAGAGTAAGGAAAGACACTAAAATGTACTGTTGTTATTTTTGTTTTATGCTCACAACAATCCAAGAGATGAATGATCCTTATGATCACAGATGAGGAAACTGAAGCTGCCATTTCCCCAAATCGCCTAAGATTGGCATAGCAGTAGGGTGGCCTACTGTCCAGGTTAGTCCAAGACTCGGTCAGGATGGGTATTGAAAGTCACATGTTCTGATAGGACCCATTAAGCCAGGGAAAAGCAAGGACAACCAGTCACCCATCACACCCAATAACGCAAATGTGAGTTTGCCTGCCTTCCAAGCACTGCTTTTTTCACTCACACAGGATCACTTCCCCTGTGAAAATCAGAGGCCATATTTTGATGGCAAGAACTCTTGGAGGTCAGCAGCTAAGGACAGGGCCTGGAGTCCACATCAGCTACTAAGTCCTAGAAGCTCTCTGTCCTTGGGGAAAAATGGCCACAATTCAGGTCTTCTGTCTTCTCAACTATAAAACAAAGAAAGGGGAAGTGGAAATGAGACTAAATTATCACTTTCTTCCAGTTCTAACATCTCTTGATTCTATTTGGATGTCACCTTCCCCTCATTCTTCTTGCCCCAGACAGATCCTGTAACCAAAGAGTGGGGACAATGAAACCTCTTCCACCTCTGTGTAAAATCCTGTCTCATTACCTTTATTAGACAATTTTTAATTTTACTTTAGATATATCACTTCATTTTTCCATCTTGTAAAGAGTTTTCTAGAGAGAGAATGTGGTTCCTGTAAGGGGAAAAAAGAAACTGAAAAGTTTCTGGCTGAAACTGTGAATTTGTAACTACAAGCTCTTTCAAAGGCAGGAAGGCAGCCTGAGAAAGGATGGTTGCTAAGGAGACAATTGTATTTAAATTATCAGTTCACAATAGACTCAACAAAGATATTGATTGGATGTGAGGGTAAAATTATTTTCTTCAAACTAGAGGAAAACTGAGGGTCTGACTAGAGGCTCACCCTTCCTGGGGTGCAGATAGACTAGTGGTGTGATGATACTGTTTTTCTTTGTTTAGTTGGAGACGCTAAGAACTCAAGAAAAGATGCTCACTTTATGTTCTCTACAACAGTAGCTCCTTCAAGATCACTGAAACTGGAGAAACGAATATACAAAGAAGGAAATTTTGCTCTGCTCACAAAGAACACTAATGCTTCAAAAAAGTTAGTTTTTCTATCAGTCTTAAAGCCAGCCTGCAAGAGAAACGCATAATAATAGAAGCACCCATAGACCACTTTCCACATAAAAGATCATTCTGCTAGATAACTCCCTATGTTAGCAGATTTAAACCTCACCAAAAATCATTGAGATCGTTGTTACTCCCATCTTAAACTTGCTGTTCAGTGTCACACAACTAGTAAGTAGCACAGCTGGGAACTGAACCCAAGCAGCCTAGTACCACAATTCACACCTTATCTCTGCATTAAGCTGCCTGTCCAACATTTTGAGTCCATATGGGCAGAAGGTGCTATAGCCCATTTGGAAAAAGTCCAGAAAAAAAGTCTTCAGGTAAAGGCATCGAGGAAAGATATGTAATACCTAAGCCTGAGAAGAAACACAGAATTGTCCATCATGAATAATACTTAGGAACTAGAGTGCTGAGATAAGCACCTTGCGCCTAGATGCAATTCTAGACAATCGAATCTTATGAGGGATTATGTTTCTCTATGGCTTCACTTATAGACTGGGTAACAGTGTAAGACCAGATTCCTACCTTGAATTAGTGCAAATGAGGAAAGTGTTAGCCAGTCTTTGAGGAGTTGGGGCTAAGTTGCCAGGACCTGACTACCAGTTCCTATATGCCACATTGTTTCTGTTCCTCCTCTGCCAAGTGCCTCTACTGTCCCCATCCCAACATGACTGGCAGTCCCATGGCTTGTAAGACTCACACTTCAGTGTCCACCATGAGTCCACTTTGGTCAAGTTGTCTCAAAAGACTGTTGCCATAAGCTGGCCAATTATTGAATCTAAAGATCAAAATTATGATCAAAACACCTGAGAGGTCCTGAGTAGGGATAAAGAGTGAACAAGAAAGGTCTTATTTCCATTTCTTGACTAGACTATTGTTTAATGATTATGTTCACAAGTGTTAATATTTGCTTCTCTCCCCACAACAGCAATGGAGTTGTTTCAGGATAGTTGCAATCCTGACCTTGATTTAATGCATGTATTTTTAATCAGTTATTTCAGATCAGCAGCTTTTATTGGCAATAAATAAAGAAAAAGTAGCAAAAAAGGGGGGAATATCCATTCCTCTTCAAGTCATAAATAAAAATCTAGAGAGTCAACAGACCTTATCTTAACAAATAGAGAATTCAATACATTTTGTAAGTTTCCTAGGTATCAACAGAAGAATTCATTGCTTATGGTATCAAGATATGAGAAAAACTGAAATGTTCATTAAAAGAGTATTGGTCAAATAAATCAAGATGTATTCATATAATAACATAGCATCCAGCCATTAAAACTATGATAAATCCAAAAGCAGAGATATGAACTATTGGCCAGGGAATAACATATGAAAAAGTAAAGTACACAATTATATATTTTTAAGAAAAGAAAGACATTATTCAAATGCATTGCTTGGACAGAGTTCCTTAGACGGATATAGAACAGTTGACAGTAGTTATTTGTGAAGATCTTGCCTCTGAGAATCGGGGTGGAAAACTGAGATTATTATACATGGCTTCCAATTTTTATTATTAGAAGGCATTATCTCTTAAAAATTAGTTTTCTGTGACAGATAATAAGGAGTTCTAGCTAGATCAATATTCATGTATGCCTACATACGCATGCATGTATGTACACTTGAGCATGCACAGACAAATAGATATAAAGGTATGGATGTAGCTGTAGCTACAGACATAAATACAGGTCGACCCTCAAGTGTTCCTTAAACGTTCCTTTCCCTTGTAGATCCCTTAGGAACACAAGGCATCTCTAGGATAAGGGCCCTCACGTCCAGTCTTCTGCTCAGGTCACAAATCTTTGTGAAACCCTTTGTGGTTTATGAGGGGTGTCCATTCTGTTTGGTCTCGGTCACAAGGGTCCGAGAGGAGAAAAATGGGCATCATTCTCCTACATACAGAAGAAGAAACAGATGGCTTTGATGGAGAGTGTAGTAATTCCAAACTCCAGCCTCACTCTTCATCCATTCAGTCTTAATCTGACTACCTATTGAGCAGAATCATTCTACTCACCCATGTTGACTGAGCAACCACCCCCTTGGTAAATTCTTCTTAGGTCCCTTTCCTCTTTCCCTAAAGCTCCAAGTCCCATCCCTGTGTCCTGTCTTTTCCTACCCAGCACTCAACCTGAGGAGTGGAAGTTGTGTCTACTGACTTCTCAAATCTGCTTCCCGCTCCTCGTGGGAACCCCAACTCCAATTACTTCTGGTTCCCCTCTTCAGTTCATGTTCAGTGCCATACCTGAAACGGAAAACGCTCAGTAAGTGTTTGTCAAATAAATGATTCAGGGAATGATCATTCCAGAGCCTGGTGGCTTCATAGGGTTTGAGTTATTGCATTTTTTTCCCTTATCCTGAAAGAAAAACTCCCAGACGACCCCTCAGCTGTGTTCAGATATTGTAAATAATTGATCATAAAGATGAAACGTGCAGGCTGGATGGAGACCAGGGAACTTGTCAATATCATGGGAATAAATCTCCGTTCATAGCAGCCCAGCGCCTGAGCTAGTTTTCCAAGGCCATTAAACTATCACTGCAGCTCAGGCATTAGTTGGAATAAAGTGTTTGTGTTTGTTTGTTATCATTTCTTAGTAAAACTAATTAAGGAACTAATTGATTGTTTTGTTGTTCTACTAATTAACTCCATATGGTGCCCATTTCCATGGAGATAGACTATGAGTTATGGGAAGGACTCTGATTTAACGCATCTTTTCTGGGTTTAGGGACAATCGTTTAGAATTAAGTGTCCTTTCCCATCTCATTTCCCTTCATTGCAGCAGCCGTATTCTTGGCCTCCTTAGCTCTTTGGGGAAGATGGGACCAGTCCAGCCAGGAAAGAGCTGTGACAGATAAGACCATCCAGCCTGGGGCCAGTAGTCAAGGCCTAAGGCTATAGTATTAGCTATTGCAGAAGCTGCAACTGTGGCACCTACGATGTAGCTGGCACCACATAGAGCCCTGTACACACATTATCCCCCAAATCTGTTCACCACCAATGCTTGACTTAGTGATCCCATTTTGCAGAATCATACCACTGAGTTCTCTGAGTCACTTGCATAGGATCTGCTTTCTGATCCATTCTTTCATTCCTCCTCACTTTCAGAAATATTTATTTAGCACCCACAATGCCAGTCACAGTTCTAGCCTCTGGAAATAGCTTTGAATCAGATTCAACCTTTCCTCTCATAAGCTTGTTTTATAGGGGGAAAAAGTGAAGTAATTTTTTAACATGCTTTTCCACCGCCTCGTGCTGCCCCAGTGACAGCCCGTGAACACCCATAGGACACTTCCCAAATATCATCCTGAAGAGTCCCTTGCAGTAACTTGCCAAGTGGCACCTAACTTGGGATCCTCACTCTCAAGAATCATAGAAATTAGTCTCCAGAAGGCTGGCTGTAGAAGGGGAAAGCCATTTATCCAAAGTCTGGCCTCAAAGAGTAAGTCAACGTCCCTTGAAGGCTTGGGTCATACTGTAACTTAGTGTTCAGTAACTATTCACTCCTCATCCTTCCCACATCTGGTAAGGAAATACTTTGTCCTGCTGACATTGTCTTTGTAATTTCCTTTGACCAACAGAAGCCAGCAGATGTGATTTGAGTAGAGGCCTTATATGTTTTGCACAGACCGCCTGGGCCCTGGTGCTCCACTGATTGGTCATAAGACAACTTCTTGGGTAGGTCCTCTTCTTCTAGCTCATCTATAAAACAAACCACAACTTGGAAACAAGTCTGCTGGTCGTAGCCTAAAACAGACTTGGGGGAACTCAGTTTAGATTAGATTTACAAGCCTGTGGTCAAATGCTTCATTTATAAACTATTGAAATTTAGGGGTGTTTGTTATGGAGCACTACTGTAGTAATCGCTAATTATTATACCTACTACGTGCAAGCTGGTGACCAGATGCTGGGATGCATAAATGAGTCAGATTAAGGAACTGTGTCTTCGTTTTAGAAAGTGATAGTCCAATATGACTTGTTTTATTAAAATCATAATTATATTAACTCAATTTGGAAACACTGAACTTTCATACTGATTAAGCAACACGATTGGCAGTTATATAATTAATGATTTCAAAGTAAATAAAATGAATTAATTACAACTTAATATATGTATGCAGGCTTCTGGTGGTGTGTGGACTAGTAAAAAGAAGTCATGATCTGATGGGAACATTCAGCCTCTGAAATCAGACTTATTTCAGGTTCAAATCCCACTTGTACCACTTGTTTTGGAAAAGAAAGCAAACTCTCTGAGCTCCTGCTTTTACATCTTATAACGTACAAGATAATGCCCAGTTCCCAATGAGGTTATCAGGGTTATACAAGAAAATATATGTAAAATATCCAGCATGCCATCTATTAGGAGTTGTTATTCAGTCAGGCCCTCAGGGGCTGAAAGTTTTTTTGGTCTTCAATTTTATCACAAAGGAGCACTTAGCATGAAATATACCTCCTTAACAGATTTCCAAGCTTATAACAGAATATTGTTATTTACAGGCACGATTGTGTAACTATTACTCTTTAAAACACGTTCTCCAAAACTCAGTCAATTTGCATAACTGAAATTTTAGACCTACCCCTAGGGTTTAGTACTTCAGTGTATTATCAAGACTTGTGTGTTAAAGGCCTGGTTCCCAGCACTGGGTGTTATAGAGAATTAGTAGAACCTTCAGAAGGTGAAGCCTGGTGAGAGGTCTTCTAATTTGAGGGAGACATGTTCCTCTGAAGTCAACATTGGAACTTCAGCCTCCTATTTTTCCTCTCTTTTGAGTTTCAGCTTGAAGTGAATGGTTTTGTCACACACTGCCACCATGATTTGCTGCCTCAGCCCAGGCTTAGACACAATGGAGCCAATCAGTTATGGTCTGACATGTCCAAAACCGTGAGCCTTATCTTTTTATAAGCTGATTGTTTCAGGCATTTGACACACTATAGGAAACCTGACAACTTCATCCATTGGTTAGCAACTCCCTCTTTACTCCTCCTTCTACCATTGAGTTTCTATGTGTTTGCCTGTTTCAGATACCTCATACAAGTAAAATTCCGCAGTATTTGGCCTTCTGTGCCCTTCTGATTTCACTTAGCAAAATATCTACAAAGCTCACCCATGTTGATGCAAATGGCACGATTTCTGTCTTTGTTAAGGCTGAGTAACATTCTATTGTATCCACAGTCGAGTGCCTAGAAATGATGTTTCAGGTGATGGTGCCCTACCCATATAACCACTCCCCAGGAAGAAGGTAGCAGAGCTGAAAACTGCCTGCTACCAAGTGAAGTCACAGGCATCATACGTTATAACACAACACATTTCTCCCATCTCTAAGATGGTACTGGTAAAAACAAGCCTAATACACTGTCAGGCATATATAAAGACAGCATCCATAGTCATATACCTAACACAATAAATGAAATGCTTCTGGTTTATATACTTGTTCTGTTGTTGTCATTATTTTAGGGTGCATTCTATTTTTTTAACTTTACTGGAAGACTTAGGCTTATCTCAGTAGTGGACTGATTGCTTTGCATGCATGAGGCCATAAGTTTGATTCCTAATACCACGAAAATGTTTGCTGTAAAACTATGTAGCATAGTGTACCTGTGGTGACCTCATTATGACTTGCCCATCTGTTATATCTCTTTTGGGGGGCGGGGGAGGTGCTCTGGTTTGTGCCTCAGGATCACACACATGCTAAGCAAACTCCCCACCTGTGAGCCACGCTCTTTCTTGATAGAAAAATTTCCTCTTGTTATTGATTTCATTTCATTTGGTTTGTTTATCATAGTCTAGGAGCAACAGGACACACCCTATATAAATGCATCCTGTTACCTGGGTGTATAGTAGCCTGTGCACACTCTAGGTGTGTTTAAATACCCTGTCTGATGTTCACACAATAGCAAAACTGCCTCATGATTCATCTCTCAAAATGTGTCTCCATTACCGAGCAACACAGATTGAATATACTACATTTTCCTTATCTATTCATCCATCAATGGACATTTAGCTTGTTTCCAAACCTTGGCTAACGCAAGCAAGGTTGCTGCCAAGAACGCACCTGGGGAGAAGATAGCCTCTTTGACAAGTGCTGTAGGAAAAACTGGATATCCACATGCAAAATAATGAAATAGGACATTTATCTTACACCAAGAGCACACACAAAAACATCAATTCAAAATAGATTAAAGACTTAAGCCTAGGACCTGAACTATAAAACTCCTAGATGGAAAAATGTAGGAGCAAAACTTTATGACATTGGTCTTGGCAATGGTTTGCAAGATACAATACAGAATGGACAGGCAACAAGGGAAGAAATGGTCAAGTGGGATTGTATCAAAGCAAAAAAGTTTTGCAAAACAAAGAAGACATCGTCCAAGTGAAGAAGCAATCTGTGGACTGGGAAGAAAATATATCTGGTAAACAGTTGATTTCAAAATATGTAAGGAAATTCTACAACATAGATAGCAAAAGAAAAACAGAAACTAATAACTCCATTAAAAAATGAGCAAAATATCTTTTTTTGGTTGCTGTTGTTTAAGACAATGTCTTACACTGCAGCCCAGGGATGTCCTGAACTCACTGTGTGACCAGGGCTGGCCTTGGACTCATGGCAATCTTCCTGCCTCAGCCTCCAGAATACTGGTATTATGGGTATGCACCACCACACCCAGCTTATGTGGTGCTGGGGAATTGAACCCAGGACCTTAGGCCTGCTAGATAAGCGCTTTAACTGCTGTGCCATTCCTCCAGTCCCTGAGCAAAGTAACTTTATACACATTTCTTTTAAAAAGACACACAAATGGCCAACAGGTATATGAAATGATGGTTAAATGTCACTGGTCATCAGAGAAATTCAAGTCAAAACCACAGTGAGGTATCACCTCACACCACTTAGGATGGTCATTATTTAACACACACACACACACACACACACACACACACACACACGCATACACACACGCATACACGCACACACACGAACATATGCACAGGAGAACAAATGGGACTGAGGATGTGGAGAAAAGGTGACTCTTATACCTTAATGGTGTTTTCCCAGGAAAAAAACAATGTAGAGGTTCCTAAAAATCTATATATCAATACTAAGGTATGATTAAGCTATCCCATTTCTGTGTATTTATTGAGAAAAAAAATAAAGCCAAATTTCAAGTTTGGCTCCATGTTCTTAAGCCCAGTTGAAGGTGCCAGGAGATCTGATCTCAGTCCTTGTTTTCTTGTGCAAAGCCAACCTCTTCTCCCATCTAGACCTCAATCTCTCCCTCTATATAATGAGAAGGTAGAGCCAGAAAATTCCCAAAAGTTCCAACAATCACAGTAAGGGGCAAATGTGCTGTCTCTTGTGCTACTTCAGATTCCAGCCATTGTGCAGACTCTGAGCATTCGCCCAGGCAGCGGGTTCTCCCGTCCATCCACCCCCGTGCTCAGCCTCCTGTTCACTCCCAATGCAGCTCCCACATTCACCCTCTCCCCTATGCCCCTCCCATTTTTGTCTCTAACCTTCTCAATTGTTTATTTCCTTGTCTGTAGCTCCAGAATAATTGTTGTAGGAGAAGCAATCGACTCAGCCTTTGACAAGTCATCGAGACAGACAGGCAAGCCAGGGTATTAGGCTGTCAATTCCTAGGCCTTTCCAAATGTTAGAACAATTTTTGCGAATTACAAGCAATAGAAAATCACTTTGGGTGCTCATTAGGCAAGAGTAAGAGTGATGAGGAATCCTTGGAAGCCGAAGCGGAAGCAGAAGCCGCTTTCCTGGAGTCCTACGTGCAGCTACCTTCCAGCACATTCCAGGGATGGTGTCCTTAACCCTTCCTCTTCCAAAGAAAGCCCAGGCAGCCTCTGGAGCTTGGTGAACAGAGATAACTACTCCAGGCGCTGGGGAAATCACTGTACACTTATAGTGCAGCCTAGAGATGAGCAAGACATACTGGCTTTTTTTTTTTCCCTAAGCCCAGTGTGAGAACAGCAAAGAGAAAATGCATAAAAGAATGAACAAGAAAAATATAGCAAATGAGAGTAAAGAAGAAAGAGAGAGACTGATTCTGACCAAGGGGGTTGAGAGCTACTTCACAGCAAATGCAGCATTTGAGTGAAGACGTGACAGTAAGTAGGACATTGAAATGTTACTTTACTAACAATGCACAATAACCCTTAGGTTGATACTATTATTTCCTCATTTGTAGATGAGAAAATTGAGGTATGTAAAAATTAAGTAATTACCTAAAAATGACAATAAAAGTCCACGCAGGAATATGTAAGAGGTTTGTTCACGGGTTATCTGAAGCACATCTGGGAAAGTTCTCATAGCTTTCAACAACGACAACAAAAAAGACAAATGATTGATATACAGAAAAAGCATCAGCCAAGAAGATGAGAGTCGAATGCCAGACTCCACCACTTACTGCTTAGTGGGATTACTTAGATTTCTAAGCCTCCTGTTCCATGAAGTACTTGGGTCCCAGAAGCAAGGGCCAGAAATAGCAGCAGATGGAAGTCAATATCAAGAAACTGGATGAGGTATCATTCCATCATTCATGGCATGTACTGGGCACCAGCCGTGGACCTGGCACCAGGTAAAGTGCTGCAAGAAAGATAAATGAGACCAGATCCCTGTTCTTCTGGGAAATGTGGTGTGGTGGGGAGCACTTGTAAGTATGAATCTAAATGTTTGGTCCTAGACTCTGGAGTCACTGAATTCTTCTCTGTGGACACCAACGACCACTTGCTTCCCAGATTACACATGAAGGTCTAAGTCATCCACTGTGGAACAGATGTGAATGATGCAATGCGGGGAATTTGACGCATCCCCCAAAATTATTTTCTGAATTGAGACAGTAAGTAGAGAATAGAAGAATGGAGAGAAGGAGAGAGGAACATTGGGAAGTAACATTAGGAACAAAACAGGATGGAAATGATCTTGTTGCTAAAGCAGCAGAGTAGACAGGAACACAAACCGACTCAGCAGCTTCCCAAGGGTCCAGACTGGCCGGGATCAGCCATCAGCCATCAGCCATCTCGCTCGCTGTGGGGTTTGCCACGTACAGACTATGCCTCCGATTGCTCCATCTTATGAAAACCAATTATGGCCCCAGGTTCTTTGATACATGCAAGAATCCCAGGAAAAGGTGGAGTCCCTGGACACCTTGGGGCAATCAGTACCTGAAGGAAAAGTCTCTGTCCCTGATCTGGGCAGTCCTAGAAGGAGCAGGCTTGAAACTGGCTTCTTTTCTATCTGGAGAGAGAGAGAGAGAGAGAGTTGGAGAAACGAGGGAATTGGAGATGCTGGTGTTGAAATGGAACCTGTCCAGTATCCCATGTTACAAAGGAGTGTGGAGTCACTTCTACTAATAGAGACAAGAAAAGGTCAGAAAAATGTTTATTGACAAGGTGACCTATAAATGAAGTATGACCCTAACGCCGTGTCTTGGGGACAAAGGGAATATCATGAAGCCACACGTGGCCTACAACTGAAGATAGAAATGTGACTTGGGATAGAGCAAGACACTGAGATCTGGGCCGGATTGGAAGTCGTGAAAGGTAGACTCAACGGCAATCTCAGAGCTCCTCTTGCTTCGGCTCAGGGATAGATAGGCCCAGCTCTGGCGAAAGGACAAAGTCCCAAACGGGGCTCAAGTGGCTGAGCCTGGAGAAGAGGGTCAGAGAATGGAGTAAGGAATACGGCAGGACCTGGAAGCCAGACACCCCTTCACACATCAAAATGATCATAAAATGTTTAGATCTCAGGTCGACTGCCAAAGCCCTAGATAAGAGAAATACAGGGGAGCAAAGTTTTTTCATTTTTTAAAAAAAGATTTAAAAGTAAGAAGCAGCTGCAAGCTTGGTGGAAGCCAGCTCTAAATTAAAGCCAGATTTGTTGCGGTTGTCCCAAGTGGGTGACAGGCAGATGTACAGTCAAAATTTAATACAGCCATTTTTAAGCTGGTAGAAATAGCAAGAAACTAAAGATGCACAGACGTTGTGACCTAACAAAAAGCACTGAAGCTACGAAGTTAGACAAAGACAGGTTCAATTCTTAACCGAGGTGTTCAGTAGCTGTGCAAACTTGGGCAAGCTATTTCGCTTCTCTAAGCATGGATTCTTCAACTGGAAAAGGTGTTTGGAAAATGAGAGGGGGAAAGATGTAAAGCAACTGCTAGAGTGTCAGTGGGGTTGGTGATGATGATGGAGATGGCAGTGATGATGACAGTGGGGTGACAGCCACGACGTGGCAAGGGCAAATCAGGCGATCGCGTTGCCTGCCCTTTAATTACGCTAGGCCATGTTGATGTTTCCTTACAAGGCCTGTAGATCTTGGCTACTCTAAATCCCCTGAGAGATGGAGACTCAACGCCAGGGAGGACAGCAAAAGAAATGCTGTCGCTGCAGCCCTGCGAGAAGAGAAGCACTTTACCGCACAGGCAACTGAGGCTGGAATGGAGGTGGGAAATAAAAGTAGCCGTCCCTGCAGGGCTCTCACCAGGGACAGCAAGACGTAAGGCGCTTCCACGGCCATCACTCATGAACTTCAAAAAGGGACAGAACTTCGGTGCAAAGGTTCTGAAGGCAGAAATGGGGAACAAGGAAGGTAGGACCAGGTGAGTAAGTGAACCAGCACCCAGAAATCTCCTGAGATGGTTCCTAGCGAATGGTAGGTGCTCGGTAAATTCCAAATCACTGTCCTCGCTGGCATCAGAAAGGACTTTGTAAGAGCTGGGGTTACAACCAAGGTAACGGAGGTGCAGCTGTGGGGGAAAGAGCTCCCCATCGTGAGAATCATCCAAGCAGTGGTCATCAGATGTCCTTCAGGCCTACAGATCGAGGCACTGCACAGAGGGAGCCAAGGCCAGGTCTGAGAATTGTGACTGTGACTTCTGGGAGCTGAGGCAGCAGGGCAGGAGGTAGGGAGACAGGCGGGATGCCTGCTACTCTGTTCTCCTACCTCAGCATCTAAGCTAGAGGTAAATTCTGCCAGAGGCCTCCAGCCCACCCCGGGCATAAATGCCCCAGAAAGACAAGCTTTCCCTCTGTACCTCAATTTCCTTTGAACTTGTCTGCCTTTTTTGTTCTCCCATTTTAATGATCCCATCCTCTCCACCCTCCTCCCAGCCACCGGGGAGGAACCCCTCAGCAGGGAGTCCTTTAATTGGCAGTAGCATCGCCTGGGCTCAGCTCAGCCACACAGGTGGAAAAGCATTTAGAGGTGTTTGTTCCGAGCAGGGGGAGGCAGGGGAGTTCTTCAAAACGAAGCAGCTAGGGTAGCTTGTTCAACACAATTTGAAGGTGATAAATTGGACCTGATTTTTTTGTCACTTTTTCCCCTGCTGGTTCTTCTGACAAGTGGCCACTGCTGAGATGGCTGAAGGAGACAGAATGGCTTTCACCAGCAGCCACTGCCTTCCTGTGGCCTCCTGGCCTTTCCTGTCTGCCTTCCTTTGGTGGGGGGAGAGGGACCACCGCCACTACAAGGCCAGCCCCAGCAGAGCCCAAAAGACCTATGACATCACCTCTGAGGACTCACGTGCCTCAGGCTACTGAGTTCTAAAAAGAAAAGTCTGGAAAAGAGGCAAGGTGTGTCCACTCCTGGAGCCTGGATTTTGGGCTCAGCTGCACAGCCTTGGAAATCTTCCCCCAATATATGTATATTCCCTGCCTTCATGAATAATAGGAGGACACAGACAATAAACAATGCATATAATAAATCATTAGATAACATATATTTAGAAGGTGTTGAGGACCATGGAGGGAAAAACAAGCAGAGGAGGAAAAGGATGATTGAGAACGCTGAGTGGGAGGAGGGAGATTGCAGTTTTCAGGAAGATAAATAACATAGCCCTCACCAGAACAGTGACACAGACACGGAGTCCTACATGCGCTCACACTGCTGCTCGGTCCCTCATTCGGGCCTTCCTTTATCCCACCATTAGCTCAGTCACTCATTCACTTGGCTCCTTCATTCTTCCCTGTCTCGGGCACTTTTTGTGTCCTCCTGACATGGGAGGTCAAGGCTAAGGAAAAACAGAACTTGATGGGACCTGGAGGGATCTGATGGACAGGGCCTCTCCAAGCTCTTCAGGCACTCGAGTGGGACTGATCAAGATCTGTAACAGTTTCTTGGCACCAGACCAGAACAATTCCGGCGTTGATCAAGCTGTCTCCATGTCCCAACCAAGGGGCATACCAATCAGTGCTTATCTTGGGGGTCAAATGGAGCCTGTGACTTTGGAAAAGTCTCTCTCTCTCTCTCCCTCTCTCTCTCTTTCTCTCTCTCTCCCTCTCTTTCTCTCTCTCTCTCCCTCTTTCTCTCTCTCTCTCTCTCTCTCTCTCTCTCTCTCTCTCTCTCTCTCTCATCCAAAATGGGTATCATACCAGACAGGATTGAATGTGATGTTTCCTTGAATAAACCTGTAGCCCTGGGGTGACTAATATTACTGAATATTGCTTAATCTTTTGGCTGGCAGTTTTTATCTTTTTACTGGTGTGAAGCTGTTGTTTGAGTCACTAGGGGCTTGGAAGGAACTGCAGCCTGTCTGCCACATGCCCGAGAAATCCCCTGTGGGTTTGGAGGAGTCGTGGCACCAAGTGACGTAGCCTGCCCGACTCTGTGGAAAGACCACAAAGAATCTGGAAATAGGGGCTCAGGCCCCTCTCCTATAACACTTCCACAGAAATGCCTGCCACGCCCTTTCTTGTGCACCCTTGATTCGGTTGTCCTCATAACCTGGATGTCACTTCCACTCTCACCCATCTCTCGCCCTTGCCAAGTGACGCTCCCTCCAGGAAAAGCACCGTGCTCCTCCGGCCTTCTACTGTACCATGATGTTCCGGTGGCCAGGCCCCTAGCCTGACACTCTCACAAGGCCATGAGCTCCTTGAATTTGGGGACTCTGCTTTATCCCCACACCCAGCACACAGTACAGACTTCCAAAGTCAACCAATTGTCAAGATTTATCTGGAAATGCATTGGAAGGAAAGTCACTGACCAGCCAGACACACATGCTGCAGCGAAGAGAAACAGAATTTATGTTGAGCATCTCTAGGCACTGGAAGCTACCAAACCACGTGATGCTTCACACTATCTCTAGGAGACACGCATCTTAAACTCCACTTTATAGATGAAGACACTGAGACATGAAGAGGTTAAGCGACCTGCCCAAAATATTACAGCCATGGGGTGGCCCAGTTAGAACTACCCCAAGCTTGCCCCTGTGCTGCTTTCTTAAAGACAAAAGAAGAACGCAGTCCCGTTGAGAATGAACCTAACATTCTGAAGTTTCATTCATAGAGCCATGGGCCCCCACCTTAGCTACCTGCTGCTGGCTGATATAAGATTATTTTCCTGATTCTGCATTTAAATGGAGCCAGACATCCCCAAGACCAGAGAGCCCTGGCCTCCAACCTTTTAACTGGTAATTACTCTGCAGCCACAGTGTGAGATCATCCATTAACCTGAGGCCAAAGTGCACCCTGCTAATCAGCCAACTCCATTCCATCAAGCAGCAGGGCTGATTGCGGACTTTAATCAGGAAGGGATGGGCACAATCAGAATGTCCAGGCCTCCTCCACACCCGAAGGAGAAGTAAAGTTTTATTACAGAGGGACTGACATTTGGCAGCGACTGCAAGGCGAGGTTGCCGTGGGCCATGTCTCAACCAAGACATGCTTAATAACCAAACGAGACCCAAGGAGGAGGAAGAACTTGAGCCAAGGAGACAAGATGGCTCTGAGACACAAACCCAGGGTATGAAAAGAAGGGGAACTTTGTGAAGACTTCCTATAGACGCATCATTTTTCCCTGAGTGCTTCACTGCTATTGTCTTTCACCTTCAAACAATATTACAAGGGCCCTATTTACCATGGGAAAGTTGACATTCAAGGAAATTAGAAACAAATTTTTAAGGTCAGACCCTAGGTAAGGGACAGAGCTCAGAAACACAGGTGAACCTTTCAGGCTCTCACGCCTGTGCTTGGCCTACTATTCCAGGTATCTAACTTACTTCTGGCCTGATTTCCTTGCATTAGGAATAACAAAACAGTTGATGGTAGGTGGTGCTGATGGCTGCACAATGGCCAACCTAGCCACATTTGCATTTGAAGAGAACGGTGATTAACCTGAAGAAGAGGCTGGATAATAGTAGAACTTCCTTCCGGCACTGTGTGGATTACCAGAAGGGCTCAAACTGCCTGAAGAACCCACAGGTCTCTCTCTGGGTCACAATTTGCCCCAATTTCCCCCACACCTGGCCCCCATTTTCTTTAATCACTCTGTCTGTGAACGCACAGCAAGGAAAGCTTGAAATGCTGCAGATATTTTTGCCAAATTCCTCTGAGGAAGAAAATAAATAATAGATACAACGCTGTCAGAACTAAGGTAAGGGATGTCCACTTTGGAGCAAGGCAGCCCAGGCCTTGGGAGGATACTCAGTTTTGCGTGGAAGACAAAGATGATCTAGGAGGAGGCGGTATCACCCATGCCCAACATGAGACACGCAGGCAAGGCCACTCCACTGCCACCCAGATGATGCTCCCAGAACTGAAAATGGGTGAAGAGACAGAAGAAGACACTTCAGCCAAATGATCCCAGCAACTTGTCTCCAGCTGACAGGAGTCCTCACCTCCCTGCCCCCACCACCCTATGTAACCCATGGACTTGCCTCACGTCTGTTCATCGTCTCCACTCCTGTGCCACCACCATCGTCCAAGTCACCCTCACCTCCTGCCTGAGCTGAACTGGAAAGTCACATGATGCCTGCGTAGGGTCTATAATTGCTCCAGTAGCTAAAGTGATCTTTTCAAAGAATGAATCGGCTCCCCATAGCCCACATGCAATCCAAAACAAAATCAAACTTCTCACCCAGACCTACGCAGTCCTTGTTGGACCTATGACCCTGAAGACTGGCTGTTCCTTCCTAGCAGTCGTAAGGGGCTTCTTTACCTCTCTGCGAGCAAAGCCTGGTCTATCCTGCCATGGGCTCTGTTCTCTCTGTAACTCTTACGCTGGCCAGGCCATCACCTCTTGGCAGCCAGAGTAACAAGTCTACTGTGATGTGATACAATCAGTGAAAGACCAGAGAGAACCAAGCAGCTGGCCACACAGCTCCGCCTTTGCCTACCTCCCAGTAAAGAAAAATTGTCTCTCAAACTCACAATTCATCCAGTGTTTTTCCTTCAGTCTGTTTGAGCTCCAGCCTGTTTTTGAGACTCAACAAGTACTGCTGAAATAAAACAAGCTCTGGGAGAATAAATTTTCCTAGTGGCCACAAAGATTGAAACACAAGTTAAGGATGGAGTTTTAAGTCACACTTTCATCTTAGTTATGTGTTCCTAACGGTGTGCCTTTGCGTAAGTCATTTCACCTCTGTGAGCCTCATTTTTGCCACCTGTAAAGAGGAGGAATGATCCTTTTGTTGCAAGGTTATTGTGAGCACCAGGGTAAGCTAAACAGCGCGTCTGGCCACCATAAATTCTCAGCTAGTGATTGCTGGCAATGGTGATGTGATCACAAGCTTTGCGCTCCCTCTGCCCCGCCTGGCTGTGTACCTTTAGGTAGATAGCTCCAAACTTTTCCTACTCCCCACATCTCCAGTCTCCCCTAGGGAAGGAGCTCCTTTCCATACTTCTTGTAATGGTTCTACAAGCGCCCACAGACTTCCCTAAGCCCAGTGAGACCCTGAGATCAAGACCACATGGCTATACTACAGAATTCGTCCACATCTCCTGTCACTTACCCAACTGCCCCTGGGATTCTCACAGCATTAGCATGTGTCAATAAGCTCCAGGAAGAAGCACTTCCTGCGCTGACTTCCTTTTCCCGCCTTAGTCACAAAGGCCGGTAATCTGGGTCACCAAGCATTCTCTGAGCTCCTCCTCCACGCTGCTGTGAGGAGTCAGAGACAAGCAAAGCATGCCCAAAGGATTCAGAGGCTGAGAGAGGGTTCATCTAAAACTGGGTCTTACCCTTTCATCTGGGCTCCTCAAAGATCTGCTGTACCAGAGACCCAGCAGAAAGGCAATGGCCTATTCAAACACGGTCGTTGAGATGAGTTTAATAAAGTGTCTTATTTGCAAAGGCGAGGGCAAGGCTAGGGGAAACCAACGCAGTTAGTGCCTGCAGCTAACTCCAGAGCCTCCATGCCCAGTGTGAGGTGGGGAGTGGGAGAAGCAGTACCCGAACCAGGGAGAGCGGCTGTGGCTTAGCCAATCTGAGGAGGGAGACAAGCAAAAAATAAAATAAAATTTAAAAATTTAAAAAATTTTAAAAAGGAGCCTCTCACCTTTGATTTACTGCTGCTCAGGTTGAACCCCACAGAAAATGTGTTGATAGCATCCCCTAAGATGGCTTCCCAGGACCCCAGGACACAGAGCAGGGGCAGGAGAGAGGATCTACAGGGGCAAGAGGAACACATAGGAGCCCACATGCTTGCTATGGAGACTGGACGTGACCCAGGGAAGGGCGTAGCCTTTACCTCTCCAACCCATGAAACTTCCTCTACTGGCCTGGGTTTTTATTTTCAGCAAGGCCTCACAGAGGAGTTCAAGTCACACCACGCTCTTGCTGAAACACCCTGGGTGTCTCCAAGGCGCTATTGAAATTCTTTCCCTCTCCCCAGCTCTCCCGGTAGCACTGCAGGATTACGGCAGCTCATATTCATCTGTCTCCAAAAGATTAAACCGTCCCCTGGAAAAGGCCACTGTTTCCCAAAGGACAAGAGTCCATTTATGCTCATTCTGGCAAGAAACTGACTTTTCAGAAAAAATTGTACAAGTCGATTTCTCCCCTGCCTTGGAAGGAAGATGCTACTCTTACAGTAAAGAACTGGGGGTAGAGGAGGTAAGGACATGACTGTGAGGATCTGAAGGACTTTTCTTACCAACATTAACCAACTTAGAGTTCGGTTTGAGTGGGAATATTGAGAAATCTGAAAAGAGCAGCAGCGGTAACCGTAACTGAGGCTTGCTCATTGAATCCTTAGCACGACCTCGTAAAGTACAGTGCACCAGTTACCTGACTGACTGTCACGGGCATCTTTTAGAACTAGTCCCATTTCCTATATAAGGCAGGAAGCTCAAAAACTGTTACATGATCAATGAAAGATCACACAGCTAGCAAGAGTCTGAGCTGGGATTCGACTCAAGTCGAGTGTCTCTCCAAAGCAGTGGTGATCAACTAGGGTCTGTTTTGTCCCCCAGAGCAGAGGTCCCCAGACCTAAGCCCCTGGACCTCTCTGGGGCCTTGGAAGGAACAGGAAGCCAGGACTCATGAGCAGCAAGCTGTGAGCAAAGCTCTGCCACCTGTCGTCACCTGTTATTGTCCTCTTAGTAGATTTTTTCCCACATTGTATTAATATGTATAAGTGAAAAATTCAAGGTTTGCAATGGAGTTGAGCATTTTGTGCACATACATATCTTGTCAAGGTGACAAGGGCTTTCCCACTCTCCTTTTGCCCCTCCCTCTACCCACCCCTCCCCTCTTTCGCTTTGTCTTTCATCTTAAGTTCCATAGGAGTTGTGATCTAGGTCTTTCATATCAGAGAGACCATTCGATGTTTCACCTTCTGCTTCTGACTCACTTCACTAAGCATGATGTTGTCAAGTTTCTTCCATTTGCCTGCAAAAGCCTCCACGCTGTTGGACTTTATTCATGCGTAGTATTCCATTGTGTATAAATGCCACAGTTTGTGTACCCACTGGTCTGTTGGTGGGTATTTTGGTGCCTTCCATATTTTTGCTACTGTTAGTTGTGCTGCTATGAACATGGGTATACATATATCTCTGTTATACCTCTTAGTAGATTTAGTGCTGCTGCTGCTGTGATGGGAGGTGACACTTTCAGCTCCCTACACCCTGCTCCCTCCTGCTGCTGCTCCCCATGGCAAAACTATCCTCCAACAATGCACTGCATAACAAGCACATCCCTTTCTCGGTTATTAGGAGACTGGTCTTCAACTGAACGACTCCCTCCTGTCAAAAGGTTGGGACCGCTGTCCCAGAGGATAAGAAACAACATCTGGGCATTATTGACGATGACGTAGTGGGTAGAGCCCAGGGACGATTCTAAACATCCCACAGTGCACATGACAACTCCCCACAACAAAGAGTTATCTGGGCCAAATGGGAATAGTGCCGGTTGTGGGGGAAGCTGTTCTGTGTTTAGTTCCTCACTTGATCCTACACACTGCACTCTGCAACCACAGCTGCCCACAGCTGGGGGAAATACAAGAGGAGAATGGAGACTCCAGTATGCAGGGTCTGGGCAGCCCTGTGGGAAGTATAGGTCCTCCGCCTCAGAGCACTGGTAGGTCCTGGAGAATTCTGAACAGAGTGGAGATGTGTGCGTATGAAGTTGAAGAAGAGGACTCTGGCTTCTGTATGGAGTGTGGATTGAAAGACGGCACCGAGTGGCTGAAGGAATAGCACAGTGGTTAGGCTGCTTGCCTGGCAAGCACAAGGCCCTGATCTGAGTTCAATTCCTCAGCATTACATAATAGCTGGGCATGAGGATACATGCCTGCAACCCCAGCACTTGGGAGGCTGGAGCAGAAGGATTGCTGTGAGTTTGAGGCCAGCCTGGCCTACATAGTAAGTTCAGCAACAGCCTGAGCTACAGATTGAAACTCTGTCTCAAAACAAGAGGGACAGACAGCACCAAGGAAAAGCAGGGAAGCTTTTTGAGATGCACAGAGACCACAGCAGTGATGAACTAGATGAGATGGTCACAGGGGAAACAGGCAAGGAAATGGATTGGAGATTTATCTATTTTTATATTTTTTCCTTTTATTTGATTGTGGTACTAAGGGTTGAACTCATGGCCTTTGAGCTGAACCACATCCCCAGCCCTTTATGCTATTTGGTGACAAGGTCTCACTCATGAGGGTCTCTAGGCAGGACTTGAAGTTGTGATCCTCCAGCCTCATCATCACAAAGCACTGGGACTATAGGCATGTGTCATCACACCTAGTTAATTTCTGTTTTGCTTATTTTAGGTTTGTTTTCTGGGCAAGTTTGGAGATCTATTTAGAAGGAAGAGAATTCACCAAGACTTGGTGAGGAAAAGGAGGTATAACTACCAGGCTTCTGGCTTAAGAAACGAGTTGGGCACATTTGCCCATTTGCTATTTAATCACTTGCTCTCTATCTGTGTACTTACCCACTTATCTATCTATGTATCTGTCTTCCACAATTTGG
The DNA here is from genome assembly GCA_004027205.1 of Ctenodactylus gundi. NCBI lineage: Eukaryota > Metazoa > Chordata > Mammalia > Rodentia > Ctenodactylidae > Ctenodactylus > Ctenodactylus gundi. Next base: position 849,577 of record PVKB01000219.1, on the reverse strand, counting down.
ATACTGAATATTCCCTAGATATAGTCAAAGAGATACAGACAGTGAACTTGGAAGTAAGTCAAGAAATGCTGGCGCCCACAGGATATGGGTGGAGCACCAGCAAAGTTATCGACAATACAAGTCCTGTGGAATAAAGTAACTCTTAAAGTCGTATTTTTCAGTGTGGTACTATTTGAGAGGTATTGTAAAGGAGGAGCCTTGGGAGAGGTCATTGATTATTGGAGATGTTCCCCCAAGGGAATTGTGGGATCGTGGTCAAAAGCAATGAGTTGACTGGGTCTTAGACAAGAACGTCTAGAACGTCACAAGAAACTTGTGAACTTACATAAACATTTTCCATTCGTAGGTTCTTGTTGCAGGTATTTCATGATTATAATGACTGACTGACTAATAAACTACCTCTATCTTTCTATCAGCCTAGCTTTCCATAGTATCCATCTACCTAAGAGCAGCATGTGTGTTTCTGACAGAAGTATATGCAAATGGCTAAGGCAAAAAAAAAAAAAAAGTCAAGGCCTTTTCTTAAGGCTGCCTGATCTAATTGTTCTGAGGTCTACAGTGTATCTTTGGAGGATTAAGAATAGTACATGGCACCCTGGCATATTCCAGTTTGTCAAATTGTCTAACCTGAGTCCCTGATCCTGGGTTGACCATAACCCAGATTTGGGAACAAAACAATCAATATCAAGTTCAATCTAAACAAAAGAAAAGTCAAGTGATCATGGCAAGTCACCACTTCCAGCTTTCTGGCAAGTTTCTTCCATATATACTAGGAGAGGAGCTAAATGTGGCATCTGCAAGGGAAGAGACCATGCTTGATATAATGAGAGTGATTCAGCTCAGAACTTGTTGGCAATGGAAGCTGGAAAGAAATGAGTCCCTCATCTCCAGGAGAATATAAGCTGGGGCATGACAACTTCCAGCCAGCGATGCAGCCAGGGAATCCCACTGTCTACCAGGCAGGATGTTAGCCTGGGCCTCCTTGAAAAACACCCTCTGCCCCATGACAGGAGATGCAAACAAGGCATGCTGATCTCTCCACATCGGCCTCCAAGAAGCCCAAATGAGTTTCCCAACAACGCTTAGTGTCTGCAGCACCAGCTGAGAAAAATTACACCGACTCTTCTGACCACATCACTTATTAAAAAACACTCCCTGCAGGGCAGGCAAAATCTTCCAGACATTTTTTGAAATGTATCAGTGATTTGCTTGCAGCTGCTGACAGAACTTCAATACATGCTCCTTCAGCGTAAACGTGCTTTCGTTCTCTTCTCTCAAACAAGCCCTTTCTCAGATCCCACCTACCTGAACACCCCCACATTCTTTCCTTCCATGGGAGAGAGGACTAAGGGGGGAAGCTGGAGAGAAAGAGGCAGACATTCTTGAAATAGATGGTGCAGGGACAGCCATGCCAACGTGTGGAAGTGCATTATGATCCACCCTGGGGATCCCTGGGGTCCAGGACCTCAGAACTGACTGTCCGTGAAGCATCTCCTCCAAGAAGCCTCACAATCATGTCCAATTCACCAAGTCCTAAGAAAGCTTATTGTATTAGTTTGGGTCCCTTTCAAAAGATAGAATTTACAGATCTTATCACAAAAAGGTCTATTAGGAAGGCTTACAAATCCAAGGATAGAGGTGGTCCAAGATGGCTGCTCATCCGTGAAGTAGATCTCCGGACGGGGACTGCAGGACAGCTGGTGAGGTGAGCGTCTGCTGTAGATCTCGGGTGAAGACCAAAGCCTGAAGATCGGAGACTGAAGGACAGCAACAGACAGACAGGCACAAGTCGAGACTGGAGCGAATCTGTGATGGAGATCTGCGATGTGCAGCAGTCGGCGTCAGTAGACAATTGTGAAAGGGAGAGCTTTCCCAGAGGAAGAAGGTGTAGCAATCTTCCCTCTTCCTTCCTTTTACACCGTTGGAGTTCCAGTTGGCCCTCCCACATCCGGGTGGGTGCTCTTCCCTCATTTCTAAACCCACAAATGACTCACACTCGAATGCCGACAAGTTCTTGAGCCCCAGTCTAGGGTGGTTGACAAATCCTAACCCCAACGAAGGTGTGGGTCCTAATTCCATCAAGGTGACATAATCCCATCAATGGACACACTTATCATCCTCTCTTCAAGTGCACTCATGTCAAGAGGCCCCAGTTGTAGGGGACATCATCCAAGCCAGACATCAGACACTTCAGGCAGTCTCTTCACTCCCTGTGACCACCTGCTTTGACCTTTGCTTGGATCACCTAGACTCAAACCCAGAAACAAAGATGGAAATACGCACAGTTTACTCAGGAGGAAGAGCGAAGTAAGACAGCAAAGAGGAGGAAGTTCAAGGATATAGCCATCAAACCAGCTGTGCTGGGCACACCAAAGCTTGATTCCTTGTGCAGTCTAAGGAAAGATATACAGACAAGCCTCTGGATCTTATCACTTGGTTGAGGACTCTCCTGGGAAGTGTTAATTCCATAGCACTTACACATCCTGTCTTCCCTGCAGGAAAGAGCCCCAGCTTCAAAAACAAACAAATAAACAAAATGGAAAAGAGCAAAGAGACACAGACAGTGACTTGGAAGTAAGTCAGGAAATGGTGGGACCCACGGGAGACTGGAAGAGCATCAGCAAGGTTAGCCTACAACACAAGCCCTGTGCAATAAAGTAACTCTAGTGTTTTAGATTTTACCAATTCTAGATTTGTCCATCTCTGTCCAGGCTACTATGTGACTTTTGCATTTGTCACTGACAGATCACTTTTTCTCCAGCTTGATAACCTTAGGTTATTTTTCCAGACCACAACTCGAGTGAAGTGGCGTGCATCAAGGTTACAGAGAAAGTGTTGGTTCTGGAGTTCTTGTTCTCATCTACTTACATGGCTTCAAGCAAAATACTTCACATGTCAATCTCTGACATCTCGTGACTCTGTTTTTGAGTACTAAATGCGCATGAAATCCTATCTCATAAGATTATTGCAAGGATTAAATGAGTTGTTTCACGCAAAGTGCTTAGAACAATGCCTGACACACATTTCAGTTCTCCAAAAATGTTAGCTCTTTTGATTTCTCTACAAAAATTGGAACATGTTATTCCTTCAAAGTCTCTCTGCTGGGAAGTAGCCTTTCAGGAGTGTGCTTCGATAATTTCTGAAACACCAGAAGTTGAGGAACTTTTGTAATAGTCTTGGAAGACAAATTTTTATTCAAGAATCAAAGATATTGTTGATCCAATGAGCACCTTGGGAGAAAGGGAGAGAAGAAAGTCACTGCCTTGGGAGTTTGCCCATCATGGGTGTTGAACATTGTCTTAGTCATTTTTTCATTGCTGGCACAAAATATCCGACATTCACAATTTGAAAAAGGAAAGATTTATTTTAGCTCACAGTTTCAGAAGGTCTCACACAGTCCTTTCATGGGCAGCTGGCAGTGGTAGAAGCACATGGCAGAGGCTGGAGAGCTGCTCACCACAGTGCAGAGAGAAGCCAAGTCAAGCAGGAGCGCTAGGCAAGGCAGAGCTTCCTCCCACCACACACACACACACACACACACACACACACACACACACACACAGAGAGAGAGAGAGAGAGAGAGAGAGAGAGAAGCTGTAACAATGTTTCTTCTTTAACTCAGTTCAAGCTGCCAGTTGCCGCAACACCACCTCCACCACCACCACACCTAAGGTGGGTTGCACTCCCTCACCTCTTGGCCCACAAGTCAACAACACACACCTGAAAGTTCTGCCCTGGGTGTCCTTAATTGCAACAAGTTGACACAATCTTTCCAAATCAAACCCCAACCATCTGCACTGTTCAGCCAAGCTCTGCCTCCCCATAACACACAGTTCCAAATACATGAGACTTTTGAATGACACTCAAGATCAAAACCATAGCAAATATAAAAACTCAAAATCAAAGAAGATACCTATAATTGAGTCTTTCCCAACCAATGGAGGACTTATGGTCAGAAGACTGCAGTTAAAGCACAGGGTTCCATGTCCTGGGTGGAAGCCAACTTCCTATGGTTAGCAAAGACCAAAGTCTTTGGAATCAAAGTGATAGACAATTAAAATCTGTCTCCAACATTAACTCACAATGTGACTTTGGACAGGTGACTCGCCGTCCCTGATCTATATTCCTATTCTATAAAAATGAAAATACCACCATCTACCTTTGGAAATGTAGCAAGGATTAAATTTTACCAAGACACAAAAGGCTCCATTATACAACAGATTCTTAGTAAGGGTCAAATTTCTGCTTTCTCTCCATGTGCACTTATTAGCTACCTCTCCAGGCCTTGATCTCTTCATGATACACTGGGAATTATGATACTGTATTGGATATTTGGAATGCCTCATCTCACATCCTCCTGACACAGCTTTTCAGTATAATCATGACTAGTAGTGACTATCTGTCTATGGTGGCACCTGACACCTCAATTCTGTTGCACCATGTCTCCTTCAACACAGGCGGCCGTAGGAGAACATGCTCAAGATCAGCTAAAGCGAAGCTGATACCCAGAAATGCCAGTGCTGTTCCACGTGAGTGGCTTTTGCACCTCAGCCCTCAGGGTGGCTGCAAAGGACAGAAGTGAGAGAATCCCTCCCTGTTGGTGGAATTTCGAAGCTTACAATTGTTGTTCACCTTGTGTGAAGGAGGAAAGACAGCAAGGTATGAATACTCGTAATTCCTAGGCAATGGAAAATGACTTGGCTGGTGAACCTGAGGCCTAGAAGAAGCAAGAGCAGATTAGAGACAAGCAAATCTGGGAAAAACACATCTGGATGCAGCGCTAGGCGTGGAAACAATACATGCAGATCTTTGTCTCATATTCTGGCACCTAAAAGATCATTCAAGCGGAAGTCTTTAACCACAAGGTAAACACGAGGACTCAGCCAGAGAACTTCAGCCCGCCTCTTTCTCTAGCAAGCTCAGTGTTATGCAGGAAGCCCATGAACTGAGCAGCAGGCATGGAGGTTATGCATGAGTTTGAAGTCATGCACTTGTTCTCAAGTAGGCTTGTCTAACTACAGCCCTTGATAAATGTCAAAACAGTAGCAAAAACTGAAAGCAAACTCTCAAAATGGCACCATGAGGACACACCAGCCAACCAGGAAGCAGATTAATTGTATTGGAGTCCTTTTATTTAAGAAGACAGGGCAGCAGTTTGTCCACATGGGAATGAACACCAAATTCAGTTACAGGTTTATTGTCATTATCTGCATTATGTCTGCCCAGCACCATCAATAATGGAACTTGGCTAAAATGATATCTTTCAAAGTATCACCTTGACCAAAAACACTAATGAGAGAGCTGTAACTATTGGTGCATGACCTCAGGACATTTGAACATTTAAATGATATATTAAAGGCTCCATTAAGGAGCAAGTTCTGGGACAATGACCAGCAGGGATGGAACACTGCTCTGCAGGATGATGCATATGGTCACTAATAGCTAAAATATACAGGCCCGAGAACAAAGAGGAAATTGGAGCTGCTCTCACTGCCCCTCATTCCGTGTTATGCCCTGATGATTGAGCTTCCCATCCCTGCATCCTGGTTCCCCGAGACGAAGGAATATACTTTACTCTGAAGAAAGACAAAAAGCACACCAATATTGACATTAAATACTTCCGCCGTGTAACCGGGGCAGAAACGAGTCATCTTGGAGCATAACATCTTAGTCCTTTCATGACTTATGGTACCTGTAAATAACAATCACACTTGATAAAAAGTAAAGCAGCTAAGAGCTCTGACTTTTCAGGAATAATGTTGCACATCCCCATCAAGCAAATAAACCCAGATCCACTGGAGCCTTTGCCAAAGGTAAAGGAAACCTAGAATGGACGGATGCCGGAGGGCGTTGAAGAACAAGTATGGCCTTAAGACCTGTTGCAGGAGTAGGAACTGCAATCCGATCTACCTTGAGTATTTTGCAGACATTACAGCACACTACTGCTTGCAGACTGAGATCGACTAGGTCCAATGTTCACTACAGCAACTGCATGTAGTAAAAGGGGTGGACTCTGTCAGATAATAACAAGACTGCCTCACCTCCTATTGGTGAAGTTTTGTGTCCTGGCTATTACTGTGGCAACCAACTACAGCCACATACAGCCTGTCAGAGCCCCGTCTACGCTGTCTCCTGCTCTCTTCCCTGTGCTATCTCTGCCCATGAGACATCTGTGGAATCCCACTCTGCCATTATAATAGTATTGATTCACAGAATGATAGTGACAAAGAGATCCCACAAGCTACTGCCAGTGGGATGGGAACCCAAGAAGCCAGTCCTGGTCTGAGCCCTGAGGCCTACTAAATGGAAGAGTTGATGGTGTATATCCTAGTCCAAGGACCTAAAAAAGGTCAGTGTTCCAGCTCAAATAGGCAGAGAGAAAATTCTCCTTTCCTCCACTTTTATGTTCTATTCAGACCCTCTTCACATTGGATGATGTCCACCCACATGGTGGAGGACTACATATTTTGTCATTCTACCACTTTGAATGCAAACGATACCTGAAAAATCCCTCATAAACACACCCAGAAATAATATTTCACCATCTATTTGGAAACTCATGACCCAGTCAAGTTGGCTCATAAAATCAACTATCACAATGCAGAAACCTGGATCTGTTAGGAAGTTAGCAAGTATCTCATTATTTACCAAAAAGAGCAGAAACTAGAATATAAATGCCCTCTTTTGTATTCACAGGATCGAGAGTATGCTCTGTGGGCTCCCAGAAGATCCCCACTAGAGTTCCCAGCTCACTGCCCAACATCCTACGAGGCTGGTTAACATTCCCTTGGATGGGTATCTCCCACCGCCCTATCTTGCTGTCCTCCCTACCCTGCATTCTCTTCTTTCCTGTCAATCACTTTACAGAATAAGTTACCTTTCTTTAAAACCAGCTTGGGAAACATAGCCTCATGTCCCCAAGCCTCAGTTGTCTTTTCTGTAAAATTGGAATAACATTTGCTGCCCTTTCTCGCCTAACTGTGGAGTGCAGTGCCAGGTGGCAGTACTCAGTGAGGCCTCAGGCAGGGACTGGCAGACTTGTGACCAAAGACAAAGCAATGTTTGACATTTTTTAAGCAAACGAGTAAAGCGATTTGGTTCCCTTTTCCTCTGTTCCTTTTGCTTCCGTCCCTTCGTGCAGACCTACCAATAGGTGCGATTTGCTCGCCTGCGAGACGGTCCTCTGTTGGGGTAGTGAAGGGTGGGCATTCAATTACTTATTCACCGTCTCTTTCTCAGGGGATGATCCCTGGATGAAGATTCGACCGGAGATGATGCAGCCCAGGAGAAAGCTGGAGTGGCGTCCCCCAGAGACTGGGTCCCCAAGCAGCTTCTTTTTAAATAGTTACTTGGCTAGGCCTCTGAACTCCTTTGGGATAAGATTCGGCTTTTCACTCATCCTGGCACCTCTTTATCTAGAACTTCGAATGCTGCGTGCACAAGGGGGCTAGTGAATAATGCACAGAGACCTGAAAAACTCCAGGTGGGTAAAGAGGAGCACGGAAAACCTGGATACTCAGGGTGAATTCAGCAGTTGGGCTATGGAGGCAGCTCAGGTATTTGTACCCCATCCAGTGGTTCTCCATGCCCCGCCTCCAAGGCGTGGCCGGCCCGCCCAAGGCTCAGCAAGCCACGCCTTCTACAGTGTCCGGCTGACCTTTGCAGTGCCCGAGCTCTGACCTGGCTCCTTGACAGTCTTCAAACATTACCTCTAGCATGCCCCGTTTTCTGTACAGCTTATTAGGAAATTAAAGCGAAACCTAACCACTATTGATGCAATACTGAAATAATGAATGAAGCTAATCACTCTCCCAGACCATAATTCTGTGATTTTTTCTTGAAGTCTGTGCTTCAGATAGGAGGAAGGGGGGAGCTATTCATGCTATAAAACGTCAAGAGCTGCTACAACAGCAGGGATGGGGACTTACGAGTGACTTGCTCCTCCTCTGCTGTCCCAGTTGTTTGCCTGAATAGATAAGGCAGGACCACAAGCTCCCTTTCTCTGGTTTCCTAATCATAACACGGAATGACTGAAGCCCGGAGTAGCTACAGCAACTCCCCCAGATTCATCCAGCCAACCAATAACAGAGCCAGGGAGAGACTCAAAAGTCTTCCCTCCAGCCCTCCCCAGTGCAGCTCACCGCCCCTCACTCTGAAATGCCCACCACCTCATTCCCAGGGGAGCCATACAAGGAAAAGGAGGGGGAAATAGATTTGCAGGTGATTTAAGCCAGTGATGCTTCCAGGACACCCCGCTCCCTCTGGGTAATTTATGGATGTGTGAACAGGATGATGGGCTCATTGCTTACACCGTGTAATTCAAAAAATGCAGCTGCCCCAGAAAGATGGGTGAGAGGTATAAAAATATGTACATTTGATGGAGCATATATATGTGTTTGTAAATACAGTCTGTTATTGCTCAGTGTTATTATATATCCATCATCTTTCTTTGGGTTATTGGAAACATAAAAATCTTAAAGCACTAAAAACACAAAGAACGATAAGTCACCCAGGAAAGTATATCTTCTTGGGGATGATTTTTATGTCGAGAACAGTTTGTGCCTTTGGAAAATAAAGTCCTTGCGCTGCCAGGGAAGAAAGAGAAGACAGAGGGAGGGGCTAGGATGGTTCCCACGAGGCCGTGGGCAGAAGCTGGTCCTGGCCAGTGCAACCAGGAGAAAAAGCAGTGGAGGAAACATCAACCCAGTCTAGAGTCCACCATTTACAGCCATCTGGCCTTGACAAGTCATGACCTTGACTCCTGTTTTTTTACCTATGCAACAGACATCAGAGGAGCACAGTAGGGCTCCGTCAATACTGATTTCCTCTCCTTCAAGTCACCTTATTCTGAGCAAGTGTCAAATGTGGCCACACAAAAAAGACATTGATGAATCAAGACCCCCCTCTTCCTGTTTTCTTCTCACAGCCCAAGCAACCAAACCACAAAGTGGAACCATAAACTAAATTCCAAGCAGCAGACATAGTCAATAGCACAGACGTGATTTTTAAGTGAAATTAACGATTTTTCAAATATAGATTTCCTCTCCAGGCCTTTCCTTCCATAACTTTGGAGATTCATGCTTCTACATGCATTAGGGTAATGTCGCTGAAGCTGGGCTTCTGTCATAAGTCAAATGTTAAGGAGACCTCACAGGGAACACAGAGGTGGCAGGCTAGTGACCCAGTCACCAGTGGAGGAGGCTACAGTGGAAGACATGGGACTGTAGTGGTGGTCACGTCTCCTGCCCCTGTAACTCACCTCTCCACCATTCTATCCTGGGCTTCAGCTTGTGGGTCTGAAAATCTGGGGGGATAGGATGGAATAGGACCTCTTCAGTGGCCCCCAGGACTTCACTTTCAGGGTCGAGTTGGAACTATGCACGCTATCTTTTATCTCTGAATTCTCAGTCTTCAACATAACACGAAAGCATGAGGCACATAATGGGGATTTGGTAAATGTTTGTTTCACCAATTCATTTTGCATGTGTTCTTCAGATATCCACTTACATGACGCTAGTGGTAATCAATCATATGAATAGTCCCAAGGAACAGTATCTCATATGGACAGCCTTTGCAGTTTGTTTCTCAGTTGGATCTAGACTCACCTGTGTGACTTTGTTCCACTAATGAAAAAAATATATATATATCAGTATACATAAGCACGAGCCCCAAAAAGCACTTGTGTTTTTCCACTTCTCTTGCTTGGCCCAATCACTGCCCACTTTCTGGAGGAAAGAATAGCATGTTAGAGAGATGACGGGGTATCCCAGCATGATCATGACATCCCAGACAGCTCCAGCTGACTTGGTAGCTGACCAAAGACATGAGGTCAGGCTCAGTGCTGTCAGCAGGGGCAGCAGGACCGCCCAGCCAATCTGTAGACTCACAGGTAATCACCTGGTGTTGTTTGTTACCTGGCAGATGATAATTGATGCAAAGGACATTTGAAAATTTTGTCTAAAAATCGCATGCTTGGAAAAAGTATAATACCCAAACTGCAGAAAAAGAAGCAAACATGCATAGATTGTGCCGATCCCTTGGATGTCAGCTGTGGAAAGTCATTGTTTTAGCTTACACCACGAGGCAATGACTCCACATCACGATCCCAGTCTCCCTCTACACTAAGGCCTTTCAGCCCTTGCCCCGCTATAAACTGCCTGAGTCAAAGTCTTGGCCTCATTAACTCTTGTGCTCACAGATCAACTAAATTTACAGGAATAGCAATCAAGGATACTGCATTGGCTTACATGCGTTAGGTGAGTATGCATACGCACATAGGTAAATTGGTCAGCCTTCCCTCACTATAGCAAAGTACCTGGGGTATTGACCCAAAGACCTCCCGCTAGACTTACCTCCTAGTAGGTGTGTCCAACCTCTAGCCAGCCATAGTTCTGCTTGTTTGTTTTACTTTTCCTTTGGTTTTTGTTTTGTTTTATTTTTCTGAGTGAAGAAGTATCTATCTTGGACCACATGTAAAATACACAATATTATTAATTTACATATACAAATACTAAAGCCTTCTTTTTAATTTTTTAGTGTAAAAAAATCAAGGGAAAAAAAACCAGTGAGTCACAAGGTGAACATTCTTGTCTCTGCTTCCACTATCTCCTAACAGCAGCACTGTAAGGTCCCAGCGACCAGTCACATGGGCTTTGGAAGATGTTTAACATGCAAATTCAAGTGATGCGTGTGTGTGTACATGCACATGCATGCACACACACATACATATATGTATACATACGTTCATGTATATTTGGAAGAATGACTTGCCAAGGTCACAATGGAAAACTCAAACTTAAGGGTTCTGTCTCTGCATTCAAATATTTCATCTTACATTCTTTAGTATTTCTTCCTGGTCTGCACTCCTGGAGAACTATGAGAAAGGCTTCAGGAAAAGCCACAACATCTATGCAGAATAGCCACCTGCAGCCCTTTGCATATTTCGTCTTAGATACGCCCAATGAGTTCAAAGACAGAATGAGTCCCAGCCAGTGTTTTGTTATTGACTGGGTCTTCCATGCAGCTCCCAATCTCAGGTCTGCTAGTGATAATAAATTCCGTTCTAACATAGCAACATCTCAGAAATTTTCTACCACAATTTTCAGAACAAAATGGAGATACTATAGGAGTGGCAGCTGAGAGGCTATTTAAAGGACTATTGCAGGGAAATTACCAACAGGAGATGAAAAATACAAATGTTACAGAGATTTTTACACTCTGTGAAAGACCAGCTGGGCTGATGTACATCCTAATGGGCTCAGTAAGCAGAGAGCCCAGATTGGACCTTTAGCTGGCCATTGAATTCACAGAAAATGATTCAGATGATCTCTGAAGGAGACCCATTTATGAACCAGGTGACCATGGGAAGGGTTCTCTCTCTGACCCTCCATATTTCCTCATGTATAAAATGGAAATTATGATCATACCTGCTTCTAGAATTATTGTGAAACTCAAGTATGAAAATTCATTTTACCACCCAGAACCGGGCCTGTTGGCTCAGGCCTGTAGTCCAAGTACTTGGTGAGGGTAAGGCAGGAAAAGGGTAAGAAAGGAAAATTGCAAGTTTTAATGCAGCTTGTCAATTTAGCAAGTTTGCAAGACCCTGTCTCAAAATAAAAAAAAAAAAGCAGGAAGGTCCTGGACTCAATCCCCAGTATCACAAAAAGAGAAAAAGAGAAGTGAAAATTGTCTACGACAGGGCTCGTAGAACACTCAAAGACCAGAGAAGGGTAGCAGCAAAACAGGGCAAGTTTTTCCAAAACAAGAGATGACACCTGTTCTACATTTGGGGAAGAAGTCGGGAAAGAGAACGCTGGCAGATAAATCCGTGAGGTCTAGGAGGCATAAAAGATTTTCATGGGTAAAGAAAAAAAAATGAATTGCTGACTTTGAGAATTAGAGTTCAATGAGCAGGAAGGGTGGTGAGCTGTCCAGCTGGAGAGGCAAGCAGAGTATTACAAGAGCTTGGGACTGTTACGTAATCACATAGGAACCAGGGGGAAGGATTCTGAGTCTAGAAATAGCATTTTTCATAAATGTTTATATTAAAGAGAGTGTGACTCAGATAAGTGAGGACTACTGCTTTCCTAGGAATATTTGCTATAAGGAACAATTCTTTTGGTAATAACCATAATAGTAACATAACACACTTACCATGTGAGGAAAAAGAACTTATTTTTATTTATATTAGCTCTCAAACATTGGCATTATACCATTATCATCATCTTTTATTTTACAGATGGAAACACTGAGGCACAAAAAGATTAACCAAATGGTCCTTTAAATAAGAAAGAGACCTGGAGTTTTGAACCCAGGTAGTCTGGCTCTTAAATCCATCCTCTGAAGCACTACCCTGCCAGTTTCACAGAAGGAGAGTCAATCATTCCTAATGTGCCTTGGCAAGAGCAACACTACAACCTGGAGAATAAGTCTACTTAACAATACGGGAGTAACACTCTGGATTGAAGTAAACCAGACTCAAATTCCAGCCCAGCTTATGTCTGAATTTTTGTGTTGCTTTCCATTCTGGGCCTCTGCTGCCCACCTGAACCCCAAAGCCTTGATATATCTAGATTCCAGGACTTTCTCCACATACAGAGAGTGAGTATCCATGATGTTAAATCATGCAAATATGAACAAGTTTAAAAACCTGAGCAGAAAGATGGGCTTTAGGGTAGAGAAGACGTGGGGAGATCGAGATGCCTCTGGATAACCCACCCAAGACCAGCATTTCAAGAAAGAGGAAATTTCATCACAAGTCAGGCAAAATGCAACCACATTCATCCCATCCAAGCCCAGCTGTTCAACAGCCAGTCAAGTGCTAGACGGTCCTCCAATACAAAGATCTCTGAGAAGTTATGTCGCAAGTTGAAGGTTTTTCAACTTTTTAGTTTTTTTATTAATTTTGATGGAATGCAATATACAAAGCTGACTTTTGAAAAGCAATGTTTTATTTGTGTGGATTTATTTTATAAGCACAGAGTATAACCTTTGCTTATTACAAAGTCAATCAATAAGAACAAACCAGTTTTGATGAAATAAATTGAATGTTCAGTTCGATACAAAACTGCAATTGTCATCCGTAACCCCCGACTTCACACTTTTTGTGTTTATCAAAACAACCTGGTAATTTTCATTAGTTTTGGTGGTACAGTGTCTTGGAAAGCTGATTTACACCGATGAGTAGCTGCAAATGCTGACCCACTAAAAACAACACAAAGAGGAAGAATAAAGATCCCTTCCAATCTTTGAATAGTCTCCAGTGATCCTGCGTTATGAAAGGAAGCCAAAGAGACTTACTTGAATTACACAAACACCTTGGTATTTAATTGAAATTCTGCTTTATTATTTGAAAGTCATAGTTTGAGCAATGTCGAACATGAAGAAAGCACCAATGACTTAAAAGCATGCAAATCAAAAAGTAGACAATAATCAAAAAAATTCAAGTGAATCTCTGACTTCAATACAATGAGAGGTACATGATTCAGGAATTTAAATATTGTACTGTGTATGCAATTTTAGCTATCTTATTGCCTAATTATTATATGTATATTTTTGGTTCATGCATGAATTCCAAATTCAGTAACATGTTGGAGACATGGGGCGTGGGGAATCAATGACCATCTATGCCCGCCCCTTTTTCAGAAGTTTGCCCCTTTCCTAGATGACCATTCTTGGAGATCCTATCCTTGGTGTAGGGCCTTGACACTCATGCACTTGTTCAAAAATTGCCTCATGAGTGTTAACAATGTTCAGTGCTGCTCTAAGAACTGGAGATGAAGCAGGAAACAGAATAAAAGTACCTTTCCCCTCTCAACATCTGCAAGCGTGAGTTGGATACTCACTCTATAAGTAAGAATGACCTACAGTGTGCTAATGCCTGCGTCACTCTCATGTCACTGGACACAATGTCTGACACCTACAACTTAAAAGATGAGAGGTTGATTTTAGCTCACGGGCTCAGGGGTTGGCTGGTCATGGCAGAGGCATCATGTAATTGGCTGGCTGAAGACAATTGCTCATTTCATTACAGAGATGGAGAAGGAAGAAGCTGAGGACAAGAATGGGCCCTTACAGGTCGTGTCCCTGGTGACCCACCCCTCCAACCTGTCACCACCTCCTAACAGTTCTCAAAATCATCAGTGGGTGAGTAAGACACGCCAGTGATCCAATCATTTTCAAAGCACACGAGACACTTGGGGAACATTTCAGATTTAAACCATAACAGACTATGAGAATAAATGTATCAGGCACCAAAAGGAGTAGGGGACTCGGAGTGGAGGGTAATTTTGCTGGAAATAGGCTAAGGAGATCTTCTTTGGAAGGTCTGCACAGAAGTTGGAGGGAATGAGAAAGCCAACCCTAAGCAGGGGCCAGGACCAGCCAGCTAGGGGTACCACCCCTGGGGTGCTCAAAGATGAGCAAGAAGGCACAGGCTGAGTGTTCAGAGGAGACCGAGCAAGGGGGAGAGCTGTGGGAAATGACAGAGGGTATCTGGAGTCAACGTGGAAGGCCATGAGAATGTGTAATGAAGAACAGTGCCATTGTCTGGTCTGGTTAGAGGAATGGGTCACTGGAACATGACCTAGAAGGGTATACTCTTGTCCCCAATGCCTCCCTCTCTTTTGGCTTCCTGGTTGCCTTGCAATGAGCCACTTCCTCCACCCCGTGCCCTGCTCCCATCGGTGGCTAATCATACATGGACTAAGACTTCTGAAGCTGTGAGCTACAGTAAGCCTCTCCTTTAAATTACTGGTGTTGACTATTGAGTCTAGCAGCAAAAGAGTAAATGAGAGAGTTGGACTCTGGAAGGAATCCTAACCAGTTGGACATAGGGTGTAAAAGAAAAGAAAAGGAGAGCCAGCGGAGACCGTAACGTGATTGGCCCGAGTAACTGGCATGGTGGAACTGCCATTACCCAAGAGATGGAAGATGAAGGAAGCTATCTGTGTGGCTGGGAGTCAAGAGTTGGATCTGGGATATACTAACTTCAAGACCCCTGTGAGAAAGTGAAGGGGAGATGGACAGAAGGGTCTGCCCTTCAGAGAAGCCATTCAACTCGAAGTGAGAACTTATCTGTTATAGATGGTGCTTGAAGTGTGAGAGAGACGGCATGGGAATATCAGGGCCACGAGTATGGATGGAGAAGAGGTACAAACACCCCCTGGAGCTGCCCAATTCTGAGGGTCCAGGGAGGGAGAAGGAGCAGACCAAGAGAAAGTGAGAATGGGGAGTGAAGAATAGCAGGAGATCAAGCATTATGGGCAGTGCTATGAGGAGGAAAGCTGCAGCAGATTCTAACAAGGCAAATTGTAATGTGTATCAGTTATCTGTTTCAGCACAAGAGAAATTCCGGCACCTTCCCTCACTGGCATCAGGAGCCAGAAGACAGGGATGGATGGGGCCAAGGGAGGGGAGGGTGGCTTTGCCTTGGATCCAGTGTGAAGGGCAGGTGGCCTCAAGGGTGGGGACGGTGCAGCTGCAGAACCAGGACTAAAGGCAGTGGTGTAAGGAGGGGACGAACCCGAGGAAGCTCTCCTCTGACTGCTAGTTCTGTCTCTGTGAGACAGAAACAGGCCCCTGGTGAGGAGGCAGGGCAGGGTGTCAGAGGCTCAGAGAGGGAGAAACTGTAGGGAAAACGTCTTGACGACAGGGACAGCAAATGGACTGGGGAAATGATGCTGGTTGCCAGGCAGCGGAAGAGCCCACAGGAGACTGGTGCCTGAGAATCCAGGAGAAGGCGGCATCCTGGCTGTGCTCTCCTCTTCAGCTGTATTTGGCTACTTTGAGACAGAGAATCAGTTACAACCAGCTGTGAGGTTCTTCTACATAACTCAAGAGAACAGGAGAACAAAAGTCAACGTTACAGACTCTGAAGTCGAGATACCAGATTACGTGATCAGCCTGTGCAACCTTGAATGAGTTACCTAACTTCTCTGTGCTCCACCTTCTTTCCTGGGTTCTTAAGCCAGATCAATCTTTGATAAGACAGAAACATGCATTACCTTTATTTGAATATTACTGAATATATATGTACTGAATTATCATACTAAGTTGGGCAAAGTGGCCCCCAATTATAATCCCAGCACTCTAGGAAGCTGAGGCAGGAGGATCACAAGTTTGAGCCAAGCCTGGACAACTTAATAACTTAGACTTTCAATCTAAATAAAAAATAGGAAAAAAGGGCAGGATTGTTTTTTGTTTTATTTTGTTTTTGAAACAGGATCTTGCTCTGTAGTCCACGCTGGTCCTGAGCTCACTATATACTGGGCTCATACTCACGGCAATCTTCCTGCCTCAGCCTCCCAAGTGCTGGGATTATAGATGTGTGCTACCACACCTCTCTAAGTTTGTTTGTTTTTGGTTTTTTTTGTTTTTTTTGTTTTTTAATGTGGTGCTGTCAGACTCAGAGCCTTGGGCACGTTAGGCAAACACTTTAGCCTCTGATCTATACCCAAAGTTTCGGATGCATCTCAGTGCAAAGGTCCTGGGCTTAATCCCCAGTACTGCATATATAGACACACACATGTACCCATAGCATTTCATAAACATGTAAGAATATTACACGTCAATTTAAATTATTTTCAACTTTAAATAAGGGAAAATACTTAGAATAGTACCTGAGGTACTAAAAACTCTCGGGAAATACTAGTTTTTATTTTTGCAACATCCTTTGAGCAAGCCAGCAAAGGGCTCCTTGGCCAGGTAAAAGCCTGGCAGGCCAAAATTCTCCTGACATGTGACATGAGCAGATACGAAGCCCAGTCATGTTTTAAATCTCATCCGGCCTGTCTTAGGTGGATACACTTTCAAAATCCTTTGTCCGACTTCTCCTTTGGGGGAAACGCTGGGTTGCCTGTGATGCTTCAGTGACGCCGCTGACTGTTACCCAGGAGTCAGTCAAGAAGCACCCGAAGCACATAAAAACACGGGGCGCTCGCATGGCCACGGCACCGCTGGAGCAAATGGCTGACCCGCTGGTGGCAAAAGCAGCCCCGCGAGCAGCCCGCAGCGCCCCCGCTGGCGCGTGTTCCCCAGCCCGGGGTGCCTTCCTAGAGAAGACCTTCTCAGGAGCCGTTTCCTTTTCCTCTTAATTATCACACGCTGCTGATACAAGATGTTGTTTTGGGGAGCCTGGCACCTGCATTTAGCACATCATGTTCAGTGTAGATCTCCTGACCCTTCTGTTCATCTATCTACCTTCCCTTACTCTTTCCCCTGAAGCCAGTATCTAGTGAGATTTACCTTAGAGTATCCTGTCATTTCGCCTGCTTTTAATTAATTAATTTGTTGGTCTACTTATTTATTTGGTTTCACATATAAGAGGCAACAAACAGTATTTTTTTAGCCTGCCTTATTTCACTTAACATGAGAGTCTCAACTTCTGTCCACCTTCTGTCAAATGACATAATTTCAGTCTTCTTTATGGCTGAATAATATTCTGTTGTGTATACAAAAAACACATCTTTTCTTTATTCATTCGTCTATTGAAGGGCATCAAGACTGTTTCCAGAGCTTAGCTATTGGAAATTGTAACTCTGTAAATCTGAATAAGGGAGTATCATTCTATATGTTGCTTTTAGTTCTTTCCGGAATGCTTAGGGGAAGTGTAGCTGGATCACATAATATTTAGAACAATTTTAAGGAGAATTTTTACCATTGCATTTCACTAACTAAAGATTAATTTACAGGAGTCCCAATCATATTAACAAAGTAAATGAATCTCCCTGCAGGTGGGTGGTAGGTAAGGAGAACAGGAGAAAACCCTTTATTTTCTCAGTAGAACAGGAAGGAGAGTTCTAGCGCGCAGCCAGGGAGAAGCAAGGAGCAGAAGCAGACAGAGCCAGCCACCGGGGAGCTGAGCCTCTAACCCCCCTGGCTACCATGTGTGAAACTGCAGGACAGGATGCATTTGAATGTGGGGTTTTTGCAATGATCGAAAGCTCTGGCTCTGGAGGCAACTGTGTGACCTGGACCACGTCATTTAATCTCACTCACCTCAGTTTCTTCATCTGAAAAAAATGGGGACACTCATAGTACTTGCTTTAAAAGGACGAAATAAATATGTAAAAATTTAGAATTAAATATGTGAGAACACAGGCAGTCTGAGAAGGTGGCTTGGGAGTAGAATATGGTAAAAGTGTTAACTGATTTTTCCTATTTTTAAAGACTTAAATTGTACATGAACTCTGGAGCAAGATTCCAGGGCCACCAAAATGCTTCCTTGAGATCCTGGGGTCTTCTGAACGTAGGTTTTCAGCTTGTGATAGAATTCAACCCTCTTGTTATAATTAAGAAAAATCAGGACTCTAAATACTAGAGAAGGCTTGCTCGTGATATGGCAAGCCTCGGGGCAGGGTTCAGGAACTTGCTGGGAGCTCCTAGGCCCACCCTAACTCAGCTCACCCTGTGCTGGCCCCCAAAAACCAACCTACAGTCTTTTAACTGGCACATTAGAAAAAAGAGGAGCCATATCTCAGAGAAACTTCCAGGAAGTTGAATCCCAAAGCTTCAATCCCAAAGGTAAATCTACATCGAGCCTTGGAAGAGTCTGCCACCAGAGCTCCGGGAGAGAAAAATGAACCTTGGCAAGGATGGAGAGGGAAGCCTGGTACAGGGGATCTTAAGTGGGGGCCCTTTCAGAAACAGAGGATTCCGGAAGGCCCCAGTGTAAGGCAGAGGAAGGGAAATATATTAGGGGGATAGAGTTCAGGAGTTAAGTCATGAACCCTGGCAACAGCACTCTGGATGAGATTTGTGGGAATGCAGAATCCCAGGCCCCACCCAGCTCCCCAGAACTGCCATCTGTGTAGAGTTTGAGAAGAACTCAGAATGTCATGTCATCACCTTGTTTATTTTTTGTCACAACTGTGCCTACAGACAATGAGTAGGCCTGTTACTATCTGTGTTTTATGGAGAAGATTTAGAAAAATCAACCCAGACTCAGAGACATTTCTGGAGGAAGAACTTTATAATTCAGGTAATACTGGAATGCACATCTTTCTAAAGAGCAGGTCAAGATTGGTTTGAGATATCACATGACTTTTTCCCTCCAAGTTTCTTAAATTCATCAAAATTTAAGAGAAAAAAATACATCTTTGTTACTAAGAACATTCTTTCTCTTTTAGATTACCTGGACCTCATAAGGACTGGGAAAATATTCCCATCCTCGAGCAATAATATAACCATCAGTGATAAAATGTGTCGCACAGTCTGGCACTATCCTAAGCATTTAGCACAAATTATCACAGTGAGTCCACATGCTAACCCTATGATCACCCTATCTTGCTGATGAGTAAACGGAGGCTCAGAAAAGAAAAGCAGCTTCTCACACAGTGAAGACAGAACTAGAAGAACTTGGCGGAAATCCACTTATTCCTCTGCTCTCTGCCATAACCTTCCCAAATCTACCCATAGAGCACGAAGGGCAGTCAACGCTGGGCCATGGTGATGCAAGAGGTAGTGGGCACATAGAACGTGTGCTAAATATTTTACAATAAACATCTACCTTTGAAATAAGGGTTCAAAAATTACTAGAAAGTATTTATTTATTTTTTTAAAAAACTAAGGAAAAGGCAGGTTGGGCTCAGATTCCCTACAGTGAGGAGGGCTCCTGGGATGCTGTGGTTTCTCTGGTTTGTAATGATGTCGTGCTGTGTTAGGACTCTGAACACTGGGGATACCACAGACAGCTTCATGTATGGCACCTGGAGGCTTCTCCCTCAGCCCCAAGGGCTGAGTCTATTTACAAAAGTGTTCCCAAATGCTTTTCTGCCTGAAGTACCCAATTTATGTGTGTCTGCAGACTCATAAGCACTCCGCAAGCAGCAGCCAGTAAGTGACTTTTGATCGACTAAAAGTGTTTGTTGACATGATCACCTGTCCTAAGCCATCAAAGTGTGTCTGCAAGGGACCATATCTCTGGGGAGTCCTGTGGGGGCTTCCTCACTTCTTTTAAAAAGCCCAGATGTAGCAGGTGACATAGCTGTGCCCTCTCTCTCTCTCTTCCATTCTGTTCCTTACTACCCAGAAAGATCACCACCAGACGGCTGTGGGGGATGAACTGCCCCTCTCGTGCTGTGTGGTTGGCACTGCTTTAACAAGGCACAGCACGTGAGAGCACTCACTGAGGGGTCACCTCGCAGGGTCCTCAGATAGATTCACTACATCATCAGGGAAGGGCAAAGAGTGGCCTTTAGTCTCCCAACTTCACTGGCTACAAAACGCTATAATTCAGCAACAACAACAACAACAAAAACCAACGTGTGCAGTGGCCAATTGGGAGAGCTGCCCTTGACTCCTAGGGTCTCCAGCCCCTTGGCATCAGAGTACGGACTTCCCCTTGCCTGTGCTCTAAGCCAAAAGCTCCAGTGCTGAGTCTGGTCAACCAAGTGTTCATCTTTGCTGCCGGCCAAATACCAAGCAGAAAAGAGCATCTGGGCCACCTCCAAGAGTCCACAGCCCGTGCAGGGGTCTTACGGCCTTTTAGTTGATGGTGCCCAAGGTTAAGCTTTGCCCATGGTGTTCTCCCAGGTCACCCACCACAGATGGGGTTTTACTCTGGATGATAAAACAGCATCATCAGAGCAGCAGCATATGGGGCTTTGTGTGGCCTCAACCCCTGCAGATTCATCAGCTGCCCAGACAGCTCTCTATCTGCATATATCAATTTAATATTCAGAAGAATCAGACGGGACTGCACTTGATCAGCTTTGCCTGGTCAAAATCCATTAACATGAAAAAGAAAGATATAGGAAAAGAGAGTAACACATCCAAAGAGGCTCAAAAGAGCCTAAAGTCCATCTACTCTCCTTGTCTATACCCACTGTAGGAGTCACAAATCCAATATCCAGCTCCTCAGCCCAGCCTCATAATTCCCCTCAATATTACACATCCAGCTGCAACCCCAGATGGTAAGAGCTGGCACACGAGACAATACTTACTTGACAACACTATAAAACTCAAATCAAATCAGTCATAGAGGAGAAAGGTGAGATGACTGAAATCAAGCAAGAGTGATGGTAGTGGCGGGTAGAACGAAGAATATGTGACTATGACTCCAGCTCTCTTCCTACTGCGCCAGAGTTGGTGTTTTAGAATCTCAGAAACAGATGAGGTAAGTAGAAGATGGAACAGAAGGTCATCCTGGGACAAGAACAATGGCCCGACAGGAGATGATCCTCAATTCAAGTTGTTGGATCCGTGTATCCTTGGGCAAGTGACCTCACTCTCTCTGGACTTTAGTTTTTTCCCCTACAAGCTGGAGATAATAATGATGCATGTTTTATTAAGCCATTGTGATGCTCAAACGTGATGGGGGCCTAGCACAGTGCCCAGCACAGACTAAGAGTACATGTTGGAATTCCCAGCCAACATCAGGCTTGTGATGTCTGCCACCTCCCCACCAGGTGGCCACCCCAGCTAAACACCTCCTGTTCTTTTGATTGTCCTCAGTGGCAGATCAGCTTTGGTTTCCATGGTTGCTTAGAACTGTTTATCGGACAGCTGACTTTCAGTGCCTACAGGTCTCTAATGGCACTGGTAAGAGCCGCCACCGAGGCTGTATTTTCAAAGCACCTGCGCTTTCTCCACCGCCAAGAGTGTCCAGAGATGCTCTCAGAACTCTTAACACCAAGAAAAGGAAAAGACGATTTTCTGAAAGTTTTATATGGGGTAGGTGTCAAGTACCAACAAAATAAATTTTTAGTTGTTGGGGTCTCTGGTCATCGTTGGCCACTGGTCACCAGGGACCAGTGAAGTCTGGGGCAGCAGGTAGGAGCAGGGTCTCAAGAGGCTGTAAGTATGACAAAAGAACTTCCGGGAGACAATATCAGTGCTACAGCTCATTTTTAGTCCAAGGGGGTTGGCTTATAAACAGTTGGAGGGAGGAGAGTCAACCAGGGTTGTAGGGCATGGGTCATTCTCTGATTGAAGGAAGTTTGGGGTCTGAAAGTCACCTCATTTGCATGGCAGGACTTTGCAAACCTGATCACGTGGTTTCTGGTAATGGTCTTAGGGCAGGGGAAAATGGGAAACGTGAGTAGAGTGAAACCTGAGCTGAGGCCTTCCAGGGCCAGGGACAGGAGGGAGTGGCCCCACTCCTGCCAGTCTGGAGATGAGATGAGATTATCGAGGTCAGGCCTTCTACCTTCCATTATCGCCAGCCCAGTCAGGGTCCCACAATTAGTGAGACTCCAAATGGCTGTTCCGGCTCTTCTACCAGCTCATAAGCTCTGAGGAGTAAGTCCCAGGTCTCATTCAGCTCTGTGTCTGTCCACTGGGTCCCCATGTCCTGGAGTGCAACTGGGTGCCCCTAATGATCTGCACCATTGACCTTGAGTCTGCACTCCACCTTATAACTTGCCAATGCTCTCTCGTTACCGGCTGTGCATGTCTATTCCGGCTTAGCCATATGTGCTCATCTTTCCATCACTGTAATGAAATATGTGAGGCAATTAACTTACAAAGAAAAAGACACATTGGCTTGTGGTGCTGGAGGTTAAAATGCAAGGACAAATGACCTTCTTGCTTTGGGACTCTGGACAGGGTGCTTAGCAGAAACACTTGTGGCAAAGAATTGACCTTATGAGACAGGCAGCAAAGAGAGTGCAGAAATAGACCCAGGTCCCTTCAAAGGCACATTCACCATATTCACCATGACCCACTAACTACTAGGTCTCACCTCTTAGAGGTCCCACTACCTCCCAGTAGCTTCACCCTGGCCACCAAGCCTTTAACTCTGGGACTTTGGGAGACACTCTTCCAAGCCATAGCATCATGCAGGTTGCTTTAGCCAAGGAGATGTGCACTCCATGGCAACTTATCCATTGCTGTATTACAAATTATTGTAAAAATTAGGAGTTTGAAACCACTTTTGTTTATTATTCCATGGTTTCTGTGGGTCAGTACTCTCAGCAGAGCTTCCTAGAGTGCCTTACTCCAGGGTCACTCGCACTATGCAGAGCATAAGGAAACCAACCGGTCCAGGGCCTCTCAAGGCTCGGTTAGGGAAGTCCCTGCTTTCAGATGCTTGTGGTCTATGAGAACAACTCAGCTCCACACATATCATTAGCCAGAGGCAACCCTCTTTTCTTTGCATGTGGCCATTTCACCAAAGTATATAAGCCAAGGAGGTAATAGAAAGAATCTGTTAGCATACCAGAAGTCAAAATCTCCTGTAGCCTAATGATAGAAACCCAATAGTCTTGCTGTCTATCCATTAAAAGGAAACCACGAGTCCTGCTTCTCAAAAAGGTGAATGCCAGGAGGAAGAGATCCTGGGGACCATCTGAAAGGTCTGCCTACCACATTCTGTGTGGAGATGTAGCCGGTAGAGTCTTGAGAAGTACATGGGCTCCTGGGTTTGCTTCTTCTTATGGGAAGGATGTGTCTTAGGTAACACACTGACACAGAGGACCACATGGCCAACGCTAAGCGTCCTAGCCAAACCCAACCCAGAACACAGTCCTCAGTTGTACTGTAGACACCTGCATGAGCCCACCAATACTATCACAGATGCCCATGGAACCCAACCCGGGGCAGGCAAAACTTCAATAAGCCATTGAAGTTTTGTGGTTGTTTGTGGTATAGCAAAAGCTAATTAATACCATGAGCAGTAAGTACCAATAATTTATTTCACATCCCAGTTCCTTTATCTATAGGAAGGACATTAAATTTATACTTCTCGGGAACTTTATGAGAACTAAACGAGTTAATATTCTCAAAATATTTATGATTCTTGCTACATAGTAATGAATCATAAGGGCTTGTTAAATTAAAATAATTCAATCAAGAGCAGCGAATCTGAGTGTTTGCCAGATTTTAGTACTTTATCTGCATTGTCTCATTTACTCTTCACAATAACCCCATGAGATCAGTACAATTTATTATCTTCATTTTTAAAATGGGGCTTAGAAAGTTTAAAAATTGGCACAGATCATAGAGCTAGTACATGGGAAAGCCAGAAGTTGAATTAATGATCAGTTAAATAAAATCCAAGATCAGAAAGCTCAGAGGTCAGAATTAGCAGTAAAGAGGCTGAAAGAGTAATGGGAGGTACCAGCAGGTCGGCTGGGTTGACTCAGGACCAAGGCTGCCAAAGGTGGGCAGGTGCCAGGGCATCCCTCAAGTTTGTCTCCTTGTGTGTCTCTTGGAGGCCACAGGAACAAGTCAACAGTGACAGAGCAGAGATGTTTAACTAAGAAAAGAGAGATCTGAAGGGCAACAGGAGAGACGTTTTCAAACAAGAGGGGCCACTGGCAACAGGAATTGATGGCTCAATGTGACTCCAGGGGACAGATCCAGGTCATCTGGGTGGAAGCTCAGAAAGGGATCAATGCAACAAAGAGCTAGATAAGGACTCCAGCTACTAAGCCATATGTAGAATTGTGTGCCAGCAGATTCTAGAGGAGCACACGCCAAGGATGCTCAGACATTCCTTCCCCGGGTGAGAAGCCAAATGATTCACCTTGGGAGACCTCTTCCGGCTCACACTCTGGACTTCCAAGAAAACAATTGCGTGAGTGGGTACAAAGCCAAAGCCTTGCAGTGAGGGAATGCCACCTGATTCATTTTTTTATTCTGTGGCAAGAAACAAATAAAATTTACAATAAAGTCCCATTTTTTTTCAAACAGCACAACAGTGTATAATTGATTATAATTCCAAAGATGGAAGAAGTTTGATAAAATTTCTCACTGTTGTGGTCCTCACCAGATGGTGTGGGTGTCAGCTGTCACATGAAGTGATCACGGTCGGAGACCGTGACTAAACTTTATTCCCTGATCTAACCTCCTTCCTTTCCCTACCTGTCTCAAAGCTCGTCCCTCTTGCAGTAGGAAGAGCACTCTGTGTGTCTGTGTGCCGGCAGATTGCTGGCGTCTTCGTTTTTTCTTCTTAAAACTCCTCAGGGGCCATTGTTTCTATTCTCCTCTTACGCGGTGATGGATCCCAAAACTCTGCTAACTGAAGGTTTTCTTTCCTAACAGTCCTCACACCATAGGTAGCACCTCAGCCACCCCTGCAGAACTTTACCCACCTCTGTGCTAACAATCCACAACTCTCAGACTCGAGAACAGAGCATCCCCCCAACCTGTGTGTACAGTGACAGCAAAATATCTTCTCCTGAAGATCTCCCAGGCACCAATGACTCAATCCTCACAACATTAACTCTTTATCTATCACCAAAATCAGTCCATTTTTTTGGTTCTTAGGGATTCATCATTTATTAGTTTATTTTACTGAGTATAATTGACAAAATCATATGTATTTAAAGGTATATATTTTACAAGGTTATTGAATATTAGGCCTATTTTTTGACCTTCTGTTTTGAGTGAAGGACTCCTGCCTTAGGCCACTTCCAACATGAGCTATGCAATATAGTTCATGTGTATATGTACTAAAACTTTCTCTAAGAATTTTTCACTACAGGTTGGAAACGCCTTGTATACGTATACAGTATCTTGTTTTGAGATGTAAATACACTGTGAAATAGTATTATAATGAAGCTAACTAGTTTGCTAGGTAACTAGGAAGCCGTAACATCACCAGTCACCTTTCTTATCCTCTCTGGGCATTGGTTTTTTTCATTTGTAGAGTAAGGAAGGAGGTAAAAATATACAAAGACCCTTTCGTCCATTGTGATATTTTAGGTCCTAGGATTTTAAATGCTGTTATGTTCTATTGGTTTGGAAGACAGTATAATGACAAAATAATAATAAGAGCTGAACTTTATTGAGCAATTACACATAATGGAAATTTCACTAATTACTACCTAGGATTCACCTCTGTGTGGGAGACCCATTACCGCCACCTTCATCATTGTGAAAATAATGAAACTTCAAAGGCCAAGGGACGTGAGGACACATTGCCCGAAGACACACAGGTGAAAAGCTGCGGCCTCTGTGGTCTGTCTCACAGTCTTGGACTATAGACCTGGCTCAGTCGTGAACCTGAATCTTGGCTCTAGATTTTGCTAACCCTGTGTGCTTGGAGCAAATATTTTGCTCTCTAATGGCCCAGTTTCCTTAAAATTTAAATGGAAGTGACACCAACAGCTAACAGTATTAACTCACTTGCAGATGTATGGGATTAAATGAGATTACATCTTAAAATACAGTCTATGGGTCTTCACTCTGTATTTGCTACTTCTCTATGATACCTAGCCTTCTCCACCCAGGCGGAAAGACGGCTAGTCTCCCCAGCATTCATGGCTGCAGAGAAGAGCTATCTAGTTGGAATGCAGAGAAAAGATTCAAATATTTGGCTCCTGCGGAAGCCGGGACATAAATGTTGATAGAGGAAAACAAAGGTGAAACAGAAAGCCTTTCTGTGCCCTCCACACCAAGCGGAAGAAAACATTGCTGGAAAGCACTGAGGGAGCAGATGTTGAAGCTTTTATGAAAAAGAACCCCCAACCTCCCCAGTAGCCCATGTCTCTGTGTAGTAAGGGAAAGGATGGCACAGAAGTTCTATGTAGGTTCAGGGACCTGAGGTCAGAGGAGGCTTGGGCTCAACAACAGCTCAAATTTTCCTCTGTGGTGATAGCTGAATCTCAGATCTAGGCAGCAAGTCCTGAGACCAACGTCCAGCACTCTTTGTTTCCAGCACAGCTCAGAAGCCAAAGATTCTGGGGGCTCATCAGTCAGGACAGAGCTAAGAAAAACACAACAGGGGAAGATTGGCCATCAGAAAGAAGGGGTCCATCAACAACTCCCAGGACATCCCACGGCCAGTAGCAGGACTGACCGTGGCATTGTCCAATGCCAGATACCCATTCTCTCTATATTTCTAAAAATGTCTTGACACTCTGTAAGATGCAGAATTTAGAAGTAACCTCAGAGCAAGGTGGGACCCAGTTAGACTGTGTTTGGGTTTGTGCTATTCAGAAAACTGGAGGCTCAAAACAATGAGAAAAGCCGAAGTGGATTATACCATAACTCTTGCCCACCTGTTTGCAGATGGAACTCACAGCCACTGCATACGTAAGAAACCCAGATGAATGTCTGGCAGTGGGGCCGGTTCTGTCTTCCCCTTCAGTGAGAACCTCCTCTCCACACTGCCTTCCTCCTGTGCCCCAGGCCTTTGTATCCGGATGGCGTCTGTGCTCCCTAGGACAGAAACAAAATGGGGGAGATGGAGATGAGCTCCATTTTCCCATCGCTCTTTGTGCCCCCAGTGATCTTTTATCCAAATCCAGGGGTGAGGGATTACTGTTCTCTTCTTCTAACTGCATCTGTTTATCGATGCTTCTGTGAAAATGAAAAAGATTACTCTTTATCCCTGGAATTCAGCTTGGAGAGTGCCGATTTGCTCGTTAGTTAATCGTCTTGTTTATTTAGTTACAGCCCAACTCTACAAGAGACAAAGATGTGAAGGAAAAATCCGTGAGAGTTGTGCTTCTCACGCTGCGAGGTGCCCACACATCACCTGGGGATCTCGTTAAAATGGAGATTTTGATTTGAAGGTCTGAAATGGGGGCCTGAGTTCCACATGCCTAACAGGCTCCCAGGTACCACTAATCCCGCTGATCCATGGGCCATTCTCAGAGGCTCTAGAATCAGGCACATGGGTTCAAAATGCAGCTTCAACTCTTGGTAACTGCATGACCCTGCCTAGGCTGTGTGACCTTAGGTACCTAATTAACCTCTCAGCCTCAGTGTCTTCTCTTATTATATTGAACTATACACAACATCTTAATGAAAGTCTGTATAGGTTAAAATTCAAGATAATTCAGCAGAGCTTTGGCATATCCTTGGCATTCAGCGAACGGTAGTGTGTTGTTGGAAGAATATAATCTCATTGCTGTTAAATGTGGGGGTGTACTGCTGGAGCCTTGGGATCCATCTTCTCCTGACATTTTGGTTGACTGTGAAAACAGAATAGCTCTGGAATGAAGAGGCTAGAATCACACAGGCGGAAGGACAGTGTCTTGTCCTTAGATTCAGCATCTGACGTTATTGTTCCAAACCAAACTTAGAGCGGGTTGATCTTCAAGTAATGCTGGCCCTTGCCTAGGTTGCAGCCTTTGCCTCTCCCATCCTCAGAAATACCTGTCCTCTGCCAGCCCAAGGTGAGTGCCGCAATCAACACAGGTAGTTCAGTAATGCCAGGGCCTTGGCCAATTCATCCCCCATGTCAATCTGAATCTCTTGGAGGTCCCCTGAGCTGGTGACAACTGTGCAGGACCTAACCCCAAAAATAACGTTTCAGTTAAGCATACTGGAAATTAGGTTATTTTTTTTTTAACTACTGGAGAAAAAAAAAGATGGTCACAACCCAAGGCTCAAAGAGGAGAGGTGTATGCTCATTAAAACAGACACCTGAAATGAAAAAGCGACTTTGTAGCCTGACCACCCAAGGAGCCAAGGAGCAGTTGTCCAGCTTGGGGTGAAGGGGAAGCTGACTCAGATTGACTGAGGGCCATGCTGACAAGGAGGTGGCAGACACCTCTGGGGGCAGGGCAAGGCTCGGAACACATGCCAGCCCTCTCTGCCACCCATCGCGGCTCAAATCCAAGTCCACCCAGCTCTGGGCTGTGTGAATACACCAGTAGGCATACTCAACACACAGGCCACTACAAGGTCAGAGGCATGAATCGTTGCAAACAAAAACAGCACTTCCTGTGCTGGAGGTTCCACGCAGAACACTTTATAAAATATTATCTCTATGAGGTAGCCAGCTACTATTATCACTCCTAAGTCATAGAGGACAAAAGTGAAGTTTGGGTGTCCCTGACCAATTAACTCTGGCCCTATGGACACAAAATGACAGAGCTACAATTCAAACCCAAATTCAGTCCTTTCTACTCTACCACTCCATCCAGTGAGTCCTGTTCTGCCCTATTCTAGTCAGACACCCTCTCCCCACTGCCCCTCCCACACACACACACTGATATCATGACCATTGAAGGGCCCCAAGCAGAAATTTGTAAAATGCCCATGTAGCTAGACCTTGTGTCCTCCTCTCAATACTGGGTGTGACTCTGGCTGCAATGGAATTTTTCATTTCGGCTTCCACCCCCTCCACCCTGGTTACTCAGTGCACTGTTGGAACCACAGTACCTCCCAATAAAGTAAATGTTTTTTAAAGTAATGTTTTACTGAGGTAACTGGGAACATTTTTTATTATGATAAAGTATAACAGCATGAAATTCGCCATTTGAATCATTTTTAAGTGTATAGCTGAGTAGCATTAAGTGCATTCAGATTTTTCTACGGCCATCAACACCATCCGTCTCCAGAACCTTTTCATCATCCCAGACTGAAACTCAGTCCCCATTAAATAATAACTCCCTTTTCCTATACTTTCCAGTCCCTGGTAGCCATATTCTACTTTCTATCCCTATAAATTTGACTGTGTGAGTGAAATCATACAATATTTATCCTTTTTTCTGGCTTATTTCAGTTTGCATAATGTCTTTAAGGTTCATCTACATTCTAGTATGTATCAGAATTTTATTCCTTTTTATGGTGGAATAATATTCTTCTATATGCATATACTGCATCTTCTCTACCCTTTCTACATAGATGGGAGTTTGGGTTGTTTCCACATTTTGGTTATGGTGAAGAGTGCTGCTATGAGCACGAGTGTGCAACATCTATTTAAGTCCTATCTTTCAAATATTTTGGGCAATAACCAAAATTGGAGCTGTTAGGTCATAAAGTGACATATGTTTAATATTTTGAGGAATAGTCATACTATTTTCTATAGGATCTGTATCAAATATTCCCATCAAAAATGATGAGAATTCCAACTTCCCAACATCTTTGCCAGTACTTACTTTTTGGGTTGTCATTACAACAGCTGCTATAGTCTGGATGTAGAATGAACCCCAAAGTCCTATGTGTAGCTGTATTGGTTCTCAGGGTGTTGCTACAGGGAGGTGGAAGAATTTGTAGGCAACATACCTAGTGGGAAGTCCTTGGGTCACTGTAAGCATCTCCGACAAAGACTGTGGGATTCCAGACTCTGATTCTTCCTCTTTGCTCCCTGGCTCAGGATGTGAGTAGTTAGGATCCCACAAAGCTGTTGCTACAGGCACAAAGCCACAGGACCAGTCAGTCCTGGACTCAGTTATCCCTCTAAAACTATGTGCCAAACTAAACCCCTTTATATAAATTAACCATGTCGGGTATTTTGTTATAGTAAAGGAAAGCTGACTGTCACTGAAGCCATGCGGGTAAATAGGAAGTAGCATCTTACTGTGCTTTGATTTGCATTTTGCTCATAACTGGTGACATCAAGCATCTTTTCACGTTCTTGTTGGCCATTTGCACAACTTTAGGGAGGAAATGTTTTTCAACTCCTGTACATGTTTCAACTAGTTTGTTAATTTTGTTGTTGTTGAGTTGTAGTTCTTTATAAATTCTGAATTCACTCATCAGATACATGACATGCAAATACTTCATTTTGCAAGCTACTATTTTACTCTGTTGATAAGTCTCCTTCAATTCACACACATTTTCAGCATTGATGAAGACCCATTAATACATTTTTAAGTCACACATGCTTTTGGTGTGATATTCCAGAAATCATCATGAAATCCAATGTCACAAAATTTCCATTATGTTTTCTTCTAAGAGTTTTACAGCTTTATTTTTTTTTCATTTTAGTCATTTGGCTCATTTTATTATTTCTTATAGATCATGCAAGTGAAGGGATTCACCATCTTCTTTGTATGTGTATTTCCAGTTTTCCAGTGTTATTTATTTTTTTTTTAAAAAAACTATCCTTTCCCTATTGGTACTTTTATTTTTGCCAAAGTCACTTGACTATCTACAAAATTATTTACTTCTGGGCCCTCCTACTCATTCTAATAGTCTACACGGTATTTTTTAAACACTTATTGTATTATTTTCAATACTGCTGCTTTGTAATGAGTTATATGGAAGTCACCAAAATACCCATGAACAGACCAATGGATACACAAGCTGTGGCATTTATACACAATGGACATGCTTAGTGAAGTGAGTCAGAAGCAGAAAGTGAAACATCGAATGGTCTCTCTGATATGAGAAACCCAGATCACAACTTTCTCATGGAACTTAAAACGAAAAACAAAGTGAAACATGGGGGGAGGGCAGGGAGCAAGGGAGGGAGAGGGAGGGGGAGGGACAAAGGAGAGTGGGAAAGTCCTTGTCACCTTGACAAGATCCGTATTTGCACAAAATGCTCAATTTCATTGTAAACCTTAAATTTTGTGCTTATACATATCAATAAAATGGGGGAAAAAATTTTAAAAAGAAATCAGAAATATTGAGCCAACCAGTTTTG
This sequence comes from Ctenodactylus gundi, assembly GCA_004027205.1. Taxonomy (NCBI): domain Eukaryota; kingdom Metazoa; phylum Chordata; class Mammalia; order Rodentia; family Ctenodactylidae; genus Ctenodactylus; species Ctenodactylus gundi. Next base: position 818,307 of record PVKB01000219.1, on the reverse strand, counting down.
TTTCTTTTTCTCAAGACTATTTGGCTATTTGTAATCCTTGGGATGAATTTTTACTATTTCTGTAAAGGACATCATTGGAATTTTTGATAGAAATTATATTGATTCTACAGATGACTTTAGGTAGCACTGCTCTCTTAACAGTACCATCTTTCAATCCAAAAAAGGTCTTCCTGTTTGTCTAGATCCTCCTTAATTACCTTCGGCAACATTTGGCCATTTTCAGTGTACAAGTCTTTCATTTCTTTGGTTCAATTTATTCCTAAGTATTTTATTCTTTTTGATGTTATTGTAAATGAAATTGTTCTCTTAATTTCTTTTTCAAATTGTCAATTGTTAATGTGTAGAAACACTAAGTTTTTGTTTTGACTTGCTATCTTGCAAGTTTAATAAAGTGTCTATTAGATCTAGTGGACATTTTGACTTTACTCTTTAGGGCTTATGCATGAATGCTCTTGGCATCAGAGACCAGAGACAATTTTACTTCTTCCTTTCCAAAGTGAATGGGGCCCATTTCTCTGTCTCACCTGTGTTCTGTGCTATGTTGAAGAAGAGTGAATGAATGTTCTGAAACTTGGTAGAAAAGTTTTCATTCTCTCACCACAAAGTATGATGTAGGCAATAAAGACTTTTATAATTAACAGAGAAGCAAGTACATTTGGTTCCTTTCAGAGCTGCTTTTCCTCCTATTTTATTAGGAATAATAACAAAAGCATTAAACATCCCCTAAATGTCAGGTACGACCTGGATATTTCCCTTTACGGAATCATGTATTCCTCATGGGGACCTCAGAGAGAGACATATGATATGGGTCCCCTATCACCCTCAGTGCAAAGCTCAGACAACTGTGATGACTTCTGGTTCAGAGTGCCAAGAAGCAGGACAGCCAACTGCAACACGCTCTAACTTTCAAGCTAACAACTTACTCATCATTATTAGAGGGTGGTCTTCTCATCCCCGGGGACTGATGGGCCAGCATTCCACTTTGGCATCAATGGCCTTGCCTTGACTCTTGGCCTCACCATTCCTTGATGGGATTCCTTGATAAGTCACTAAAACTTTATGTACCAGAGTCTTCATCTACAAATCAGGAACTCTACAAAACAAAACAAAACAACCATCACAGGATTTCCCAGGATAAACCTGTTTTCTAGAATGCAAACCTTTCAGCATTATCTGGCAAAGTTCCAGTTAAACCGGTACAAGTTTGACACCACATACAATGGCTGATATGACCGATCATTCAATTGTTCATCATTCAACAAATATTTATTGGGAGTCTGTGATATGCCACCCACTGTTCTTAGTACTCCAAATACAGAAATAAAAGGAAAGACTTTAGCAATTATCTGCCTTTATGGGGGTTATATACTAGTGATGGAACAATGGCACAAATAAAGTAAAATATTTAGTATGTCAAGTAATGATAAATGCAATGAAAAAAAAAATAAAGCAACACATTTTTCAAATAGCCTCAAACTGGAAGCCACCCAAAGTATCCATCAGTGGACCAATGAATAAATAAATTGTGGTGTATTCACGCAATGAAATAGTACACAGCAGCCAGAGCAATGCATTACTGATACATGCGATATGGGTAAAGCTCTTAGCGATCATGGTGAGCAAGGAGGCTGTCGACGCAGGTGAGCACATGCTGTACTGGAAGCTTTTATGTATATGATGCTCGAAAGAGGCAAAATGAAGAGATGGTGATTAAAATCAGAAGAATAATTACCTGCCAGGGATATAAATTTGGAAGGGCCAACGGAAACGTTTGATGGGCCGGGAAAATTCTGTGTCTGAATACATGGTCATATGAAAAACACACATACGTTAATCAAAGTGTTTACTGACATAGCTATGCATGCACTTTTTATGTAGACACTATATCTCAAGTACAAAGTTCTTTAAAATAAATCTTCAGAGATGGTATAGAAGCATGGAAGAAGTAGAACTTGGCTAATACGGTTCTTAACATTGAGAGAGAGTTTGTATGTGTCAGGGATGCTGAGATCACTCGTCCAATGGCCTGCCGGAGGTCAAGCAGTAGTCTCTTCTTGGCCAATTTGGGCGTCTTTGTTACCCTCTACGAATCTCTACAGCCTAATTCCTCTCCCAAAAACCATCGAAAAGCCACGCATTGAGACCCTCGACATTGGTTCCGAATCCCAGCTCATCGACGAGCCTGCGAAGCTGCTGGCAGGGCCACACTACTTGCTGCACGCCGTCTGTCCTAATCACTCGCCTGTGGGAATGCAGCGACAAAGATATATAACATTTTCCTATGCAATGGGCTTGAATTATCCCAGGGATAATGAAAAGGTATTTTTCATCTTTAGGTGTTAATGAATATAAATGGAATTTGCAGCCCGTTTCCCTGCTTTTTGTTCCCTTTCAGCAATGAAAGCGCAGAAGAGAAACCTCGCTGCGGTAGGAGAAGAGGGGAGCCACGCATCCAGTCCTCTCACCCAGGAAGCCCCACGGACGGGAAGGACGTCGGCAACCCCAGAGCCTCTTCTTTCTGCCCAGCTGGGCAAAAGCTCCTCTAGTTGTAACGCGATGAATTCATGATGTGTCACCAGAGATTTCAGCTGCGGGGAGCGGCTATCCTGCGAACTTACCCAGGAGCAGCAGGACCCGGAGAAGCCGCTGTCAGCCTGTTCCTCGGAAGCGCTGCTCTTGGCTCTTTCCCTCTGGTTGGCTTTCTTCCGGGAGGGGAGCAAGTGTTACCTCGGCGTCTCTCAGTGCCTATCTCTCAGTCCTGCCACCACCTCGCAGCTGGTGTTTTCTTTGGTCCTTGCCAGCTAAACGACAGGCCCAGAGAGCTCGCCTTCCTCTCTGGTCATGTTCACATTGTTCTTTGTTCCTAGAATACACCTTCCTTCTCTGTTTAGACCAAGAAAGTCGTGAGTGGCTAAGAAGGGGATCATGGAGGATCGACACAGTATGATGTGCGTGGGGATGGGTGTGCAGCGTGGAACACTAGTCACCTTTTACAGACCAGAAAACCCTGTCCTTGGGGACAATAGAGTTGAATCTGAAGGACATTATGTTATGTGCCATAAGCCAGAAAAAGAAAATTCACTGCATGAGCTCACATATGAAATCTATAAAGTCACACTCACAGAATAGTGGGTAGCCACAGCCACGGGTGGCAGAACGTGGCCAGTGCTACTCCATGAGTACAAAGTTTCACTTCGACATGATGACTAAGTTCAAGAGAGCTACTGTACCACATGGTGACTATCATTAACATATGTTTTTCACTTGAAAATTGCTGAGAGTAGATTTTAAGTGTTCTCGCCACATAAAAATACAGTGTGAGGTAATACATATCTTATTATCTTGATTTGGCCCTTCTATAATACATATTATATAATATAAATAATTATGTTATAGAATATAAACATTATATAATATAAATATATATAACTTATATAATATAAATATATATAATTTTTGCTTGTCAATGTAAAAAATTAGGAGAGGTATCATGAGAGATTCTTATGGTGATGGGGCTGTTTTATATCTGGTGCCATCCATGCCAATATCCTAGCTGTAACCTTTTACTAATACGTCACAAAATGGTGCTGTTGGGTAAAGCTGGGTGAACATACACAGGATCTCACTGTATTATTTCTTGCAACTTCAACTGAATCTATAATCATCTCAAAACCAGACTTCTAATTAAAATTTTTTCCTTGGATAACCTAATAGGTAATTACAGTGGTTTATGCCACCCAACAAGGACCAAGAAAAATATGGTTGGGAATACCCAAATGCATGGACACCAGCAGGAATGGCCAAGTTGGAGGTCATCGCTGCAGCGGTGTGCGGGCAGAGATGGCCAGGGGAAATAGCGAACTAGTAAAATACGGGCAGAAGTGACACTTTTAACTTCCCTGCAAAGTCTTTACAAGACAGCTCCTCTCTATGTGAACAGTGGTAGAGCAAGAGCCCCACTCTCAGTAGGGTGGAAAGCCTCATCTCATGCTTCCGGCTCAAGTTCTAATGTTCCCTATCCTCTGCCATGGACTGAGCTACGGGAAGATCTGGAGAAGAAAACCCTGAGCATTTAATGTCTTCATATCCTGAAAGGTGCTTTATGGTTGGACCTTAGTTCAAACCTTGGCTGCCTACTTCAAGCTAATAACTTCATGTTGAGCAAGTAACTGCTTATTGTGGAAGCTGTTTCCTCATCTACACACGCGAGCCCATGTGTATAGCAGCACAACTCATCATAGCTCAAGCACAGAGGCTGACAATATGTTCCTGAACAGATAATGTGGTGTATATTCGCAATGGAATATCATTCTGCCATAAAGAAAGACAAATTTAGTCATTGTAGAAAATGGATGTACTTTGTCTGCATTATACTTGGTGAAATGAAGAAAACAAAGAAGCTGAATTATTTCATGGTTTCGGTAAGATGAGAAACCGGAAGTATATAAACAAGTTAAAAAGCCAAGCGAGAACCACAGAAACAGGGAGACAAATTAGTAAAGGAAAAAGAGAAGATGCCGGAGGAGAGAAGAGAAGGAAAAATGATGAGGGTGCAATATGCGTGTGCACCAACTCCTCAAGCTGAACGTCACTATTGTGTGTTGCACCTAACCCCTAATAAAAGGATAACTTCGGGGAGAAAAGACTTAACTTTCCCCTTTGGAAGTACTTTGCCCTTAGTAAAGCCCGTGAGCCCGGCTTTTTAGTCTCTCTGACTCCAGTCCGGGTGGGAAGAATCTAGGGACACGTCCAGAGAAGAGCTCTGGACATTACTGGAACTTAGTGGAGCAAGGGAGCTCCACAAGGGAACAGGATCTGGGAAGACTGGCTGAGGAAAATGAGGTGGAAGAAAACAAAAATAGCAAAGGAGAGGAAGAAGATTGGGGTGCTGCTTTTCACTTCACTTGAGATTACTTGACAAAAATCACACGGGGTGTGGGCACAATGTTGCACTCCCATGGTCCCAGCACTCTGAGATGAGGGGTCACACACTGAAGCCCAGGAATCTTAGCAACTTAGTGAGATTCTGACTCGTATTTTAAAGTGGAGAATGAAAATAGGTGGGACGGAGCTCAGTGTGAAAGCTCTGGATTCAATCCTCAGCCCAAAAGAAAAATTTTTTAAAAAAAAAGAAAAAGAATTACAGGAGAAAGGCATTCCAAAGTCTTCGTAATACTTATTAGACACAACTCAAGAAAATGTCTCAGAACATTTGCTAGGCTCACATGTGCTATGCATCTTCCAGAAGGTCAAACTGAGTCCCAACTTTATCACTATCTCTGTATACTTGTGCCATTTTCTTCACTTCGATAATGATGTGTGGGCTTAAATTGCTAGAATGAGTAACAAAACACTCTATTGACGCTAAACCATGTCTTGTCTGACTTCTCGGAATTATTATTCCAAACTCAAAACTCAACTCCTGCGGCCCAGTTACTATACTTTACTCTACTCTCTTTAATTTTTTTTTTTGGAATTACCTCTGTAAAGACCCTATTTGCAAATAAAGTCACATTCTGCAGGAGCAAGGTGGAGGTTTCCCCGCACGAATTTTTGGAATTACCACTGAATCTTTAGCATGTGATTAATGGCTAGCATCTCAGCATCTCACTGCCCTGATGTGTTGAGAAAAATATAGTCTTGAATTTTCCTATACTCTGTGACTTCCAGTTTGTCACTGTCTTTCTCTAGGCTTGTTTTATTGTATAAAAATGGTAAAGTTACTTTGTTGGGCATGCTCAATGGTATAACGCATGTAAAGTGTTTGGTGCATAGAGATTACTCAGTAGATGTCCCCCTGGTAATTGCTTCAAGGTTGCCATTAATACAGGACACTTAAGCTGGGTGTGATGACTCACGCCTATAATCCTAGCACTCAGGAGGCTGAGGCAGGAAGATTGCTGTGAGTTTGAGGCCAGTCTGGGCTACATAGTGGGCTTAGAACCAGCCTGGACTACAGAGTGAGACCCTGCCTCAAAAACAAACAAAGAAAAAGAATACAAGACACTTAATATAAGGGAGAGAGACAAACACACGGAGGCAGAGGTCCATAACCTGTGACCCCTTTGTTTTCCATATGGGAAAACTACACTGACTTGTACTGATTTGCTGGGTGAGCTCCTTTACACATCTGAGATTGCAGGATGTGGTCTTCTGACTTTAGAATGAACCATTGGATTGGACCACAACAGCCCAAGGGGAGAGCAAAGCTCTCTTTCTTTGTTTATAAGGTATGAATGAATGAGAATGCCTGAAAGAAATCTCCTGGCAGAAACTGCTCTTAGAAGAAAGAAGGGAGGATAACAGCTGGCAACATGGGGAGGGGAAAATAGTGTTGTCTACCCAGGCACGTATGAAAGCAACATTGCATCTGCAGTTGCCTCAGTTACTAATAGAACTTTTCTTTCCAACCGAAGTTACTTCAATGGCTGGCGTAATGTCCTGTGGAAGGGATATGTGCCTCGCATGCATGAGTTGTTATTGATTTTCCCACAAAGGCCAATTTGGGGATGCCAGAGCGTGTGCACAGAAAAGTTAAAGCAAAATGCTAGCTAAACTGCCGTACACCGGGGAGTGTGTTTCCATCCATTGGTGGGTCGATGGGAGGATAGTTAATTCTTCCAGGCAGAGAGGAAGGGTTCTGAGCCCACCATGTAAATTATGACTGTAGAAAGACACGGTGTGGGGTGGCACCATGAACAGGCACAACCACCAAGCTGGAAACAGGGAGACCTGAATTCCAGTCCTAGATTTACCAGTGGCTGACCCAAATTGTTTAAATCAATCCAGTTCCCCAACTCATCATGCAAAAAGCAAAGGGAACTATGTACGATTAAAATTTTCATAATTGTTGATAACTAGTAGTGCTTGCTTTTATTTATTTATTAAGCTTCTACTATGAGCCTGGCTTGTTCTAGATGCAGACACGGTTCCAGTCCTCTCAACATGAAGAACCTGGTTAGGCAGACTAGAATTAAACAATTGCTTCTCCAAAAATATGCCTTTCAGTCACCCTGAAGTGTTATCCATTCAAAAGGGAAAAGTGGTCTTGTTGTGGGGTGGAAGACTGGGGATCCAAGAAGAGTTCTAAGAGAAAGTGATGTTTCACGTGAAACAGGACGTAGAAGTAAGAGAACACACAAAGAGAAAATGAGAATTTTCAAGCATAGGGAGTATGAGTCAGGCCTATGCTGAGATTTCTACTTGTGTCCTCACACTTTATTCTTATAATAATCCTTCACATATGGTTTCATCATTACCCCAACTGATGAAAGGTATATCAAAGATGGTTTTACTGGTCTACTTCATAATACACAGTGAACAAGTGATGGACATGGAAACTGGATTGAATGGACTCCAGAATGAATCTAGGATTTGAAGACTTCGAAGTCATATTGTCTTGGCTCTACAAACTATTATCTCACGCACCACTCAGATAAGCCTCTCACTCTTCCTGGTGACACTCAAACTTCGTGTCTCCTTGTATTAGTCAGCCACTGTGGCAGTAATGCCACCTAACAGCCAACCTCTCTAAATGTTTGAGGCTTATAACCCTTGCGGGTTCTCAAGGGCTCATTTTCGATCAGTGTCCTCTATTTTGCATGTTGAGAGGGCTGAAATTATGACTGTATCTAGGCTGGACTCCAGAATACAGATTGAGTTCAAATATGCTCTAAATATCTTCATTCCAGAACCAGAAGACGTCAAGCCATGGTTTTCTCCATAGTGTATCACAGAGAACAGAGAATCAATCTAAATCATGCAAGCATTACTTAAAAGTCTCTACTCACATCCTTTCTACCTGCATTCCATGGCCAACACAAGTCATGAGTCAAACTCAAAGCATTGAGGTGAAGAAAACATCTGTCAACTTTAGCGGGAAGTGCTTCAGGGCCATATGGCAAAAAGCATGCATGTATAGTGAGTTTAAGTTGTCCTATCTACCATACCTCCAGGCCACATGACACCTTGGCTCCTGACTTCTTTTTCAGACCCTCTGTGACGAAGATTAGCAAAATGCTTCCTCATTCTTCCTTTCCATTCAGGAACACTACTGAACTACAATGTCCAGGCTTCTTTGCTTTCAAATCACATGCTCTGGCCAAAGGGATATGAGCAAAAAATGACATTTGCCTCTCAGAGTCTGTCCCTGAAATCTATCAAACACTCCCCCTCTGTTTTATCTTCAGTATCAGCTTTCTGGAATTATTTTTCTGGTATCTAAGGCCCTCCATGAAAAAGACTTAAATTTTTGCATTTTTTCTTAAAAGATAAGGTCCAGGAGAACCCAACTGACCGTCTGGAGCCACATTGAACTCTGAGGAAACAAGAAACTATCTTTTTTGTTATTAAGCTTCTGAGACCTAAGGATTGCTTGTGAGCAGCCAATTCTAACTAACATAGCTTCCCTCTTCCTGAAATAACTGGACTAGACTCTTTTCAAACTTTCCAGCCTCTCCACTTGACTTCCTCATCATCCCCACCCAGCTTTCCCATTACAGAAGAGACGAGAACAATTTCCTGTTCATATTTGCATCTTAGCTCTCTCAACTATGAAGGTACTGGCTGACTTCTCAGGTATCTCCGGCTCTGATATTTTTCACTTTCTCGGACTACGGTGGCTGTTTATACACAATTCAGTCAATTTGAGGATTGAAGAGAAATCAAGAAAAATGTAAGGCTAGAGTTTGAGAGGAGTTGTCCAGGAGAAAGAAGGACCCAGGATTATCAACTAACCAAAAGCTTAGTTTTCAGTGGAAAAAATAAATGGTTCTGCATATAACCAGATGGCTATGATCTGTCCAGACCAGACCCCTGAGAATATGCTTAAATCTTAAGGACAGGGAAGAATATTGGTAGGAAACAAAAATGGAAAAGCTAGCATCTAAGTTCTGTGATATATACTGGGACCCCCACACTGCCTTTTGGCCTTCCTCCCTATATCAGAGTGCAGCCCAAATGAAGAACAGCGTTTTTCCCTCCCCACCTCTCCTTAAGCCACTTCCAGGAGGTATGCTCCTCTCGGACAGGCGTAAGATCATTTAAGGAAACTTCACAGCAGGAGTAAAGAAGTTCCAAACTGTAATAACTCAATAAAATTCTATTTGTCATTTCCTAATGGATATTGTTTTGGTTTCTCTCCACTGATCAGCAGGGAAAGAGAATTAGTGTGTAGGGATTTGGGAGGACAGCCAAGCTTCGGAAGAAAGAAAATGCAGAAGGCAGAGAAGCATAGAGAGAAGAAAATAGACCCCCAGGGCAGGCACAGAGGAACACAGGCTGATGCGCAGAGTTCTTCCAGACCTGATAAGGGGTCTGCAGAGGCGGAACTGTAGGGGCATCTGTTGGCGTCTCAGAAGATCCGTCTTATGGACCACAGTCAAGCCTGTCTTAGGTAATGCGCCCACATCACTGAGTGTCCTGGATATATTATGGCATGTTCTTGTACCTGGCATCCTCATTTATGAAATAATGCACATTAACCTACCTTGCGGGATTACTGCCTTGCTCTGTAATAAAATACATTGAATATGACCTGTCTGGCTGAAAGTAAGCGCTACAAGTTGTATCAAGGATAATGATGGTGGCGGCAGCGGTGGTGGTCGTGGCGGTGGTAGTGGCCACTAAGTCTCAGATTATATCTGAGTACAACTAGCTTCACAATACCTGGCTCTCCCACTCCAAAGATACATATGTATTAGGCATCAGCTGTTTTTGTTGAGATTGTATTGACTTCTTTCATTGATGTGAGCTGAAGGATTAAAGGCCAAGTGGGAGATATTTGTATGTTGACATTAACCTTTGTCACCTTAAAACCATGGTACTCAGACTTCCATTCTAGATGGGATAGATGTAATGTAGAAAAATAAGTCAATTGATTAACACATAGTATATAGCAAATAAGATTCACCTTTTGTCATGATAGACTATAATATAATATCCAGTTTATAACACTTCCCAATATCCACACTTTGACATGTGACTTTGTAGCTCCTTTCACTGATAAGGTAGAGTAGAACCCCTTCATCTCTTGAATGTACATAAATTCCTCATCAATGCAAATTTTCATAAAGCTCCATCCTCATAAATTTCTTAAAGTGAAGCAGATGTAACATAAGCCATGTCCATACCTAGGGTGCAAGAAGCCTTGTGCATTTTTACCATCACTTTGGCCTCTGTAATTCAGGAGAATATACTCAGAAACCCTGTAGCTTCCATGACTAAAAGGGAGAAGCTGCCCTCAGAACTGCCCTGGCTAAGCTGAGTCAGCCCGGCTAGAGCAGAGCCTCCAGCCAAGCACAGGTGCATGAGACAGTCCAGCCAGCATCAGCAGAGGTCAACCAAGACCAGCCAACTTCCAACCATCCCACATATAGGCAATAAGTTCTTCCACACGACTGAGGTTTTATAATTGCCTGTTATGCAGCATTGCTATTATAGCAATAAATAAAAAGATACCCATTAATATAGATCCACTGGCCATGGCTGTCTGGGGTTTTACGCTAAGATAGATTTAGAGTCCATAGCAAGGCTAACCAGAGAAGAGTATCATAATGGATTGGTAATATCTACCATGAACCGAGGAATGGCATGCAGAAAATATAGTCGCTATCTCTGAAAGACATCTAGCAAAACAGATGATTTGGGAGAGATGATTTTGCCTTTCTCTATATCCAACGCCCTAAAGAGAATTATAAGGAAAACAAAAATTTAAGAAATCTGTTCACTTCTTTGTGAACACTAGCCTGGAATCAATTTTAAAATGGACCGATCACACACCGATTATCACCAGTAACTAACGCCAGCATCTAATCTATTTATTGAACCTTTTTTCCATATTTTTATTCATTACCTTTGTTCTCAATATTTCACCCTCTCAATATACTATACTAGACACACACATACACACACACACACACACACACACACACACACACACATGCATGTGTGCACACAGATACTCATTCTCTCTCTCCTCTCTCTCTTTTCCCTCCTCCCCCTCTCTTCCTCTTCCTATGGATGAAGAATTGAACCTCACTGTACAATCCATACATTGTGTCAGACACTGAGCAACAGGTTAGAGTAACCAAGATGGTTCTAGACCTTATTATCACACCCTTTCAAAACTGAACCACACTGTTGGACTTTATAGATGCACAGTATTCCACTGTGTATAAATACCACAGTTTTTGTATCCACTGGTCTGTTGATGGGTATTTTGGTGACTTCCATGTTTTAGCTATTGTTAGTCATGCTGCTGTGAACATGGGTATACATATATCTCTGTTGTGTGTTGTTTTGGCCTCTTTTGGATATATTCCCAGGAGGGGTGTAGCTAGATCGAAGGGAATATTTATTTCTAGTCTGTTGATCAATCTCCATACTGCTTTCCAGAGTGGTCGAACGAATTTACACTCCCACCAGCAGTGCAGGAGGGTTCTTTTCTCCCCACAGCCTGAACAGCACTGATTGCTATTTGACTTTTTGATATAGACCATTCTCTCTGGAGTGAGATGGTATCTTAGCGTTGTTTTGATTTGCATCTCTTATGGCTAGAGATGTTGAGCATCTTTTCATGTATCTATTGGCCCTTTGTCCTTCTTCATGAGTGAACTGCCTCTTCATTTCATTTGCCCATTTTTCAATAGGATCCTTTATTTTGGATTTTACAGGCAAATGGAAGAAACTTAAGAACATCATGCTTAGTGAAGTGAGTCAGAAGCAGAAGGTGAAACATCGAATGGTCTCTCTGATATGAGAGACCCAGATCATAACTCCTATGGAACTTAAGACGAAAAACAAAGTGGAAGAGGGGGATTGGGTAGGGAAGGAGGGCTGGAGGGGAGGGGAGGGGGAGAGACAAAAGGAGAGTGGAAAAGCCCTTGTCACTTTGGCAAGATACGTATGTGCACAAAATGCTCAACTTCATTGTAAACCTTAAATTTTGCACTTATACATATCAATAAAATGGGGGGAAAAAACTGAACCACAAAATGATGCAAAGAACCTGGTCACTGATTTCAAATTTCTGAAGAGCTTTCATGGAGCAAAAGGAAAAACCAAAATATGTAGCTTCATAAGACTTAGCTGGAAAGGAGAAGTCATACACAACAGGTTCTGTTCAATATAGGGATGATCTTTCTGGTAACCGGCATGTCCTGAAATGACAGTGGGGCACCTGGAGGATAGGGAGCTCTTTGTTCCCAGAAACATTCAGGACAAACCTGTAGCTTCATTACTATAGAGGGAATACCCTTACTAAATACTAGTCCCACTTACTCTGTCACTGAAAATATTCTTTTAAAGAAAGCTTATTCAACAATCTGGAGTGGCTGCTATGTTCAAGGCAGAGAGTTCTTCATGCCATGGTAAGGAGGATTTGCTTTTAGAGTTGCTTTTAGAGTTATGTGGAAATGAAGGGGCATGGTTAGTATATATCACTCCTATTCTGCCTGCACTTTTGTTTCAAACAAACTGAAAATACAAAAATCAGACACTAGAAAAGGTGAAATAAAGTTATCTGTTTATGAAGATATCTATTTGTGAATTTTAAAAGATAAAGAAGAGGAAGAAGAGGCAGAGAGAAGTGACAAGTCTTTCCCTATCCTTGTAGTAAAAGGTTCCTTCTGTAGAGTCCCCAGTACTGGCACACCTGATGTTAAGCATGGCCTTTTCAGATCCTTACTTGACTCAACTGGCCCCATACTGGGTTGTTTGGTTGCATCTCGTGTGGAAAGATACAGAGTTGAATTGAGTGTCTACCTGAGAAAGTTGTGCATCATGGACACCCTGACCTGGGCTCAGCTCCTCATACTGCTGCTCACCACCACATTTCCCACAGCTCTGTCCACCAGAAAGCTCCTTCCTAACAGAGTCTCAAGGATTCTACACAAAATGTTGAAGACCTTCTTTAACTATCTTGTTCCTCTTACTTGGGGAAAGAGATTCATTTGTTAGTAGAGCTCTAAACACCATTCTGCCCACAATTTTCTGACCACCACAAGGTCGTCTCACTCAACAGACATTCTAATCCACAGCTAGTGTAGGCCTGAACCCTAAGCGCAGTTAATATAGCTGTTCCTTCTTACACTCCAACAGAAGAAAATGAGGACTTCCAATTTGGAATCTCAGAGCTTAACACCAAGGAGACTCCCTCAGGAAGCCTTATTGAACCCTCCATGCCAGATCAAAACTTCATCTTTATAGATTATTATACCCCCTTGTATTTTGCCTTTCCACAGTTTGCAACTATGCATTTATACAATTATTTGATTAATATTTGCCTTCCCATTAGTCTTATCCTTCAGAGCAAAGACTATTATAATACCCTTTGGGTCCTCAGCATCAAACAAAATGTCAAACATCTAATAAGCACTCAGAAAAGTGTTTAAGAACAGTGAAAACAAGCCAACGAACGAATGGGTGCCTGCATGAGTAAAGACCCCGATTCTATGGAAAAATTCCCACGACACAGTGTAATAACTGCTTCGCCTGCTTCTTGAGAAATAGGTAACTAGAAAGGCAATCAGGTGGGTTCTGCTCCCTGAGGCACTAGGAGCCGCCCAGAGAGGCAGACAGCTACACAGTGAGCAACTCACTGTGACCCTGGAGTTACATTCCAAAGGGGGACAAGGAGCGAGCTTAAAATGCTGCCTGAGCAGCCAGAGAGGACTTCACAAAGGAAGTGAGGATGCTGTCATTGGATAATAAAGATGCATAGATATTATCCATGTGTATAGTTAAAAAAAGAATAGAATACAGTGTGTTACTTAATATAAGTAATATAAGTGGTAATGTAGAGTAAAAAAGTTCAAAACAACTCTTACAAAGAACTGTGACAAGGACTGAGAAGGTCCTAATGTTCCTTTGGCCAAATATTTTACATTTGAGGGTTTTTTTTTAACAGCATCTTCACAAAAGTTCAATCGCTAACAGTGCTGTTATATGAAGAAAGCGCATCACCTGAGGTCTTAGAAGATAGTTAGCAAGAAAATCTATACTGCCCTGGCAAAGTCACATGCAGAATATCGCATCTTGTTCAGGAACAACTCATTACCAGGCCAACATAGACAAATTGGAGGGAGTTCAAAAGGGAACAAGAAAAAATGATTAGGGGGATGGAGAAATTGATCGAGGCAGAAAGAATAAGAGAAATAGACGTGTGGGGGTAGCTAAATGAAATTCAGGTCAGTCATCTGCGGCACACGTGCAGAAGATGATGACCAGTGAGAAGGGGGGACTCTGAGACAGCCTAGAGGCAGGACCTGGGGCCACCTAGAGCTTGAGAGTTACATTGGAGCCCAGGTATGTGTGCTTGAATCAGAGGAGGCCTTGGCAGCCAGCGTCTACCTGGGGAATTGCATTGGGATCTGTCATCTCATCCAGACTACACTGTCCATTAAAGGGTCCAGTGGGTTCCTTTAAGAAACTCCTCAGTCATGGGAAGCATGCTGGGAGAATGTACGGTTCAAGAAAGCAGCTTTCGAGGTCAGACAGCTCTGTGTTTGAATCCACCTTTTGCCATGTTCTGTGTGACACCAACTAAGCTCTCTGGTCTCAATTTTCTCTGGGAATGCTCAGCATCTATGCACCCATGCCTTTAGTTAGCCCTTCCCTTCCGCCAAGGCATGCTTGACCTCACTACGGCCCATTTTCTGCTCTGACCTGGCCCAGGACAGGCCTCTCCTTGCCTAGACAAGAGGTCCTCATGCCTTTCCTTGACTTCACTTCTCTTGACTCCAACCTTCAATTCCCATTTGAGAGACCTGGACCTGAAGAGCACCATTGTGTGTTCTCCGACATCACCCTTCAGACCCTGGCTGGTACCAGGACAGCCCCTCCCCTCATTCCCTGGGGAAGACTTTGAATTGGGGCATGGAATCCCGTCTAGAACTCACCATCCATTAACTACATGAGCACAGGAACAGTAATTAAACTCTCTAAGCTTCAGGTGTTCCCCTTTAAGTTGGGCTCAGTAAGATTTGCCACTCTGCGTAATTGTGAAGACTGCATTAGGTGATGCATAGGGTGCGTCAGGCACAGTGCCTGGCATACTGATGGCACTCAAATGAAACTGCTGTCCAGAAATCTCTGTTCCTTTTTGCCACTAATGGCTTACACAGTCCACCAGGGTCAAGCTGGAAACGTACAAGAAACTTGAATCCTCTTGTTTTTGCATTGATGTCAATCCATTATTTTTCACAATGTCTAAGGGCCATGTTGCTCCTGCTAATGCTCGCTCACCATGTTCCTAGGCCTGGACCACACTGTCATGCTACATACAGCATACGTCCATCTAATTTGGCCTGTATGCCTATGGGCCAGGCTTCCTGGAGCACAAAGTCCAACATCAATTTTTTTAGTGACTGCTTATTGATAGCAAAATATGGGAATGATTTAGCCTGGCACTCAAAGGCAATGATTGGGCCTTGAGGTCCCCTTGTTCTTGTGACTCCATCTGTCCCTCCACCCCTTAAACATATGCATAGCCAGCACTGAAGCCACAGCTAATTTCCCACTTTCCCTTATCATGGACTCTGCCCTCAGACTTTAGTTCACACTGTTTCCATTTCATGGAATGCCTCAACTTCCCACGCAGAGATAATGGTAAGTTATTCTACCTTCCAGGCTCCCTCAGCTCTCTTTTCGTGTTTTAATTACTTATTCTCTCATTAGGCAAATATTAGAGGGCATGTGTTTTGTGTTTGGCATGCAGGAAGCTATTTGGCGGTAGAAGATGCTAGATTTCTCCAACTGGGAGCTTCTTGATCATGTAATCAATTGAATTCTTTATCTTTGGGTCCTGGGATGGACATTTCATAGACTGGGCCAAGTCATGCTTGGTAAAGGAAAGAAAGAACATGACACAGTGAAAGAACCTGACCTAATCCAGTGTGACTATAGAAAGTCAGGATGTCAAGCGCGGCCAGAGGTGAGCATGAAGCCAGGACTTGGAGGGCCTTGAATATCACACTTGAGAGTCCCATGTTCATGTGATGGCAACAGGAAACCTTCCTGAACTGGCACTTTCAGACCAATGGTACCATTTTCAATCTATATCTTTGTGTATATGTTACCTCTGGC
The DNA here is from genome assembly GCA_004027205.1 of Ctenodactylus gundi. Classification (NCBI taxonomy): domain Eukaryota; kingdom Metazoa; phylum Chordata; class Mammalia; order Rodentia; family Ctenodactylidae; genus Ctenodactylus; species Ctenodactylus gundi. Next base: position 802,224 of record PVKB01000219.1, on the reverse strand, counting down.
TTAAATATTTCTTCCCTGTCCTCTCACTAGATAATTACACCTTCCCCTGCTTTTGCTCCCACGCTCCTGTCCCATCATGAACTGCAAGCTGATCATGGGCTCCTTTCATACCAATGTGAATGAGACACTGAAACCCAAAGAGGCAGGTCAACCTTGTTTCCTGTGAGACTCTTGTCCAGGACAATGCTTGGCTCATGATAAAGAGAGAATAAAAAGTAATAAACCAAGGAAGCATGGAAAGAAAGAGGAAAATGTCAGATCTGTGTCAGCTGCAGCGAGAATAGTTTTAAGCATGGTGATACCTGGCCTCCAAGGAGCTCTTTGTACTCAACCCAGGAGACATATGTCCATGGTTGCTATGAGTTGAATTGTGACCCACCGTCACGTTTATAAGTTGAAGTCATAATCAACAGTATCTCAATACATGCTTTTATTTAGAAATAGGGTCATAAAAGATATAATTAGGAGCAATCATCCTTAACTAGAGTAGGTCTCTGATTCAATATGACTAGTATCTTTCTAGAAGAAAAAAAATCTGAAAAAAATATCATACAAAAACAAAGTCAGAGATCAAAATAATGCTTCAACACATCAAGAAATGATGAGGATTATGAGAAGAACACAAAAAACTGGAGAAGAGGCAGACGAAAAATTCTCACAGTCCTTACGAGGACCCAACCCCTGCCAACACATGTATCACAGAATTTTGGCCCCAAAAACTATGAGACGCTACATCTCTGCTGTTTCAGACACTCTGTTTGTGGTACTTTGTCACTGCATGCAACAGCCCTAGCAAACTAATACAGAGGTGCATTAGATCCTAACAGCTGCACCTCCTGGAGCCGTCTGCTGAGTTCCTCTAAGAAAAATCTATACCCACCAAAGCTTTAGCTAGTTCTTAGCCTGACACCCTCTCGTGGTGGAGAGCAGAGTTTGCTCCTTGGGACTATGGCTGGCAGTGTGACTCAGCAGGAAGAGAGGAGATGGGGTGGGGTTCCAGGCCCAGCCCGGCAACCTTCAACCTGTGTAACTTTCAGCTTTCAAACCATCTCTCAGAGCCTCAGTTCTTCACTGTAAAATATCTGGTAACAAAATGGAAATAATAGTATCCATTTGGCAGGCAGTTTTGAGATAGCACAATGTATATTAAACGATAGAAAGAACAAGAGATCAGAGGCAGACAACCCAGGCTCAAATTCTGTCTATCCCACTTTTGGACTGAGTGACCTTAGACTGATAATGCAATAGGAAAGTCTATGTCACCTTCTGTTCAAAAAGACTTAACTCAAAGTCCAGGTGAGTATCAGAAGCACTGCATGTAACGTACCTGGCAGGGTGCCCACCGCTGTTCAACGGCTCTGCCAGTATTCACTTAGAGCTTACAACATCCCGCACAGGTTACTCATTGTTGCAAGATGTGATAATATCTGCCTCTGATCAGACAGAGCTCACAGTCTGGCTGGGGAGACCGAGGATTACAAAGCCAGGTGATAAGGTCACCCTCTCCCTGGTGGGACACGAGGTCAGAGAGCAGCACAGCTCCCCGGGAGAAAGATGGGGAGAAATACCTCAGAGGAAGGAATGGAGGGTGAACAGGACTTAACAGGCTAGCTGGGAAAGGACGCGGCTATATAAATGACGTGACCCCTCCATGGAGGTAGCCAAGGAGCCCAGAAAGATCCCTGTGGGTGAATGAAATGCACCCTTGAGGGGAAAGTTAACAGGAGGCTGAAGGCGCATTATCAAAAATTTGGACTTTATCCTGAGGACTATCAGAACCTCTGAAGTATTTTAAAGGATGAGTGGCAGGCTCCTTCTTGCACATTGGAGGGGACAGGCTTGCCCCTGCCAGGATGGTTATGGAGCAGGGATGGGGGAAGTTGTAGGCCAAGCTCCATTCTCCAGGTCCAAGCCTGAGTGTCCATCACCTTCCTGCCTTCTGGCTCTGCGGCAGTTCGGAGGGACTGAGGAGAAACCAGACTATCATTCTGTGGACAGCAGCAGGATGTAAGTAGGTTCTCGGGTGAGTGACTAGGGGACCTCTCCTCTGAATTGGAGAACTCAAAAGCTACCAGTGGTCTTGATTTTAGTTGTTAAAGTAAAACACTCTGGAGAAACAAAGGTAAGTCCAGACTGCAATGGCCTCAGTGCACAACTGTCGCAGGTGTTCCTTTGGGTTGAAATCATCAAAGGCTGGGGGCAGCTGCTTGCGTGGAGAGTGTCAGACCTTGAGGTAAAGACCAACAAGGTCAACTGTCTTCCTCCACTAATGAGATAACTGGGCCCTAGAGAGAGGAAAGGATTCTGCCTGAAGCAAAACAAGGCAGGCTCTAACTCAGGTACCCCAGGCCATAAACCAATCACAAACCAGGTCCTGTCCATTCCAACAAGGGCCCAGGAAGGATCAGGCTTCTGTTCAGCATCATTTGATCTTCTCTCTGAAGTGAGCCCAGGAAACGCAGACGCTGCCCAAGAAGCTCGACCGTCTCACTCCCAGACTTCCCGTCATACACAGTCCGTGCTGGATCCCCCTGGCTCCATTATCTCTTAGTACGAAGGCCAGGCCGTCTCATCCCATCTGCTGCTTTTATAAAGTCTTATTAAAACACAGTGATACCCATTTGTTTATGGACTGTGTTTGGCTGCTTTCATAATAGGAGACAGAGTTCAGCACTGACGACAGGGCCCATTTATGGCTTTTGAAGCCAAAAATTATTTGCTCAGGCCCTTTGCAGAAAGAATTTGCTGATCTCTGGCCTATGCAAAAGAGGCAGCTTGGGCTTCTGGGTCAGATCAAGCTTTGAACTGTATTTCAATCACCTGTCAATGACAGAGACACATGTCTGTTGTCACATGGGAAGAAAGGCGCCTACCTCATGGGTTGATGTAAAGATTGAGTAAACAAAGTACGTGTCTTGGTGCCCATCAGGGACAAACAAGCCGAGCCAAGACAGGGAGACAGAGAGACCACTACATGCCAGGCGCCATTGCCTTCTGGGTCTCTCCCAGCCTCCTCTATGTTTTAAGGCTCCAGAGGCAGCCTCTGTCTTGGGGCTCTTTCCCTACCCGCATTCCCTCTATTCCGTCTATTCCCACACTCTCAAACTTGGGCTCCTGATTCCGCAGCCATTACGCACATGACCACCTCGCCCCATCCCATCCACAAAAGCATAAAAGCAGCAGCCGCCACCGCAGCTGAGCTGCCAGCCCCGGGAGCCAGAGCTTCTGTCAGCATGTCCCAAAATTCTTCTGCAAGTTTGACAGGATTAAGGGGATTAATACATTAAAGCATTATTACAGCATTCACGGGGGATTTTCAAAAGACTTTATACTGCGATCTATTTGTCCTGTTACATAAAACTCGCATTAATAGGCTGATGGCAAGGGGGAGAGAAATATCTGTGGAATCAATAACCTTATTTTTTGGTAAACACATTTAGCAGGCCGAGCTGGTCATTAAAGCCTGCAGACCCTCCCACAGTGCACATCAGAGAAATTACCCCTCCAGAATCCATTTGCCAATTAAGTTGAGGGCCTGTCGGAGTCCTTGGGCTCACTGACGGCAGGAAGCAGGAGGGAGACCTGCCTCCCAGCCTCCCTGACCCACCCCGAAGTCCCACTGACCCAGCACACACACCCCTGAGTCCCCCGTTGCTGGGAGCTAAGACTACAGCTGAATCACATGGGATTGGCTGCTTGCTGTAGAGCAATCTGGGTTTCCTGGACAACGGGAGGGATTGTTGGGGCGTAGCTAGGACACAGTGGGTGCAGACATACCAGGCGCCTGTCCTTGTGCCCCACCCTCTGAGGGCTGATGAAGATCCATCCAGTCTGTCACCTGCAGAACACTGCTGCTTTCTGTCTTTGGTGCCTGCCACCATCCCCTGCTCCCTACAAGCTGCATCCAAGTAGCATCATGATAAACAACCTCTTACACATACGTGTCACTTGCAGACTGCCAGGCTATTCTAAACACTTGATGTACATGAATTCATTTCCCAATTCCAGTTAACTTTTGAGATGGGCTCCCCTAACATTCTCTTTGTGCAAATAAGGAAACTGAAAGGCAACAAGATATTAAACACACTCCCAATGTCATTAAGCTCTTAAGTAATGGAATAAGGTCTTGAACCCAGCAACCAGTTTCCAGAATTCCAGCATGATGCTATACGCAGGTATTATCTGGTAACAGGTAACCACAAAGATTGCCTCCAGTCAGATGTGATGGTACATGCCTCAAAGCCCAGCAATCTAGGAGGCTGAAGCAGGAGGATTATGAATTCCAGTTCACCCTGGGACAACTTAGTCAGGTCCTATCTCGAAGTAAAAACTTTAGAAAAGAGAAAAGTCTAGGAATACAGGTAGCACAAAGACCCTGAGCCCAACCTCCAGTGTAACAAAAACAACAAAAAGATTACTCAACGTGTTGAGCAGTTGCCAAGTTCTGATATTTAATATTCCCAGAAAATTAGATATTACTATAACACACCCATGTTTCCATAAAGAAACTGAGACTCAGAAATGTGAAGAAGAGTTTTGCCTGAGGTCGCATGACTGGAGACAAGCTGAGAAGTGAGCCATCTGGTACCAGAACCAGGCACTGGGCCCGACTCAGAGCACAGATCCTGTATGAACTCAAATTGTAGCCACCTGATGCTCAGACATATAAGCAACACTCCCAGTGGCCTTCCCTAGGCCTTGGGGATGAGTTAAAGGGAGAAGATGCAGGCCAGGAAAACAGCAGCCAGAGGACTTGGTTCCAGCGCCCGGCATGGAATAAAAACGCCATACATACTGGGACTACACCAGGCTCTCTGTGCTTCAGAGTGGCAGGTTTGCAGTTCTAGTTCCCACCCAATATTCCCACACTTAACACAGAACCCAGCTGAGATCTTCTTTAAAGGACTTACTGAATGGGGACTCCCATTGTAGAACCAGAGGTGATATAACGCATCCAAAACCACACACCTGGAATATATTAGGCTAACAGTTGAACTTGCTTTCTTCTTTAGGCTTCTTGCTCCTTAGCTCTTCTGCCTGTAACATAGGCATGTACACACACACACACACACACACACACACACACACACTAAACTTTGACTACAGTTATACTCCTGGAAGGCAACTGATTCTCGCTCACCCCTGGGCCTTTGCATGAGCAGTTTCCTCTGCTTCATACACGCTTCCCCAAACCTCTTCACAGCTTCCCACATTCTCTAGGTCATCAGTGTTCTACATTGTAATCAACCCCTAGACTGGCCCTAGGTACGGGGTCTGTGCTTTTCTTATCTTTGTCCTCCCATCCCTGGCTGCGGTCTTTAATTAAGAAATAACTGAGTTCACAACACTCAGGAAGCTGAGGCAAGAAGATTGCTGAGCCCAAGGCCAGCCTGGGTTACTTAGTGAGTTCAGGGCCAGCCTGGATTACAGAGCGAGACCCTGTCTCAAAAAAAATAGATACTGAGCATCAAGAGCAATCTGACATTTTTTTACACATGTACGCGCGCACACACATGCACACACACACAGGATTACTCACAGAGATATCAATTCTCATTTTCACTGTTACTTGTGTTACCAATTGTTGTATAACAGATTACACCTGAAACACGATGGTTTTCTACAGCAACAAACATGTTTATTATCTTCTCCCAGTTCCTGAGCATCAATAATCAGAAAGAGCTCAATGGAGGGCTGTGGCTCGGGAGCCTCTCAGAACACGAAGGCAGGATGCTGCCCCACTCCCACCGCCTATCATCATCGGAAGGCTGGTGAGCTCTGAGGGTCCGTGTTCAAGATGGCGTCCTCACATGATTATGGACAGGAGGCTTCAGCCTGACCCCGTGGCCTCTCTAATGGCTGCTTGGCTGTGTCATGGAATGGCAGCTGGCTTTACTGAGCACGACTCCTCCAGAGGGACCAGGGAGGAATCTAGAAACGTTTTATGACCTACACCAGTACATGTCAGAACATCTGCTACGCTTTCTTCGCTAGTATCCAGTTCTAAGTTCAGCCCACTCCCAAAGGGAGGGTATTCCCTCATTAGGACTCCGCTTTCTAGAGAGAGGAATGCCAACAACTTTTTTTTCTCTTTTCTCAAACCTATGTTTTTAGTAGCATGTGCTTGAGACGCATAAAAATCACCTTCAATCTGAGGAATTGGCACGTCTAGGGTATTTTTACTTTCTTCCTCTCTTTTCACCCTTTCTCCACTACATCCTCTTCCCTTCTCCACAAACCCACCTCCTTGTTCCCTACCATCACTCTTTTATTGTGCTATTCTACTTATTTATTCCTTGGGCTTCTCATTTTGGAGAAACAGTACAATATTTAAGATTCTGGGTCTGATTCACTTCACTAAGCATAATAGTCTCAAGGTATGTCTACTTTCCTAAATATGACTCAAATTTATCTTTCTTTATGGCAGAGTAGCTTGCCATTGTACATACATATCACATTTTCTTTATTCGCTCGTTTGTTGATGAACATGCCATCTGCTTCCAAGATTTAGCTATTCTGAGCTGTGTCACTTTATGAATGTGCATGTATTACTGTTACGTGATGTCTTTAATTCTTTTGAAAAGATACCTGAGAGAAGCATAGTTGGGTCTTTTCTCAGTGTTTTGAAGAATCTCCGGGCTGACCTCCATAATGATTGTACTGGCTTCCAGTCCTAGCAACCACGTGGAAGGGTTCTTTTCCCGCACACTCTCACCAGCATTGGTTGGTTGCCGAGTTCTTGATGACAGTTACTCTTGGTGGAGCAAGATAGAACCTCAGTGTAGTTTTGATTTGCATTTCTCTACTGGCAAAAGATATTGAACATTTTTTCATACATTTATTGGCCACTTGTACTGCTTAGAAATGTCTATTAATTTCAACTTCCCATTATTCATGGGTCTTTTATTTTGAGGCATCTGATTTTTTCCAGTTCTTCATATATTCTAGACACCAGTCCTCTGTCCAAATAGTAGCTGGCAAAAAATTTTTCCCATTTGGTTGGTTTTTCCCTTCACTGCAAAAACTTTGAAGACAGATTTGTAAAACTCTCACATTGCCATAGAAAAGGTTCCAGAAAAAAATTAAAAGCCTTCTCCTTTGTCCTGTCCCAAGACACAGCCACGCTTTAGTGTTCTGCCTCTGACTGCCTTTGCCAAAGAGTATTTTTAACAGTGTTTATATTTCAGAGCACAAAACCAAAATTACACGGAAGCCAAAAACTCCCAGTCTTCTATTGCCACCATTTTTGCTGGGATTGGCACAAGAGAATTAGCTGAGTTTGAAAGAAAGGAAGTTGAGTAGGGACAGGCATGGAGTGTGGCTTCTTCCGTGTCCAATTCCATTTCCAGAGTACGGCAGAGCCCTGCCCTCACAAACACACATGCCCTCCAACAAGCAACAACACAGATGCCCATGAAGGTGGCCAATAAGAAGTGAGGCCTCAAAGGGGGCAGTGGTGGCCTCTGTGGCATAGCCAACCATCCGTTGAGAGTCCTCACAGCCCATTGGACAGCAAGACCAAGGCTGACCACAGCATCCTCACACCAACCTTGCCTCAACTTATCTTGGTGGCAATCAAAGACTAAAGCCCCTTTGTTTCTACACATTCAGCGTCTATACTAGCTCCTACCTCTTCTCATTCTACCATGTTTGTCAGGAAAGATCATGCTTCATGTGGCCCGGAGGTGAAGGAAATTCCTTCTGTTCTAGAGCAGGGAACCTCCGGGCCAGTTGGGAATGAGGCTGCATAATAGGATGTGCAGCTTCATCTGTGCTTACAGCTGTTCTCCATCACTGGCATTACCACCCGAGCTCTGCCTCTTGTCGGGAGCATTACACTCTCAGGAGTGTGAACCCTATTGTGTGTGTAAGTGATCTAGGCCGTACAGTCCTTCTGAGGATCTGATACCTGATTATCTGGGACAGAGCTGGGGCAGTGTATTCCCCCCTCCACACCCTGGTGCCAAAAAGATTTGGGACCACTGCTCTAGAGAGTGGGACTCAGATAAAAGATGTAAATTACTCTTCACCAGCTCAGTTACCAGCATGGACTTTCTTCTTGAGCTGTCTTGGAATTCAGGCCATGATGACACACCTGTCCTCCTGGTGAAGACTCTTAGTTCCATTGAATACATAGGTGAGAGAGTAAAGGTTTACTGAACGCTTTCTAAGTGACACACTTGCCGCTGGCACATAGAAGAATTGTTAGGAATCTTCCTGACAACTCCACAGTGAAGGATCATATTTACATACCACAGGTGAGGGAGGACATGGGAATTCAAAGAAGCTGGACAAGTAGCCCAGAACCACACAGAGGGACAGGGTGGGCAGCCCAGTGCAGAGGCGATCACCTCAGGAAGACTCTCTTCACTGAAAAAAAAAAAAAAAAAAAAATATATATATATATATATATATATATATATATATATATATATTTGTAGAACAAAGCATCATCTTTTTGTAAAGGAGTCCATGTTTCTGCCCTGCCAGAGGACATGTCCCTCCCTCCTTTCCCTATGGTCCATCTGCACTCCCTGGGAACTGTTAAGGCAAACAGGAAGCCAGAGAGGAGCTCCAGAGCCCAGGAACCTGGCGGCCACTGCAGCAGGGACAGCACAGATCCACTGTCAGCTCTGCAGAATGAGTCTGTGGTAATTTGACAGGATTAAAGGGATTAATACATTAATGCATTATTAGCGCTTTTATAGGAGATTTTCTGAGAGTTGAGCACTGGGATCCCTGTGTCCTGTTACATAAACCAGCAGTAATTGCCTTAATTGGCCCATTGTTACTGATGGGGACAGACAGGGAACAGGCCTGATTATCTCGCAGCCTGTGGTTGGGAGTCTAGCCACAGCTCTTGGCCAAGCCAGGAAAACTCAAGGAAACTGAGTCTGGGTGTAGCCTTCCAAATATGCTGCTCTGTGGGAAGCAAACCCAGAGTCTCTGATCTCCAGGGAGTAGAGCAGAAAGTATTCCGGGTGTGGATTCCGGGCCCTCGCTGTGCTACCTCTGACTAGCAAGCTCACCCCAGGCCTCCATTTCTGTATCTGACAATACAGATGACAATTATACCTGCCGTATGACTTTGCCTGGAAAAAGGCAATGAACCATTGCCTACCAATGTCAACCGAACAGGCCTGTGCTCATGAGAGGGAGGGTTATAATTTTGTTGGACCAACAGAGAGGGGATATTGCCTCTTGGTATTTCTCTTCTGAGAAGAATAACTGCAGCCCCTGGGAGGAGAGTGTGTAGGGTGCTAGGAGGGTCGGGGAGACATCCTAGGCTCAGGCCAATCAGGTGACCTGGGGCCAGTGGGCTGTAAAAGGACCCAGCAGGCTCCAGCATACCAGCCCAGACTGCTCAGCCTCTCTTCCTCTGAGTGGCAGGTCACTGGAGAAATAGCCCAGCAACTGTGAATCCTGGTTCCTTGGAGTTTAATTTGCTTTGCTAATTAAATGCCTGGGTTGGACCCCCTGCTGGAGGCGTGAGTCTGCAGCTTCAAGGATGAGAATAATAACAGAATCCTGGAATCACAGCTTCAGAAGGGTCCTGAAAGATCTTTTCCAAGAAACAAACAAACTAAATATCTTTTATCTTTCTCTCTACAAATTGAGGCTGGGTTGCTAGAAGGATGGTGCCAGGAGGGCCCAAGCTCTGAATCTGAAAAGAAGTGGCCTGAGAGGTTGGGATTTCTGGTCAATCACTCTGAGCAGACAAGGCCTAGTTACAAGGACCAGGACTGGCAAGGAGACAAGGGTGTGGGCAAATGCAACAGCTAGATGAGACATGAGGATACTTGGGCTGAACCCAGGACCATAGCCATCAAGTGAAGAGAAGAGAATTTTTTGTTCATGAAAAGATTTGAGTCACCAGACTAAGTGGCCCATTCAGGAAGCAGGAAAAATAGAAATAAGATGCTATGAACAAATGTTCTTCTTTTTTTTTTTTTTTTTTTTTTTGATTCTCCTCATTCTGGGCCTATCGTCAAATTTCACGACCCACTTGTAATGAGGGATGTCATGACTAGCTGCAGTCAGTCAGTGTGTTGGACGCAAAAGTGCCACATGTCGCTTCTGAACTAAATAGTTAATCATCAGTATGAGATTCCTCTTTTTCCTCTACTACAGCAACCAACGAGCGTTGCAACTGGGACTCTTCCACTGACCTAGTGAGATAGAAGATTAGGGTGGAACCATTAGACAAAGTTAAACAGACAAAAACACTCAAATGAACTGAAAATTTTCTGGAGGAAAGGGATATGCAAATGTGCCAGTACTTTCAAACTTCCGGTGCTATTTGTGAGAGCAGCCAAGATCCCCTGGTTCCTTGTACCAGGGCAAGTTCCTCCTGGTATTAGATAAATTGCTTCCCTGTCCCACACACCTGAGGGCACAGCAAATGTACCTGTCTTCACAGTCAAAAAAGGGTCTATTAGCAAACATCAGTCCTTCTTTCTGGACATGCACTGGGTAGATGGAGTATTTTTAGAAAGAGGAAGTGTACTTTATCTCTTAATAGACCTGTGCCTCTATGACATCAAAAGTGTCATTCAATCTTTGGTCACCATGTCACCATTGCTTTAGTGACTAGGGGCTTCAATAACCCATTGAGCCACATGGCTGGGAAGCTCCTTGTAGGTTAAAGGAGACATGTATGTCACGGCCTCGTGGTCTGCCCATTTCTTTGGGCAGGTCACAAAGAACCTGGAAAAAGCGGTCCCAGGATCTTCTCCAGTAACACTAGAACCCTGAGTTACTGCCCCTGTAACAATCTGGAATGCACAGGAACAAGAAATGAATTCTAATTGTTCTAAGCCTCTGAAAATTTAGAGCTAACTCTTACCTGAGCACAACCTACTGCATCCTAATACCAACAAAAAAATGAATTTAATGGTCAGCACCAATGAACACCATCAGAACTATAACATCCATATAAAAAAATACAATCCTGTCCCAGCTAAGAGCTCTTTTGCTGTAGGCCAAAGCCTTTACTTTGCCTCCAAACAGGAAAAGCAGTGGAGACTCGGGAGAGACAATTTCGCCTAGAATTTCTCTGTAGCTAACTTTTGCTTCTGGGTCCAGATGCTGCAAAGAGAAGAGCCCTGTGTGTGTTTTACATACATTAGTCACAGTGCACACAGCCCTGGATGTCGGCCATTGGAACTGGCCTCACATTTTAGTACTTGCATCTGGACCAGGCAGATAGAAACCTAGCTATAATGAGTTTGCCCCCTGTCCATGACATTTGTGCTTCGTAGGGGGGGAGATGAGAAAAAAAATTAAAATCCCAAAGTCTGTTTGCTTTCAGCACAGTAACTGAGATGAGGTCTGGGAGTCTGACTAGGATTTAAACTTAGCTTCCCAACAAAGCCCAAAGGAGAAGTTAGGGATGAATCCGGTGCTTTTCAGAATCTTTGGCTTTTTTATCTAAATTTGCATTTTCCTCTTCCCACTGATAAATTACCTGGTTGGAAATGAAGGTAGAACTCTCAGGACAAATGCTGATGTCTTTGTTGGAAAAGAAGCTAGTGGCAACTGAGCCCCCTTTCCCTCTCCCATAGGCAAGCACTGGCTTACCTAGTTCACACACTTTCTCCTCAGTTCTCACATTAACTCTTCCAGGTACATATGTGGATTCTGTTCTGGAGGAAATGCAGTTAGAGATGTTAAATGTTGAGCGATCCAATGCCTAGGTTTTGATTCAGGTTTCCCATCTTCGGAGTTCTTCTTTTCTCCCCTTACCACCCAGCCTTGGGAGCCGCCATCAAAGTTATATTCCAATGAGTGAGAGTGGCGCACACTGGTTATGGCTCCATCAAGAGAACAATGTGGTACTGTGAAAAAAAATAGATTGCCTCTGTAATCATACCTGTATTCAAATTCTGGGGCCACTATTTGGGGCGACTCTTCGCTAATGATGTAGTTTCCAAGTTTCTCTTGCCTTAAACAGAGGAAGGATTACTGGCAGGTACACCATGCAAGCCTGGCATAAACAGGCAAGTGGTCACAGTAATTCAGACAGGGACAAGCACTCGTAAGGATGTGAACCGGGATGCTGCGAGGGAGGCAGAATAGCAGTTGGCGGGGACCCAGGACCAAGTGTTTTTGACTGTGTGGCCAGAGGGGATCTTACTGAGGAGGAGTGTCTGATAAAGGATTCACTGAACAAGAGAAAAGAGACGTACAAGATGTCATATTGGAGAAATCCAAGAGGAAAGTAGCTGGTACAGTATACTTTGATTTCAGGAATGTGACTTGTGTTTGAGGAGCAGAAGAAAAGACCAATAGTTAGCTTGATTTAGCTCCACAATATATGCATATTTTAAAATATATTATCTACTATAAATACATAGAATTTTATTTGACAATTGAAAATATTTTTTAAAACAGCAAGCATAGTTGGGGGAAATAATGAGCAATGGAAGAGTTAAGAGATGTAGGTAAGAAAGGCAATCAAGAAACAACACAGAGAGCCTTAGGAGCCACGGCAAGCAGGAGTTAGGGAAGCCCCACCTCCGCGTTTCCTTGTTCTTAAACCAAGGCAGTTCAGAAAATGTCAGGTTAAGGCCTGCATCAGCTAGCCGTCCATCTCTGTGAAAACAACCTTAAAGAAGGGGCTTATGGTTTCAGAGTTTTCAGTCCATGGTCTCTTGGCAACAGTTTTGGAGCCCAGAGCATGACAAAAACCTCACAGCAGGCAGGGATAATGGAGGAGAGCTTTTTCACCTAGGAGCAACCAGGCAGTGAGGAAACAGAGGGAGAGAAAGGGTCGGGGACAAGACGTAGGCCCCAGGGGCATGTCTCCAAGGACCTATTTCCTCCATCTAGGCTTCGCCTCTTAAAGCCTCCATTGCTTTCCAACAATGCCATAAAATCATGAATCCATGAATGGATTAATCCAGTTACGTGGCCAAAGCCCTCATGATCCAAAACCTTTCAGAAGCCCACATCCAAACATTGCTTCAGGGGGGACCAATCCTTCTGCACATGAGCCCCTTGGGGAACTTTTTGGACCCAAACTATAGCAGACCTTTTCAAAGAAATGCATATGAGAATAGCAACACCTTATCAAGCAGGTCTGGTGAGTTCATGCAAGACACCTCTGGCCACCACTGTATTTTTAAGACAATATCAGCTGTTATGTTATTCATATGCATGTGTTTCTGGCTTGCAGGTAACTCTGTATTATTTATTAATCCAAGCTCTTTCTATCCTGTGGCTCTGCCATTACTAAGAGTCCCAGAGTCCTCTGCAACTTGCTCATGAAAGAGAAATGCAAGTATATAAAGAAGACATATCCTCTTCTTAAACACCTTTGTGTAGGCAAGTCACATACTGCATCCACTCACAATCCAATGGCAGGAACTAATCACATGTTATCAATAGAAAGGGTGTTGGGAAATGTAGTCCATGGTTGGGCAGCCACTTCCAGAAACAATGTTTCACTGAGGAAGGAAATAAAACTTCCGATAAACATAATGAATAAATATCAAAGAAAGAGTGTTGTCATGCTCTGTTAATGCTGCTATGGAGTTGGCCTACAATAAGGACTCAGAAGACTATGGATGACTCATACCATATCTGAAACCCTGAGTAAGAGCACCACGTGCCATTATCTGTTTGGATTTTTTAAAAATTCTCATCTGCTGGTCACCAGTCCTGGGACCTGGCCTGATTCTTACTGAACGGCCTTCAGCCAGTCTTCAAATCCTTGCATTTTCTGAGCTTCAATTTCCTCATCTGGAAAAAAAAAAAAATGTTAACAGTTGAATCAGAAGGTCTCTTCGTACACATAAAAGTTCATGATTCCATGACACAAAGAATTTTCCTTGTTCTCTTCTACTTGCAATCTCACTTGGGACATGAATTTGGCTTTGCAGCTTCTTCCGCCATAAAAGCCATGAGGTTTAGGATGAGAGAAGAAGGAATTTCCTGGTCTCGTGACCAATGTAATGCCACAACGCATGATTTCCTTTCCACCCTGAAGGCTCTTCCACGAATCTAATTGAATCTGATCTGATACTTTGAACGTGATCAGAGGGGTTCGCAATCTGTAAAACCTTTCCCCTTCTATTGAGTAGACTTTAAAATGATAAACAGACATTCAGACAAGAAACTCAAGGTGAGGTCGGGGAGGAAAAATACAAACCAAGGAAACAGCCAAGAAGAAAAAAAAAGGAAATGGGAAAAAAGAGAAGATAGATGGGCAGGTAGAGGCTCAAAGAGGACAGACAGACAGACAGACAGACAGACAGACAGACAGACAGACAGACAGACAGACAGACGCACTGATCCTTCAGGGTACGCACAGAAGCTCCTCATGCCCAGAAGTGAAATAGAGTCGCGGGGGCACCAACCAAGGCAGCGACTTAGGAGACAGATGGCAGTAAGTTCCAGGGAGGCACGATTCCAATCAAGCCCACTGAAATGGATGTTGGTGAGTTCAGGAGGCAGCAAAGCGCGGGCCTGGGCGAGGGGAGGGGAGGACACAGCAGGGCAGGCTGGGAGAGCCTCTGCCAGGACGAGGCGGGGGCAGCCACTGATGAGACGACAGCATCGTGACCTCAGCAGGCCAGAGCCCTCCACCCGCCCTCCCGCTGCAGTTGGACTCACCTGACAGTGGAATGACTAATGAGTTCATTAAACCTCCAGTACCTGAAACTGAAAAGAAGATGAATGTGGCAGAGAAAGGCAAGGCGCGTGCCTGCATGTGTGTGTGGCACACACGGCAGCCTCAGCACCCTGCTTACAGTGACCACCCTGCCAGAGGCCTCCGGTGGCTCCCCACCACCTCCAGGGGCAAGTCTAAACCCCGAACCTGGTACAATAGGACTTTCGCAAGACAGTCCTGCTGACCTCTTGGATCTCAGTTTCTGCCACCGTTTCTCCAGCTGGACAATCAGCCCTCCCAGCCTGTTCAGTCGTCTCCCACACACAGAAATTTTGCAAGGCTGTGTCATTCCTAGGAGGCTCACTCTGCCTGGCACGCCTTTCCCTCCCTCACAGGTGTGTTCAGGTGGTAAATTCCTAGTCACTCTTCTGAAACTTGCTCAAAAGTCACCTCCTCTGCAAAGTTTCCCCTGGGCCTCATAGCCAGCCATGCCTCTCTGTGACACTTGTGTGTCAAGAAATATTGTCACAGACTTGACACTTGCGATGTCCACCTCCACATCTGAGTTCTCCTTGAAGCCAAATCCATCTGTTTCTGATTCCTCCCTGTATTTGTGGGCCTATATCAGGGCTTCTCGATGCAGGGTTGCAGACCATTCCCTGGTCTTGGAAGGACTTGGAGGGTGGACAGATGAGTCACAAGCTGGAGGTGAGCAGCAAACGAAGCTCCACCTCCTGTCCATATCTTCCTGTGTCCTCTGACAGGATGCAGAACTTCACTGCCCTCTCCCCTCCTGCTGGGGCTCACCATGTGAGAATTTCAAAGGTCTCCTCCCACTGCATAACAAAGACACATACACACACACACACACACACACACACACACACACACACACACACATATCCTGGTGTCCAACAGTTGGAGACTACTGGCTTATATAAGAGCAACCCTGAGTTACATCACGTCGAAGGACCTGGAACAGGGACAACCCTCCTCCATGAACCCTGCTTTTCTGCAGCTATAAGGTGAAGATGGAAACACATCCCTCTAAGACTGCTGTAAGGACAAAACAATTTGATGAGTTATTGGTGGAATTTTTTTTTTTTTTTTTTGGTTTATTTGTTTTTAAACTGTGTTAGAAATTGGCACAAGATTTGGACAGGTTACTTAAAACATGAAGCCTATTTTCACATCTGTGGGATGAGTGCCAGAGCAGTTGTTCCTAGGTCCTGGGGGAGTTGTGGGAATTAAGTGTGGCCTTGGATACAAAAACACAAAGCCTGGCTCAGAGAAAGTGTGAAATAGATGTTAGCGACTTGTCCCCAGTCACAGGACTTTGTATCCCCGGTGTTTTCTGGTTACACTGCAAAGATCTAATCTTAAAACTTGAGCTTTTTCTCCTCACTGTGTGACCTTCCATACAATGCAAATCCTTTCCTCTCTGAGCTTTAGTTTCCTCAATAGTAAAATGAGCAAGAAAATTCCTACCTTGCAGCACCTTTGTGATTCAAAGGCAAACACACCTGCACGATTTGGGCATGCCACCTTGGGTTCAGGGACTTGCTTTGCTCTTGAGAACACGAAGATGTTACATGTCCTTCCAGAGTGACAACGTGGATGGGAACAGACATCTGAGAGAATCCCTGGGAAGGATGCAGGCAGGCAGCCCTCCTCTTCTGTCAACTGGATACATACAGCAGGGAGTTGGCCCCAAATGACTCTCACACTTCGGACGGCTGAGATCAGGAGTCCCTGCCCTCCCTCCTCCAGCACCCAGAAAGAGAATTATGCAGTTTTTATATGAAGGTCATTCACCTGGACAAGAGCCAGCAAGGTCTATGTGATATGTGGAGAGAGAGGAGAAAGAGAGAAAGACCCATTAGGGAAAATTTACACCAGTTCTCCACACAGGCGGTGGCCCTGTCCTGCGGTTTACAAATCTCCCTCAGAAACAGGGCTGGTCTAGCTACCAGCTACACGTGAAAAATAGAAGCTCATAGGAGATTCGCCTGACCTGGGTTCCACATTCTAAACTGAGAGAGACTTGGAGAGACGAAGGAGATGGGAAGGCTCTGTAGTGAGGCCTGAGGCCCTTAAAGGAACCTCCTCTGCTTTCCCAAGATAACAGGCCATGCTCAGTTCTGCCTCCCGCCACCACCTCCCAACTCCCCTGCCAAGGATGCCCTGGCCCTTCCTCTCCTCTGCAGACCCTCCCCTCACATTTTATCCACTTAACATCGTAAATTATTCTGTATCTACACCAGCAATTACTAAATTTATGTCTTTTGAACATTTCACATGTATTATCTCATTTATGCCCCACAGCAATGCTGAGGTGTGCGTAGGAGTCTTTCCCATTTTAGTAATGAAAAATAAAGAACAGTTTTCTATCTGATCATCTTGCCCAAAGAAACAGTCTCCTCCCTGAGCAAACAGCTTTTCTCTGCGATGCTGTAGTTGCTCCATTTGCACGATACCTTCCATACAATGTCTGTCATCTCATGGCCCCTCCATCCCCCGCCCAATCTCCAGGCCACCCAGCTGGAGGCTGGACATTTCATTTCTAGACGTCAACACGGGTCTTCCCAGCACTGTTTTCCTCCTTCTCTCAGGGGATGGATCCTCTGTAACTTGGGTCAAATGGCTCAGATGAGGAGATGCCGCTCTCCGTCCTGGAAACTCCAGTTCTAGAGAGCATATAACCTGACTCAAGGAAAACCAACTAGAGTTTTGCCTGCATTGCTCAATTAGAACTTTTGCTTGTTGCAGCTACACTAAGATCAGAAACCGGGAGAACTCCCCCATCTCTGGGTCTCCTCTTCCTCAAGGCTCACTGGCCAACTGTGTGCCCAAGCTGCGCTGGCCTCTCCATAGAGTCAGGTGATTACTTTCCGCTAATACAACATGAACAGAAGTGATGTTCTGTGTCACTCTCAAGCCCAGGCAATTTTGCAACTTATTGAGAACCTGTTTCAGAATTAAAAAAAAATTGAAAGGCTTGAGATGTATGTAGCTCGGTGTGAAAGCTCCGTGTTCAACCCTAATGCCAAAAAGAAAAATGGCTCCGTCTTCATCGTCTTTTATTTTCTCAGATAAATAGGAGAAGACCGCAGATCAGGAACACAGAAGAAGCACAAAAGAGCCTGGGTGCCTGAGTGACGGTGTGGAACACATGACATTCGTCTCGAATACGGTTGTGGCATGAGCAAGAAGTGGTCATCTCTGATTTGTGAGCCAAGTCACTCAGATGTCAGGGAATTTCAGTGACCGACACAAACCAATAAAATATGCACACACTATAATTTTTGCCTCTCTGATACTCACCTAGAAGAGCACCAAAGTAACCACTGGGGTAAGACTCTAGGAGGAGGACTGATTTTAAGAGAGAATGGCTTAAAATTGTCACTACTGTGTATTGAGCATCACTGTACCCCCACATATGAAGCCAGTCCTTCATTAACTCATTCCTCCTTCTCAAAAGCCACACCTCCCCATTTTACAGAGAAGAAACTAGCTCCTGACTCACAGAAAAGTTAAGTAGCCAACCCAAGCTTCTGTCCCACACCCTCCTCTTCTTTTTAAGCCACATCATCTCTTAAGAATAGTTTAGCCCAATGTATTTTTGCATAATTTTCAGTTTTTTCAGTGGTAATGTTATCTTTATAATAGTAGAAAACCACTCAAGCATAAAAGAAAAAAATAAAAACAAAAGCTAATCTGTGGGTTCGAGGAATGGCACAGTGGTTAAAGCACTTGCCTTGCAAGCACAAGGTCCTGAGTTAGATTCCCCAGCACCACATAAACCTGGGCGTGGAGGCACACAGCTGTAATCCCAGCTCTTGGGAGGCTGAGGCAGGAGAATGGCCACAAGATCTAAGCATCCAGTCTCCATAGAGCTTGTCCTCTTGTGGTAATCCTTTGAAGAAAAAAAAAAAAGGCCCTCCTGAACAGTAAGTGATGGTCCAGCTGAGGAAAAGTGACAGTAGCTTGTATTTCAATTTCTCATCATTCCAAGAAAATGAAGATTTCACACAACTCTTGTAATTACCAATTTGTGAATAGCATTTATAGAGGCATTAATTCCCGTCACTTCCTAATCAGGTTGGTTTGGATAACCAAGTTAGGCTTCCTGTGTTTTCTGCAAGGAGCCTTCTTTTCCGCTACCCACAGCTTCGCCCGTGCCCACACCAGCCCCCTCTGTTTCTCCTCCGCGTCTGTTTATGTCTTCCTGGTTTTCAATTTCTTAATGATGTTTTAACGAGATGCCAGTTACACATGCAAATTGGAAAGAGGCGACATTGAGAGATTGCTACCTGGTGGTAAATTTATTAAAATCAAGGCGGTTTTAATAACTTCCTTGCATATGCATCCGCCTCCATGTCTGTGATATGAGTTTGGGTTTGTTTTTTTTTTTAACTTTCTTATTAGAACAAGTGCGTTGGTAAAGTACAAGGTGAAGTCGTGAGAGGGAAATCTAATTGTTTCTTATGTGTTAGTCTTTTCCACAAAAAAAATAAATTGTACGGGAGTAAACTACTTCCTTTTGGGCCTTGTCCAACTCGATCTTCCTAAGTTTCTTGCAACACTTGCAGCCATTCCTTTCATCTTCATCTTTATCGCTGTCACCATTATTTTTATGAATGCCGCTTGTGAGGCATCCAATCCAACTCATCCTGGGCAGAACATGGCAGAACAAGGCTCCAAACTCAAGTCACTCAAGGTCTAAGTCTCCTGCTTTACTCTTTTACTCTTAAAACTTTCTTTTCCTTGCCTTCATCCATCCCATGCCTCCCGGGCTTGTTGTTGTTGTTGTTGTTTTATTTTGTTTTGTTTTAATCTCCTGTCTATATTTTTTCTCTCCTTTCATTGACAGCTTCTCTTCTTCCCATTCTCATTTTTTCTCACTCTGCCCTCTACCTTCTTTTTTAAAAATCAGCACTGCCATTTCCTGCCATGGCTACCCTCATTTAGGACTGTGGTCCCAACCACTATGGTCTGTTGGTGGCACCTACACTACTGTCTCCTGAGCTTTGGCCTCTATACCTCCCACAACCCACCAGCCATCTGCACCGGGTGACACTTGAGAGCCGCACACATCCACAGTCAAACTCATCTGCTTCCCCTCAAATCTCCTGCTATGCTGAACTTGCCACCTACATGACGGCATAGATGGGACACCCATGCCTTCCCCACCCTGATGTTAGCCCCTGTGAGAAGGAAATTCAGTGAGGTAAACTGTGGTTGTCATTTTACCCCACTTCCCACTCCTGCCTTGGTCAACAGGAATTTGTGAAGCCCACCCCCTTTCCTCTTCTTTCTACTCCTTTGCTGCTTCGAGGGGGAAAGGTCTTCCTCATTACAAGACTCTGAGCTAAGAAGTATACCTGCCTGGCATACAACCCGCATCCTCTAGTATTAACAGCAATAAGAGCAATATTCTCGTTTTTATATTGCTTACCTTTCGATTTATTTCCCAGTTTGCTCTCCCAGAACTTGGACAGGAGAAGATGTCGCCTCCCAAGCACTGGCAGTCAAGCCGGATCTTTCCTTGTCTCTGAACAAATGCATCGGTATGCCCACTGAGCTGAGCTTGACGATGATCTTGCATTTTCCCCCTTCTCCTCCTCCATTGTGGATTTTTGGTCCAACGTCTCATCTCTCCCCCTATTATTGGGATAGCATTCTTACAACCTCTGCCTCGATCTTCACCCTCGCCGTTCCCAGGCTCCCCTCTCACGATGCCCAGATCGTCTTGGCAAGAACTGCAGACATGGCTGCCCATTTGCTACGTTGTCAGTCTTAGTCAGCTTTCCCTTCTGTAAGACACAATACCAAATACTCACCATTTAAAGGAGGAGAGGTTTAATTTGGCTCACAGTTTCAGGGGTTCCAGTCCATGGTCGCCTCACTCCAAGGCGGGAAATTCATAGCCAAAGGGCACCACAGAGCAAAGGTGCTCTCTTCATGGTGGTAAGCAAACAGATCAAGGAAAGCGTGCCAGAGAGAAATGGGTGGGGAACCACCTAGAACATCCAAGGCCACACCTCCATGACCCACCCAGATGTACTGAGACCATGCTTTACAATCTGTATTTTAGTCCAGTGAAGATGACATGCCAGGATTAATATTCACAGTGGCTTATAGAACAGTTTATTCGAGGACAGCAGGGCACATTCGGCATCTGATGACATACAGGGAATTCTTTGTTTAAATATGAACTCAGTGAGAACAACAGCTTTATCATCAGGAAGCTGGGATGCTACCCACCACACATCAGGCATCTGATGAATAAATAAGTGTCTCATTTGTAAAATGTACAGAATTTAGAGTCAGAAATCTTAGAGTCAAGTCTCAGGCTCACTATGCTCTAGTCTTTTAGTCTAGAAAACTCACTTTTCCTCTGGGATTCTTGAGTCCTCATCTGCAGAATGGGATTATGTCACCTGCATGCCAAGGTCACGAGGAACTTGATGGAGACAGAACATTGTGAAAAACGTTTGACAAGCTAATCTGGCGCAATGTGTGCTCCAAGGTTCCTTCTCCATCTCTGGGGTTTGCTGAGCCAAATCGCATTTGTCTTTGAGGCACTAGATTTGGAAATTTCAATCTGAGCTTACACATCAGAACTCACGTTCCTAAATAGCTTACTTCACTGAAAAAAAAAATCATCATCTCTAATTTAGATCACGGGAGAAGCATGAAGAAAATCAATTTTTATATGAAAATTTTCATTGAAACTGCTTCAGCTTTGGTCTCCGTCAGGAGTTCCTAATGATGCAACTTCGCTTCTGTTTGTGTTCTTGATTTGGTGCTGTTGTGTGTAGGCGCCGCATATATTTGATTTTTATGGTATTTTTTTATGTTTGCAAACAGTATTCTTTAACCTGAAATGTCTCTCAGTTTAAATGCCGGCCGTTAAATACACAAAATGGCCAATCAATTTTTTTTCGTACATGCGGTCAATTCTTGGTTTTGTATGAACACAGAGAGCAGTCAGAGGAATCAAAGTAAGGAGAATCCAATCTCAGAGCTGGGCTGGCTTAACGATCTCCGCCAGTGCAGCTCTCTCATTTAACAGATGAGAAACTGAGGCTCAGAAGGAGAAGAGGGTTTATTCAAAATCATACAGCTCATCACCAAGAGTCGCAGAGCCTTTGTGCAAATCCAAGGTTCCTCCTTCTCCTTTTGTCAGTCTCTGTAATATAACAGAGTTTCTTCAGAGACACAAGGAGGGTGTTTCACGACTTAGAGATGGAAACAGGGAGATTCAAAGCTGACAGCTACTGTGTCTGTGAGACCAGACACCCACAGGACCACATCTTTGTCCCATTTTGTGAGAATGGATACATAGTTGATATTCCCATGTTTGAATACAGGGTCATAATCTCATCCAAAAGGAGACTCAATTTTTTTGAAATCTGTGGCCTAGATTATTTCTACCTTGGCTTTCTATCGTTAAGTCAGACAGAGTTGGTTCTAGGGTTCCGGATGGAGGGCTTTGTCTCTCTGAATTGCACATCTTCTGCCCTTAAAATAAGGTTAATAATACCTGCTGCTAAAATGAATTGTGAGACTCTAAAGTGCATCTTTTAGTAACCATCTTGGAATGAGGCTCCAATAAGCAGCAGCCTCTCTCTATGACTCACTCTCTCCTTGTTTATAAAGTTTGAAAACAAGAAAGTAGTTTGCACATTGCAAAGAACAATGTCACAAAGCCAGCCAATGGAGGGTGGTGAGAGACAATAGCTCCCGGCAAACACGATGTTGGCCATGGAGCACAGCACCCACAGTAGCCTGCAAATGCTCCCCTATCCCAGCCTTGCATTTAAAAATAATTTCTTAATTCCATTTATTGGTCAACTTTTCCCATGAGAACATGTCTTTAGTTTAATCATGTAAATCAATGGGAAAAATCTAATTCACTTTAAAGAAATTTGCTTCAAGGCTAGCCGTATGAGAATGAATCTATTCCTTAAAGTGTATTCGTAGCAAGTGACGTGTGTCTTTATCACAGTTACAAAGGAATATAAATTAATCTCTAGCCCATTTTAGAAAATAGAGAGTTGATTAAATAAGTGGTGGCGCTAGCGATCCAAATGAGCTGTCATTTTGAAACATCTCAGACACCCACTTTAATGTTAACTTTTAGCTTTCAACAATCATAGATGCCGTGTGCATCTTTGATATTTCATTTGCCTGATGATCACTATATTAGTTCCAAGGAGATATTTTATTATTGTTCCTCTTTCCATATTTCTAATGCTTGTTACAAGGTCTATCCAGCATTGGATTGTGGAGCTCACCCTGACCAGGAAACTGTCACTCACATCCAGCTCAGGGCGTGTCAGCTTCCAAATGGGTGACAGGTTTGGCAGTATCAGCTTCTTACCAGGGAAGCCACCACCTACCTGGCCTATGCCTTTATTGTGAGAATCAACTAAAAGAACAGATAAGAAAGGGTACAGTAACCTGTACACCCTTTCCTGGTACCCAATAGTGATGGACAGGAAAATAAATGATCCATTCTATTCATAAAACTCTGTTAATACTCTTTGTGTGCCATGTGTTCTAGAAGTGAAGAAACAGGGATTACCAAGAAGCTCACCGTCCACTCTGGCTGCAGATAGCCAAGCCAGAATAGAATGTGCTCTGATTGTGGGATGAAGGTGCCCTTGACCCACACTGGAATGAAGGAAGGCTTCTGGGTGAAGTGGGCTTTAGGGCCAAATGGATTCAGCCACAGGAGAAGAAGAGTCTTCCCTAATTAATTAAATGCAACCTATTGATTAGGCTAACCATGTTTACTACAGTTGGCTCTAAGGAATGTGGAGAAAGCAAAACAGACATTTCCATCGCAGTATCAGTCTGAGGTCTCATTAGGAAGATGGACCCACATCATGTATGACAGAAATAAAGTGTTGAACATGGGAATCAAAGCTTACACATACATGAAGGGGCTGGTGAAATGAAGGATGAAGGAACAGTTACTAAGGATTTTAGCCCTAAAGTCTAGAAGAGGGTGAGAAGCCAGAGTTCATCAAGAAGTCTAAAATTCCACCAAGTTCAGCTATCAAGATGTGATCCCAATGTGGGGACTCAAGAAGAGGTGCCTAGAGCCACCATCTCTGATGGCCATAAGGATGATGTTTTCAACTTTACCATCTAAAGCTCCTAGAAGTTTCTCTCATCCTATAAATCTAACCTAGAACCTTATAGGAAAGGGGATTCTGGGACACTCTCAGAGGTGGGAATAGTGCTGAGCCAACCACAGAGTCCCATGCACTGCCCTCAGAAAGCTCCAGCCTAAGGAAAAGGCAGCATTAAGCAGTTATAGCTACACATACCCCCACAGTGAAGAAGGGTGCAGGAACACATAGTAGGTAGTTTGTACCACCCCGGGGCGGGGGGGGGGGGGGGTGTATAAAGGGCTTTCCTGGGATGCCACAAGTCACCTGGGGCCTGTTGATCTCTTAGATAGGGAGATGCTGTAAGCAAGTTGTAAACATGATCTATCTGTCACACGCATCCTCCCACCCAGGTGGCCCTTCCTCTTTGTACCACAGTTTAAGGAAAAATCTGCTCACATCTCTCCAACAGCCCAAAGAAAGGTTTATGGCTCTGAGGACAAAAGGTGAGCACAGCTTAAAGAAATATTCTAACCTCTAGAGTCATAAATAAAACCCCGAGCCAAGTCTGTGAGGCCGACTGACTCAGTCAGTGAGGGCTTCATCCTCAGGTGGCATGTCTGAGCTACAGAGCAGTTTGGGGGCTCTGTGCTGACCTGCCCCCAAGCCCCACCCATCCCAATACCACAGCAAATGAATGAAAAATTGTACCATTAAACTCTTTGATATTCTCCTGTCTAATTGAACCTGTGAAATTTCCTAAGGTTCTCCAGCCTCCAAAAATTCAATTTTCCATGTAATGCATGGTGACGTGTCAATAAATCATGCTGTAAAATAAATGCGTGGATTCTTTTGTGCGGGAACGGGTGAGGAATAAACCTTTCGTAATTGATAAATAATGTCATTGGAATCAATAGCTGGCAGAGGAGTTGGAGGAGTAAGCCTGAATCATGTATGAGCGCTCCGGGGTGATCAATGCCTTCGAATCAGCCAGCGGCTCAGGAGCCAAGTGTATAAATTACTGCCTTAATATTACAGTAGGGCCTAACGTTTAAAAGAGGGGTGCGTTGCTGAGTGCTGGCAAAATGAGAAGAAAGTGGGCCTGGCGTGTGGGTGGGATGAGTTCTATGTCAAGAGTCTCCAAGAAAGGTGAGGATGGAAATAAGGAGCTGACGGTGCAATCGGCACTTGGATTGGGGACAGCACCATTCCAGCCCTGACTAGTCCACCAGCAGCCCATGTTGGCTGCAAAAGAAGCAATCTGCTATGAGAGTCATGGGTGTTGTTAGAAAATGGGCCGATCTGCCTCAGAGGCGTCAGCCCCACCGGCACTGTACAAGAGGAAGGATGAGCCTGGGGTTCACTGATTCAGGCTCAGATAGCATCATTGGGTTATTCTGGATCGAAGGGAAGTGGATTCACTCAATTAGTGAGCGACCTACAGAGTCAGACTGTTTCAGCCTTGCCACCAGCTGTGGTACTCCAAGCAAGTTACTTAACCTTCCTGTGCTCTATTCTCTGTCCCAAAATAGGGACAATAATGCAAATCTCACTGAGTCATGAGGGTGAAATGGAATCATGTTTCTAAATATGGCAGCCTAGTGCCCATCTCTACTAACGCTAAGCAGTTGGAGCAGAGTGCTTGCCTGACTGTGTCCTGTCTCAGCACAACACCGGGCTTTCCTTGAATGACTTTATTTAATCTTCACAACACTAGGAAGTAGTTATTATTATTATCTCCATTTCACAGATGAAAAATTAAGGTTCAGAGAAAATCAACACCTTGCCTAAAGCACATGGCTCTAATTAACGGAAGCAAGGTTTGAACACGAGACAATCCAAATCTTCAGCTTCTTCTTAACCATGACATTGGATTGTAACGCCTCCCTTAGCTGGGAGCCTCCCCAGGCTCGGAGGAAATCATGCTTGGTGGATGCACCCAGTGATGGTCTTCAGGAGTATTGTGGTTAGGATCTGGAATGTCCCCCAAAAGCCTCATGTATTTTAGTGTTATGGATTGTCTGTGGAACCATGTGATGTTGGTGGATTGGGGTCTAGTTTGGAGGGGTGGATTACAGTTAAGTTAGGATTAAAGGTGTGTAAATAAGTTAAGATTAACGGTGTGTAGTGGCCACACCTACCACACCTAGGTGCAGGAGGGGCTAATCACTAGGTGGAGACCTGGAAGGATACATAAGCTGCCTTCCGTGGAGGACTAAGAGTAGGACGAGGACTATGACTTGGACTAGTCTCGACTTGGCTTCCTGTTTGGGATGTCGTGAGAAGCCGCCTCCACCTCTGTCTCTGTCATGTACTTTGATTCCTGCAGGCCGCCCCTGAATGGACTGCGACCTTCTGAAAGTGTGGGCTAAAATAAACCTTTCCTTTCTTAAATTTGTGGGTGTCGGGTATTGAGTCACAGCAACGAAAAAGTAGCTAAGACAAAGGGTAACCCATCTGACTGACTGGCAGCCTGATGGAAAGGAGACAGTGAACTCAGAGTCAGGCATCAGTGGGTTCCGATCCAAGCTCTACTAAATGTGTCTTTGGGGCCAGCACTGCTGGTCACTGCACGAGCCACTGTAATTGCCCCATTAGAAATATTGGGATGACAAATCTCACCACTCAAGGTCATTTCAAAACTATGCTTCAAAGAACAATGCCAGACTGAGAGCAAAGGTCACTAATTAGGGGAACTTGAACATCCCTGGCTGTGTGCCCTGAGCCAGGAAGCCCTGTATGAGTCTGCATTCTTACCCCAAAAGTATGCACCAGCACAGCTGCCTCCAATGCCTGAAATGAGAAACAGACAAGAAAGCCAACGCGATTCTCCTTCCCAGCCAGTGCTGGCAGAAAACACTGCTCTTCTACAACCTCCATTTTCTTCCAGAAAAATTCAGAAGAAATCCCAGCAGACCTGCTGGACAACCCTAGAGAGAATTATTAGCATCTACTGTTGCACTACTGAATGCAGCAGTTAGAAGAGATCTGAAGTAAAAGCCAAGCAAATCTGTGCACTCACATCCCGCAGAAGACCTTCCCCAGCCCCATGCTGTGAGCTTATAGCTCCTGGACCACCCTCCTAGCATCTCCTCTGCCGTTAGAGAACCAGCTTCATGAAGACAGATATTTTGTTTCTTAAGCTGATTGAAATCCCCTAAAACTAAACCTTGAGACTAAGACTTTAGTGCAACTAGTTAGTTGACTGGGAAAAAAAGCAGGAATCACTCATAAGAAGTTGGGGAAATAATACCGAGAAAGAGAAAAGAGACGAGAAGGGTACACTGGTGAACAGGGGTCTCTACTGGGGGCCACCAAGACCTTTCTGGAGGATAATGTCATACACGCCCCGGAGCAGTCTCACATGATAAACGAAGAGGCTATAGTATTTATATATGAGTTCTCTCATTCCCTTGATCAGCTTTGAGCACTGCCAGCCCCTACCACACATGGGCAAGTGCCCCAGCAGCCAGAAAGCCCTTCAGTAGAGCACCGCAGGCACTGGCAAAGATACCTTGTGCAGAAGCAGTGAGGACTCCAGTTGGTGAAGCATCTGCTACAACCTGTCTCCTCCACTTATCTGAAGACTGAAAGACACTTCCTCATGCCTGGTCTGATGCTCTCTTATGAAATGAAATGAGTGAATGAATGAATGAGAAGTGGTGGTCTGGGTCAAACCTGTCATCCACACGCAAAACAGGTTCTGCAACTCCAGTCTTATGAGCTTGGGAGCAGCAAGCTATCATGGCAGCCCATGCGAGGAGCGTGTTCTCTGCCTGGGCTAGACATCCTCCTACCCCAGACAGAGCTTCCTGTACCGAAGGTCCTGGCAGGTACAAGCTCACCCACAGAGCTAGTGGCAAGCCTCGCAAGACCTCTTCTTTGTCCCCTGGTAGGCTGTCAGGAAGGGGAATGGACGGTCAGGGAAGCATCAGAAGGCAGGGTGTGTGCCTCTGTCTCTATAAACGGCTGTCTGCATTTAAGTCAAGAGCCTTGAACATCACAGACACCCAATAAATATCTGAGAAACCAAGTTGGATGGGTGGAAGGTAAAAAGAAATGGATTTTAGTTCAATAACAGAATGACTTTTTTAGCCCTTTGTGACAAAATAGACTTAGGTGTGTGTTCACTCGTTTGGCAAATATTTGCTTAGGACTCCTTGTGCTGGGCTAAGCTGGATGATAAGGGCACAGAGACGAAGAAGGCAAAGTTATCAACCTTGAAGTCAAGTGGAGTGTCGGATACATCAAGGAGTAATTAGAGCGCTGTATAGCAGGTACACAACTGGAAGTGCTTGAGCAAGAATGACAGCAGCAGGGCAAGGATGCATGGTCAAATTGCACAGAGATTGGTGGAGACAATTTTTACATGTCCGTGTGTTCATTTCTCTTCCACACAAACCACATTCAAAGGGAAAAAGATACCTCCCTTGTCTTATGAATCTGTCTCACAGGGCTCATCCAGAAAATATTCGCATTTTAGTTCTTAGGTCTATGCAAAATGTCACCTCTGCTGGGCATGGGTCACTCTTATAGACTCAGTTCTGGCAAATGGTGGTCTCCGGTTCACACCTTCTAATCTTTAGTGCAGGCATCACAAGCTCCAAGAGACCCGCCTTGGCCCAGGGAGGGAGTAGCTGCTCTCCGCCTTTTGATTATTCAATCTTAACACTCATCACCCTGCCCTGTTCAGCTAAAATTAGATTATGAACACCCTAAAAGAGGCTCGGAGAAGGTAGGCCTTCGTGCCCTTCCTACACAACCCAAACCCCGTGGGAAGGAATTTGAGTAATATGTTGGTGCCCTGAGCCTCCAGACTCACTTTTCTTCATAGATCACCTCTCTGACTTTATCAAAATGTAGTCTTCATTTTTAGAATTCTGACAAAGATTCGGTATTCACCAAACCTGTCCATTGTCTTCCTGAATGCACAACTAAACTTCATTTCTCAGACTCCCTTGCAGTGAGTCACTGCTAATTGACTGGGTTCTGGGTGATTGATAGAGTGTAGACGGGCTGTCCCCAAAAGGCTTCACCATCAAAATTTCCTACAACAAACCCTCCTTCTCTTTCCCTGTCTGCTGGTTAAGCCACACAGATTCTGAGAATCCAGAATAACTCAAAGACACACAAAAAAACTGTGTTTCTTAGTCACCACTAGACCATCAATACTAGTAATGGACAGCCATGTAGCAAAAAAAAAAATAGGCTTCATATGTTGAGCTGCTGGAAACAGTGACTTGCTGAAATGGGTATAGAGCCACAGCTCTCAGATACCGTCTCAAAGAGCTCCAGTCACTAGCAGTGCTGTCTTTCCACCATCTTCAGCCACCCTCTCTAAGGACTCAGAAGCAGAGAGCTATCTCCCCTCAAGCCAGGCCCTTCCTGGAGCAGCCACCCCACTGTGACGATGCAAAGGTAAGGAAAGGAAAGAGGCCCATTCACATGGCAGCTGTATCCCAGCACATCCCTTTCTTTTTCCAAAACTACTTCTTCCTTACCTTTGTCTCAGACGTAGATCTCATGGCACTGTTAATAACTCCTGCACACTAAGCTCCTTCTTGATACGAGCATTCCTCAGAACCTGATTAATGCGCAATTTAAGATTGCTGCTAAAGGCTCCAGCCCTTACATCCATATTGAGGAGAAATAGATGAAGGAGGAGGCATCACTTTCTCAGGCAAGCTTCCGGGAAGTTCTCCATAGCTGGGCTTACTAGCTGCTGCGTCAAACCACAGAGCAAATGTATCTTTAATCTGGGCAACAATGAGCCCTGCTAATCACCTCTATAGAACAGACACAGGAAACAAAGGTGATCTCCGTCAGACAGCGCAGCCATTACCGGGGGAGTCGCATTAGTCAAGCTCCTGTTTTGTGTTTAGGCTTTATAATAAGTAGTTTGCAGGCATTAGTGCATTTAAACTTTATGACAACACCTCTCTGAGGCGGGAGCTGTTATTATTTTTGTTCTTGTTTTACACAAGAAGAAACCAAAGCTTGGAAACGCAAGGTCGGGCAGTCCAGCTCCATGACCAAGTTGGCGTCTGACTTAAAATTTCTGATTTTTGTGTCCCCGCACCTTTACTACCAAGTTCTCCATCTCCGCAAAGAAGCAAGCGCCGCCTGGAGGCAGGAAGCACTTCCTCAGAGAAATGGTTCGGTAAGTATTTACCGGCTTGGTAAAAGGGGAGTAGGAGAAGTCAGGAATGGCCCTTGCTTGGAGCTGCAGATTGCCTTCTGGAGTCAACAGCTATCAGCCAAGATAACCACTCATGGAGGAAGAGGAAAAGAGGAAACATGACTGGCCCCCACTGGTGCCAGCTGTGCTTCTGTGTCTGTGAAGCATCCCAGGGAAGCCCCCCAGTTAGCTGGTAGACCTGCCGTCTGCAGTGCTGGTAGGAGGTCTGAGCAGGGGGCTGTGGGAAGGAGCCTTCAGCGCGTGGGCAGCAGTCCACCCGAGGATGCAGCCCAACTTACCTGGGAGAGTGCAAAGACCCACAGTACAAGAGGCAATTGAAATATCATAAAATATAATGAGGGTTCAAATTTTGTACTTATTATAGTAAAAGACACATTGCCAGTAATCCCACTCAGAATAAACCTCCTTGATTCAAACAACTTCCACCACCATTCTCGCTACTTTCTGAAGCATTTCGGGAAGTTCTCTTTTGGTGAGTGTCTTAGCTATAATCAAAAATATGGTGTTTCTCTTAGTACTCTCCAACAGGCATGCGGGCTAGTAAAAACATCACCATGTCCCTTCATTCACCTTACTCACCAGATCTGGCACTGTGTGGTTGCTGGCTCTTCCCTGAAGTCAAAACAGCCATGAAAGATAAACATTTTTAATTGATCGATAACATGGAGGCAGTCAGAACAGGGCCACTAAAGACATTCATGACAGGATTTTAAGACCTGCCTCAGAAGGTGGCAGACATGGTGAAACGGGACACATTTGAAGTGATGTGGACTATCTTGAGAAAGATTAATGGAAATGCATCTTTTATCCTGATACTTTCTTTAAATTTTTAAATGCTCGTATTTTTAATCACACTGTCTATGTCCAAACACCTGAACAGACTTTTCAATAACCATCACTTCTGCTTTGCATTTCCATCCTAGGTTAATTTCCCTATTTGCTCTTTCTGCCCATTTTAAAGCATGATTGCCTTTCTGGGCCAAGAGCCCATTTTTTTGTGTATAATTTTAAGGTCTTGCACCCTCCCAAACATTTACCCAGCTACGGGAAATCTATAAATATATGTGGTCAATATTTTTATTTACACACACCCACCTGCCTTGATATACGCACAACTCAGAACCATCATAAAACGGACACACATCTGTGGGGGGACGAACACGGCCACACCCGTTCTACCTGGCAGTTGTCATAAAAACACTAAAACAAGCAGCAGAAGTGTGTTTGACTGAGAGAATCATTCTTGTTTCCTTTTCATTATTCTTAATAAAAGGAGATGGTGCCGAAAAATTGTGTTTCCTGGGTTATTTTCCCCAAGAGATCTTTTATACAACATGGAATACATAACAGACCGTGTTGCAGGCAAATGCCTCATTAAGAGAATATAGTTAGAAAGAAATAGTAACCAAACCAAGCAGTTATTTTCTTTATTTTCTCCACCCCCCCCCCCCCCGTAAAATGTAGAAATTGGATATGATATGGATTTAGTAACGGCCCTCAAATAATATTGTGAGAACACAAGGCTGATGGCCTGAGATAGAGGAGCCCTAAGTGCTGCACACAGGCAGCTGCCTTAGGAAGAACCCTACATGACCCAGGAGAAGGCCTGTAGATTTCACAAAGCCTTCTGACTTTAATGGCCAGATTCAAGCAGGTGGCTCGGAGTTCCAGGTAGCCAAGGGCTACTGAGAATCCTAAAATACTACCCAAGCACACCTACGCTGGCAGTTTTTCATGAATGTTCCTCAGAGCCTGAGAGTCCCAGGGGCCCCAAAAGTCTCCCTAAGGAGCAAGAGGGAGGCTGAAAAGAGATTTCCCATCATCAAAACATTCTGCTGCCTTAAAAGATTGTTTCACAGTGCAGATCCACTGTAACATTTGTTTTGTTTTGTTTTGTTTTTTGTTTTTATTTTTGAGACAGAGTCTCACAGAGTGGCTAAGTTACCCAGGCTGGGATTGAATGTGCAATCCTCCTGCCTCAGCCTCAACCTCCAGAATACACTACCACACCAGGATGATGCTTTGATTTTACAGGTGGATAACCCAAGGCCCACAGAGTCACGCACGTTCAAGGTCCTACAGCCCATTGGAAACTTAACTGAGATATATCGCAGGTGTTCCTCAAGTCATCTTTGCCCACACAAGCCTGCCCATCCACCCAGCCACCCACCCCCAGCTGTCCAACGTGAAGTAGATTTAATAACCACAAACGGGAGGCATTTATCTCTGAAATGACTGTTGTGGTCCAGAATAGGAAAATCAATGTATTCATTAGCAGGTGCCGGGAGAAAGAGACAGGACGCAGACGGGCACTGCCTGCAGCACAGGGAACTGAGCCCGGCGAGCTGAAGCGGGACAATCGGTACCACGAGATCGTCTCGCCATCTCCCACTCTACTGCGACGTGTGTGGTGCTTCCGCCGTCTTCTTGGGCCAGGTTTGATCCGAATGTATCGACTGTGACAATGTTGAAATTATACCTGGTAAAAACCAGTTAGCTTTAATTCCAGCCCACACAGAAAACAAAGGGAGGTGATGATTACAGAAATATTGATGGCTGTGAAAATCAGACACACTGTTCAGAAGGAAAACTCCTCCCTGAAACATGGGGCTGGCAGATCGCCCACTCTAGGAACTCGTCTGGAAACGGGAAAACCAACCCCGGAGGAAGAGGGAACTTGTCTGTGACCAGACAGCAAATTAGAGCCACGCCTGAGACCAACCTCCCAGTCTCCTGACGGCAGACACGTCTTGGGAATCTATATCCCTGGTACCCAGGGTCGAGTCCTCCCGAGTGCAGCTTCCGTCAAATGAGAGAACATAGGAATCTATAGGGAATCTAGCACAGAGAGGTCACTCAGAAAAAGCAAGCAGAATTCATAAATAAACCATTTGATCTCCAAAGCTTTCAGACCAGAACTCTTTCCAGAATCACTCATCTGTCCAAATCATCCTCCGGTAACATATAAATATAAATGTCTCAAATATCTTTTGCTTTTCCTTTTACATTTTAACCACAAAAAAGAGGGGCAATGAAAGACAATCTAAGAGAAAAACCCTGTCGCCCTAGTTAATCTTGCCTTCACAGTGAGTACATTTCTTTCAAATCCGAAGGTCAGAAGACTTCATTTCTCATTATTTTAACACGACAACTTTGAAAGATTCTGAGCTATGCTAGAAGCTGGATTCCTGGGTCCTGTGATGAGTTCGCCTTAGACTGAGTCCTGAAGATAGAGCTGTGTGTGTGTTACTCAGGGAAGGAACAGACAATTAACAAACAAGTGTACACATACATACATTTATTCTGCCATGGTGGCCGCAGAACTAGTGTTATGAAGGAAAAACATAAAACAAGGCTCAGGGCTCCACAGGGACAGCAGGATGTGCTCATTGAAGCTGGGTCTTATCTCAGTTCCCTGAAAGTAGAGCCCAAGACTGGGACTCGAGGTGGGGAAACAGCAGGAAGAAAAGGAAATGGAATAGGCTGGAAAAGAAGCAGAAAAGGGATAAAGGCTATACATCAGTTAGACTGTGGCTTTAACCAAATAAGAGGGACACAGAGAGAGAGAGGCATAATCTGCCAGGTGAGGTGACCTCCATCTGCCAAGGGTGGTGTGTAGAGGTAGAAAATACCCATGACCATGAGCCACCAGCCCTCACAGCCCTGGGGGAGCTAGGTGGGGCACCCAGAGAACCTCCCTCTGAGCGTCCTGAAAGCCCCTTCAAGGAAGAAGCATTTGAGGAGGGACACGAAGGAAGGGAGGAACAGGATGTGTAGAATGTGTAGAGTGCACGTGGAGGCAAAGCATTCTGGGCAGAGGGACTAGTAAACACGTGGCCATGGAGTTAACACACTTGAGTGACAAAGGAGATGTGGAAATTGTTCCTCAGGCTGAGCAATTTGCTTGGGGCTCTCATCAAAAGCAGCCGTGGTCAGGAGACCGTTAACCAGCCCCCTCGTGGCAGTTGAGTTTTCTGGTTTACAAAAGCCTTCGAAGAGCAGCCACTTACTTACCGTGACCCTTAGAGGAGACACTGCTTCCCCTACTTCTCTTCATCTCTGTGCGCTCTAGAGAATTTTCTCATGAACACCTTGAAGGCAGAGACCTTGTATCCCTCACCTCCAGCACAGAGAAACTCCTCAGGAAATACATACCATACGTATGTACTCATATGTACTTGTTTCATTAACCAGTACAAATAACATTAGAGGTTAACTACGAGTTGGCTGAATCCTTGCTTAGTAAATGTTTGCGATCCCAAATCGTCTACTCTTCGGGGGAAAGGAGATGCACGTTATAAAGAAATCAGCTTACAGGAATGATTTGTCAGCCCGTCTTTCAAAACCCAGATGTGAGGGTAAATCTCCTATACCTTCTCCATCTCCATCCCCAGGTGACGCATGGTCTCCTGCTGAGGGCATCTGTGCTCAATCAGTTGAGACTAACCTCTGCAGAGAGACAGGGAGGAGGAAGGCGCGAATGCGGAGCAGGTGTGAAAAGCCTCACTGGCAAAGCGACTCTGGGTAGAAAAATAAAATGTGAAGTAGGAAGGGTGAAAACCTTGGGTCACACCATCGCCACTTTCTGGCTATCAGCCTTGCAGGGACCACTCCATTGCTCCAGAGCCAAATTCCCATGTTTTCAAAAGGATGCCAGTGATAAAACCGACCCCAAAGAGTGTTTGTGAGCAAAATATACAACAACGCGTCTGTCACTGGGAGCTCTATGAGTATCATAGATTTGAAAAATACCTGGACAGGAAACTTTTAGGAGTCAAGTCTCACCTTTTCTCTATCTTTTCTAGCAAGAAACCTGAATCCCGGAGTACCCAAACCACACTCAGACTCTTCCTAGCCTCTTTTTCTCAATTACCTTAACTGTCTTTGTGGTGCTGGGTATCTAGCCAGGGCCTTCACCCTGAGCTGCAGCCCCAGCCCACTTTATTTTTGACACAGAGTCTTAACAAGATGCCTAGGCTAAGCTCAAACTTGAAACCCTCCTGCCTCAGCCTCCCAGAGTTCGAGGATTACAACTGTCTTAATTCTATAAAGCCCACCCATCCATCACTCTGGCTGCTTGCTTTAACACTATCTAAAAGATCTTTGATTAGGAAAATACAGGTCTCAGCAAGAGGACAAAAGATTGGCATTATTTGAAGTTTTAGCAAAGTTAATAATAATCATCTCCCTGAACATTAATCTCCTCACCCCAAGAATTATTTTTCTTTTGATGTATTGGGCATCTCTTCCGGACTCATATTACGTTCTTGCAGACTTGGTACTCTGAATTTTTCACTTCGCATACAATCATAAATATAGGCTGAGTTGCTACCGTTTTTGTAATTATCATTTTGATGGCACCATAATCCCCTTTCATGATGATGCACCATAATTCACAAAGCTGTTCACCGATTGTTGGACATGTAGCTTTTATACAGTGTTTGGTATCGCGGATAACGCGGTGTGAGTGTTCACTGTGTGTGCACTTTCATCGCACATGGCTCTTGGCCTCTAATAAATTATACTCTGGATTAAAAGTTAAATTCCCACAAGTCGGTGGGTGGTGTGAGGGCATAAAATTCTCTATTTCAGGGAAGTTTTCCCAACTGGATTATACAAACTTAGGCCACACACACACACTGATGTACCATTGCCACTAAGAAGTGTACCCTTTTCTATGCTCTGGTTTAAGTTTCCTTGACTCTTTTTCTATCTGTACAGACATGCATGCTCAGTATAGAAGATTCAGGCCAAAAAATAAAAGAGATGGGGGCATGCATGTAATCAAAATGCATTATTCACATGAACCTCCCCCCAAATATGTGAAACTGGAAGGAAGGAGGGGTGATGGGACTAAACGATTAAAATATATTGCATGCATGTACAAATATGCCAAAATGAAACCTACTGGTATCTGTAACCACTATGCACTAATAAAAATGGAAGAGAAAACATAAAAATCATCATAATGCCTTCACCAAAAAAAAACACTACAAAAAATTAACTACATTTCTTTCACCTTTTTCATGTGTAGAAGGACCTTTTCTTCTAAAACTTACATCCTAACCTATGTTCAGTTTATTTCATTTTGTTTTGTTTTGATTAAGTTGTAGTTATTGTAGCAAGTGATTGAGAAATTTTTCAAAATCACTAGCTGCAATGAATTACAATATTCTGTCATATAAATGTCTCTCCTAAAGATCTCCTGATATCAGATGCATAAGCTGTGACCCCTATCCTGATATATAAAGCTTCCATGAATATCCTTCTGTATAAATCTGTACTGTAATCTTTACTTATTTGCATAGCACAAAAACTCAAAGTGAAAACACCAGATTGAGCATACAGGTTTTTTTTTTTTAAATCCTTGGATTTAAAGAATCAAAACTGAAAAATATCACAAAGAACCATTTCATATCCACCTGTCTTTGAGAAGGCAGCGCAGGATGCTGTGAGAAGCACTAGTGGTCAGCCAGGCAGTGCCGATCTCCCTTGTCAGCACGAGGACTTAGGCTGAGGCATTTCACCTCTGTGTCTTTTAAATGGAATAATGTCTCCTGTCATCTGTCATTTGGGACTGCCAAATCTCTAAACCCCTTTCCTGGAGGAAAAACCCAAGTTAATAAAGAGATAAAACCTCTCTTTCTACCCTGGGAGCTATACCCTCTTTACCTGGCCCCAAGTAAACACTGAGATAAGAGCCTAAAAAGATCTGGGCATGCTGCCCAGGACCCCACATGGTACAGGGTCAGCTGGAGTGTGTGAGCAGCGACGACTTCAGCAGAGGTGAAGAGTCTGGGGCATAGGAGATACTATTTGGAGACAGCGGTGCCCAGTGCAGAGGCAGCCAGGGGCCAGAGGTGGCCAGACTGTGGACTGTGCCTGTGGTTGCGTCCCGTGGGTCTTGCTCTGCATTTCCCAGATTCTGCGTCAGTTGGGTGAGCTTCCTAATGCCCTTCAAAAACAAAGATCCCCTGCTCAAGCTCAGCACAGTACATTTCTAGAGTTGCCACCAAAAACCAATTAGGGTGAGTGAACTAATCCAGGCACA
This sequence comes from Ctenodactylus gundi, assembly GCA_004027205.1. Classification (NCBI taxonomy): domain Eukaryota; kingdom Metazoa; phylum Chordata; class Mammalia; order Rodentia; family Ctenodactylidae; genus Ctenodactylus; species Ctenodactylus gundi. The sequence goes on along the minus strand of PVKB01000219.1, from coordinate 765,235 downwards.
GAAAGACAGATAGACAGAGCTTCGCTTACAGGTAGAACCTAAACACACGGAAATCACCCAAGCAGAGAGCAAAAGGGTGACAGCAGCCGGGGCCTCGGGTGGGGAGGCCACTGGGGAACAGAATTTCAGTTAGATAGGAGAAGGAGGTTCAGGAGATCTGTACAACATGGTAGCTGTAGTTAATAATAATGTGTGGTATTTTGACCATCACTAGCAGAGCACGTCTTGAGTGTTCTTAAAATTAAAATTAAGTATGCAATTTAATGTCTGCATTAGCTTGATTAATCATTCCACACTGTGCACATATTTTAAAATATCATGTGATACACAATAAATATCTACAATTTTTGTCAATTTAATCAATTATTTTTTTAAACTAACCAGAAGAAAAAGTACACAGGGGTAGAAGGACTCAAGATTATGGAGGTAGACATTCCAGAATGACATCCAGGCCAGAGTGGACTCTGGATAATTTGTTGCCACTATGATGATTGTCACAATTATTGGGGAGCGCGGTGCAATGGTGAGCATGAGCCAGGACGGTAGCGCAGACTGCTTGGCCTACTTCTGGCCCTACCTCTTCCCCGCTGGATAGCTTTGGGCAAGTAATTTCCCCTCTCTGTGCCCTGATTTCCACTACAGATCTGAGTGTAACACTAATAACAACACCTACTTTTTAGATTGTTGCAAGGGGATGACCTAAAGACCTGTCTAAAGCTTACAGGAGTAACATTGGCTGTGTGCGTCATCACGGTGACTGTCACACTGCCCTGTCTATAGCCCTCACGATCCTGTGTCCCATCAGATCCCAGGAAGTCACATCAGATGTGCCTTCTTACTGTATAATTTTGGAAACTGAGGATCAGAAGGTTCCTCCCTGTTCATCCCACAACCAACAGACTGCAAACAGGAGCTCAAACCCAAGACTCCAGCTGTGAAGGTCAGGCTCTTTCAAAGGCATCAGCTGGGAGTGTGGGAGGCTGGGCGTGGGGTATTCTCGGTGTTTAAGCACAGGGTAGTGGCGGGGAGTGATGGAGTGAATGAGAGCTCACTGGGACCAGATGCCACCGAGGACAGGGTCAAACAACTGCTGGACATCCACTGCGAGTCAGGACTACACAGACGTGGCCATCCCTATTGTGACCGTGAGGAACCTGAGGTCAGAGAAGGAGACCGCAGCTGGCCCTGCCTGCCCAGCTCCCCAACCCCTCCCTTTCATACCTGAGAGGGACATCTGCATTGCATCTGCCTGTTCGCCGCCCTCTTCCCATTATCTCCAGACTAAAGTGTGCAAAAAGGTTATTTTCGCTAACAAATTGGCATTTAGAAGCTGAAGAATAAACAAACAGACGTGTGGCCCGCTTATTGGCGCAGGTCTGCACGCCGCCGGCCCCGGCCCCCACCGGCCTGCAGATCGCGGCCCCGTGACGGTGCGGCTGCCTGACCATGGCTGTGCTCAGCGTCCCGTTTACACGATGAATCTGTAATGTAATTTCACGAGGTTCTGAAATGCACCGAGAAGCACGCGAGGACTCGGCGCCCAGCCTAATCCATATGAAAAGAGGCTGGAAACGTGCCTGGCCCTGTAAACACGGGGAGACTGAGCGAGGCCACAGCTGGGCCACCCTTGTCTGGAAAGGATTACCTCAGGGCAAGGGGGCCAGGAGGGCTCTCACAAAGAGTGGACCCGGATGTCCAAAAGTGGACAGGGGGGAGATTTGTGCACAATGTGTGGAATCCTCCTGCAGGAAGTGGGATGTACACAGCTGTGGGGACAGGTGGCAGAGCATGACCATGAAAATTAAAGAGCAGTGAGATGCATTTCTGCTCCCAAAAGCAAGTTCTACTAAAAACCACGCAGTCGCAGACACGCAAAGATGGACAGCTCTCCCTCTACCAAAACTGGGTGTTGCTTTCTGTTTCTGTATCTTGTGTACCCACATGTTTCACCTGTGGCCATTTAGTCATTCATTCAACAAATACAGAAACATCACCTCTTCTTGATAAGCCGGGAATATTTGCTTGCAATAGGGTAACCCATAGATAGGCCCATGCAATGATTAAACATATTTATCAAATAAGTTCTATAAGCCAGGTACTATTTTAGTGCCAAGGATATTTTAGTGCTTACTTCAATTAACAGATAATAAACAAAATAAGTGCTAAGGAGATAAAAGGGAGGAGAGTAGAGATTTGTACAGAGACACCAGGCGAAGTCTTAAAGAGTCCTCTTGAGGCCACTTAATGCAGATGGAGACTGGGGTCACAAAAGTTTGAGAGTGCTAATGCTTGACACCCATCCTCCCTAGGTACGAAACACTGCGGAGTTATCCAAGCACTATCAGGTAAGACAGACCCTCAACCTGTACAAAATCCTTAACAGGAGAAGATTCCAGTCCCCTCCGCCTACAGGGCAAAAATACATAAATAAAAGTCAGGGAACTTCATCACCACCGTGGACTTGAGCGACTCTTGTTGTTCTCAGGAGGAATCTCCACCTGGGTCTCAACTTTCCCTCCCAAAACACAACCAAGAAGAGAGTCAGCTGTGCTGTGCAGGTCCCAGGCTTAGAGAGACAGCTGTTATCTACCAGGTCCTGAGACAGACCCCAGGGAGAAAGGTGTGCCAGGCAGGGGGAGAGCGGAGCAAGAGCAGAGAAGAGAGATGTTGCATGGTTTATTTTGAAAACAGCAAGTGGCCAGGTCATTTGAGGGCAGACTTCACGGAGGCTGGCAGAAGAAGCCAAGGACCTAAGGCTAAAGTTTCTTGAGCGCAGAATATTCAAGCGCAGGTGACTAAGCCCACACTTCCTTCCTGATGGGCTCAGCTCCCTCCACCCCATCACCTGGTCTACTCTGCTCAGAGCAAATAAGTAAACCCACATAAGCTTAATCCCAGGCCTTCTCACACTCCTCAGAAGCCTCCAGTGGCTTCATGGATGTTTAGATAGACACCCAACTCTGCCTGATCTCTAAGGGCATGCACAGTCTGCCACGTCCCAGCCCCACTGCAGACACGTTGCCTTGCGCCTCTCTGCTCCACTCCAGCCTCCGGCATTCGGACTTGACAGTAGTATGCTCCTGGTACAGGGCTCTGGGGTTGCTGTCCCTGGGTCCTGGAAATCTCATGCCAACTGTCTGCCTCGCCCCTGGGTGTCTGTGCCTGGGTGGTCCCTGAACCCCTTCAGCATTCCCTTCCCCGCCCTTGTCTACCCTTCTTAATCTTGCTTTGTTTCCCCGATACTTATATAGTATGTTTTTAGCACTAACACATTTGGGGTACCACTTAGGTAAAGTAAAATTTATCCTTTTTAATGTAAGTTCTAGGGGTTTTGAAAAAATACGCAGAGCCATGCAACCAAGCCTTCTGGACCTGCTTTCTTCCACTTAGCAAAATGTAGTTTTCCATGTTAGAGCAGTCTGTTCCTTTGTATCGCTGTATAATATTTCATTTTGTAGAGTATCATGTTTCTAAGTAAAGGACTCTTGGGTTGTTTCCAGTTTGAGATGATTATAAATAAACATTTGCATTCAGCTGTTTTGTAGAAACTGATGTTTACATCTCTCTTGGACAAATACCTAGGAGACTGCAAGATTGTATAGTAAAAGTACATCAATTTTTATGAGAAACAGCCAAACTGTTGCCCAAAATAATTGCATCAATTTGCATTCCTGCCAATCACCAGGTGCGTTGATTTTCCACCAATCACCTGGTGCATTGTGTGTGTGTGTGTGTGTGTGTGTGTGTGTGTGTGTGTGTGTTGTCTCCCCAAAAAGTATATGATTCCCCTAAGGGAAGGACTTTGTTTTGCTCACTCCTTTAATCCCATGCCTGGCACATAATAGCCATTCGATAAATATTGATTACGTTAGGAACTAAACTCATGAACTCTCATGACTCACAACAACCCCACATACGGAAGCATTGATATTGTGCCATGTTTCAGATGAGAAAACTGAGATGACATCCCCTGGGGTGACCTATTACAGTTGGCCTTTCGGTAGGTGGCAAGTAAGGATCTGAATCCAGTCCCTCACCTTGACAGCAGCGTATTATCACCATACCATGCCCACCCCCTCCTGTGACAGGAGCAGTGGTTCGTGCCCTGCTGCAAGAAGTCACTGGTAAGTTTTGATTTAGTTTGGTGACAAGGACAAAGAATTTGAATAAAACTCATAAGGCAACTAGTGAAAGGACTGAGGGAAGGAGACCCTCCCCCACCAGGGGCTCATGCAGTGGTCTCGATGTGCAGCCAGGCAGGTAAGGGGAGGAGCAGGTGTGCAGGGGTAGAGTGTGGAAATGAACAAGGGCCACCCAGATAAAACAAGCTGTGGCTGTTTATTCAGAGCTTCCACTGTCATTTGTGCTTGGCTGAGCTCAGGAGGCAGACGGGAGGAAAGACCAGCTTCAGGGCTGCTGGGATGGCTGGTCATTGGCATGGGGAAGGTGGACGCAGGCTGCCCGGAAGTGGGTCATCGTAGACATTTGTTCTAAGGAGCATATCTGGATCCCTCTTGTTGGTCCTGAGGTAGGATTAGGGACAATAGAAAGAGGGCTATGTTAACGAAGTCCTGGCTACACGGGGCCGTTTTCTACGGAGGTTGTGGGTCACAGTTCTGTTTTCATACATGGTCTGTCCATTCTTCATCTGTGTATCCAGTTTCTCAGGACTAAAAGAAATGAGGCAGTCTGTTTGGAAAGCGAGGGCTAACTCTGGGGAAAGAAACTACAGTTTGGGATCAAGCTGTATGTCTTACGATCACAAAGTCTCACATACATATTTAGGTCTCGGTTTCCTCACAATTAGCGTGTGTGTGTGTGTGTGTGTGTGTGTGTGTATTTCTCATCTTTATTTTCTTAGGTTAATTGGGGCAATAAGAAGCAACTTGTAACATGTATTTCCTTTTTTCTTTTTCTTGGAAGCAAGCCATGTGACTCTGGAGCTCAAAAGAGCGGATACACGGACAGAGGTAACAAGGTCAAGCACGGGTGGCTGTAGGGTATACTAGATGGCTTCAAAGGGAGGGACCTGCAGCTGAGCCCTCAACACCTCCTCCCACAACTCCACAGGCCCCCACCAGGCTGTCACCCTGCAAGTGCACAGCCTTGCCCCTTGGTGCTAACCCACTTCGCTAATTAGCTGCCTGGCTCAGTGCTCTCTGGGGAAGGTGGGTGAGCAGTGTCACAAACAAGCATAATCACAAAAGCTGGGAGTCAGAGGTTCAAAAAAGGTGGGAAGGTGTTTAGATCAGCACCTCTGTCTCTCCTCCATCAGCACAGCAGCTTTATAATCGTCTATAATGAAAACTAAGACTCAGCCATGTTAGAGCAGTTAGTTACCTCTTTCAACACACCCTCACTCTCTAAATTCAGTATTAGATAATTGATAGAAATTAGGTCTATTATCTCTCATTTGCAGTTGAGAAACAAAATGCTCAGAGAGACCAAATATTGCCCTAAGCTCACACAGTATTTAGGAGCAAGGCACAAATTCTAAAGCAGGTGGTCAGCTGAGCTGTGCAATGGCCCTGGCACCCCACAGCCTCCTGGATGAAGACAATAGTAAGAATTCTTTGATATGGAAGTTTGTGTGAAACTTTAAAAAACTTGTTTTGAGGTTCAGCAGGAAGGGTACAGGCTCTGGAATGTATGCAAGCCCATCTAGGGTCCCATCTCTGCAGCTAATAACCCAAACACCCTGTCTTAGTTATTTTTTTTTGTTATTGTGACTCAATACCTGACATCCACAAATTTAGGGGAGGAAAGGTTTATTTCGGCTCACAGTTTCTGAAGGTCACAGTCCGTAGCGGCTGGCAGCAATGAAAGTACATGGCAGAGGCAGAGGTGGAAGCAGCTCCTTAACATCACACACAGGAAGCCAAGTCAAAGCAAGTTGAGACTCATCCTCCAAGGAAGGCAGGATGCAGCTTATGTATCCTTCCAGGTCTCAGCCCAGTGATCAGCCCCTCCTGCATCCAGGTGTGGAAGGTGTGGTAAGCCCCCACTACACACCTGTAATAGAACTTATATGCATTTAATCCAATTTACATGCCTGTAGTCCACCCCTCCAGACTAGGCCCCAATGTCCCAACAGCACATGGTTCCATAGACAATCTATAACACATATACATGAGACTTTTGGGGACATTCCAGATCCAAACCACAACACACCCACACAGGACATACTGCCTTCTGCCCTGTAGTTCTGACCCTTTAAATGGATACCATGTACTGTGCTATGCAGAGAATGCCAAATGCAGGATCCCTTCTGCTCCTGAAGCCCGCTACTCTCAGGCTGTGGCCGGTGCTCCTTGAGGATGATGAAAGCTCTGTGCTTAGTGGGGATGTGGCTAGATTTAGGGGTCAGACAGACATGACTTCAAATTCTGATTTTGCTATTTCTCCTTGTGTGCATGCTGTCAAGTTATACCACCCCTCTGAGCCCTGATTTCTTCATCTATAAAATGGAGAGAACCGTACCGGCTCAGAGAACTGAAAGAGAGTTGAATGTAGAAGTCAGACTTGCCAGCATGTGGAAGGGAAAAGCAGTAAAGTCTCAGTAATTGTTAGTTTTTGGTGTTTGCTGTTGTTCTTGATCGCAGATCTTTCATGGTACAGGCCACTGGAATTTCTCCAACTCACAAAAGCTCTTTACAACCCAAATAAGCAAGACCACCAGGGACTGAGCTATAGAAACTGTGAGCCAAAATAAGCCTCTCCCACCTTAAAACATGGGTGTTGGGTTTTTTGTCCCAGAAATGAAAAAATGATGAAAATATTGACCAACACGCCAGAGACTTTCCTTCTCCGGAGGAGTGTGAGGGTTTTACTATCAATATTTCTGTTACTCCTCTTCCAATCCACAGTCCACCAGAGGATATCATTCCACTCAGTCATCTTTCTGTCTCTGAAGCCTGGGGAAGAAACTTGGAATGATGTGGATGTTACAAAGTGTTGCAGTGAAGACTGGGGCCTTCCTGGGGTCTCAGCCTAACTCCCACACTCATCTACTCTGTGGTCTTAACTAGATTACTCAATCTTCCACATGCTTGGCTTTATCTGCTTTTAAAATGAAAATAACAATACTTGACTCCTAGGCTTTTATGATAATTAAATAAGATAAGGTAAAGAACATAATATCCATTGCTTAATCAGCACTTATTACATGGTCTTCACTTCTGCCATCCTTCTTATTATTACACAACAAACAATTCTAAGAATTCCAAACATAAACAAATAGCCTAACATTTTGCATTAATTTTAAGGAATTCAGGTATTCCCCATTCAAGAATCCTGTCAGCGGATCCCATCAAGATCCACGAACTCTTCAAATGAGATATCTTCCCAAAAGGAGAAGAAAAAAAAGTTCTAGAGAAGGGATGAGATTTCACCCATATGACAGGGCTAGACCCAGATGTTCCCACTCAGGTCAAGACTGCATTTAGTTGTACACTATTTTTCACTAGTTATAAAATCTGTCTTTCAGTAAACCTTTTAGAACCTCTTATCCTTCTGATGAAAAAGGTTCAGAGAGAGAAACCAACAAGTACACGTATTTCCCACACCGGTGAGAAAAAGTGTGAACTCCTTCAATTGCCCCAAAGGAGCAGCCATCCAGGCCTATTGACCAGCTCCTGGGAAGTCTTGGACAAGTCACCATGTACCCATAAGCCTCATTTTCTTCATGTATCAAATTAGATGCTATTGCCTACCTCACCAGGTTGTTGTGAAAATTAAACACTAAAACATATCAAAAGTGGTTCTCAGTAAGAGGTACCTGTTACTATCACCAGGTTGAAAACATTAAAGGAGTGAATATCATCCCCGTAGAGGGACAGGAATTGTCAGAACCCAGAAAACAAAGGTTTGCCAAGTCCTGCAGGTACCTGCTTTAATGAATAAATGAGCCTGCTTGGGTAATGAGCATAGTGATTGTTTTATGTAAATAATGCTCCCACGGAGCTTGTAAACAATTTCTTGTCTCAAGAAAACATTGCCCTTGAGAGCTTGTTTACAACCGCAATTTGCTTCTCAAACTTTCTCTTCCATGGCCTGCACAGAGGAGCACTTGGCCAGGTACGAGAAAATCATGACAAATCCATAACTGCTGCTTCCAATCTCGGCAGTAGCAGAGGGAGTCCCAAGAGCTTTTGAAGAGGGAAATCTGCCTTGAGGAAAATTTTTCTCTTCTGCCCTGCTATTCATTCAAGTTAGGAAGGGCACGGAATCTCTGATGGCATCGATGTTTAGAGATGAGTAGACCCAAATAGGAAGCAAAATGTAATAGTTAAATGATGTCGTTGTCAATTAGAAGATTGTATTGCATCCTTGAATCACTCTGGAACCATGGAAAGCTAAGATGAGCAATGGTTAACTGGACAGCTACTCAAGATGCATTCAAGAAGGTAGGTCACGTTTCTACCTAAAACTTCTCACATCATGAAAATCATTCAGCTGGATGTGGTCCCTTAGCACAGAGAGCACCTGCAGTTCCCCCACCTGTAGCTAGAAAAATAGTACAAAGCCCCTGTACACACACCATGCTACCAAGCCTGGCCCAGACATCAGAGTGTCTGAGAGCTCTCCCAAACAGCTCTTACTTTTTAACCAAGTAAAGAGGTAGATATTCTTAGGAATTGAAAACTAATTTTCAACACTTTGGGAGGCTGAGGCAGCAGGATCATAAGTTCAAACCCAACCTGGGCAACTTAACAACTAATCAAGACCCTCTCTCCAACAGACCATAAAAAGGGGGGCTAGGGATGTAGTGAAGGCCCGATACCAGATGGGGAGCTGGGGAAACAGTATTTCTTTGTCCCTACCAAACAAATATCAAATGAAGATTTAAATACTCTAAGCTCAATTAGACGTCAAGTTATTGGCTTGATAAGTGTCCACGTGTCTCCAGCTGACTCTGACCAGGAGTAAGCATCTGATCTTCAAGAATAAACTTCCTGATTTGCTAAAAGCTGGTGGGAATGGCCATCTGACCACTGCACTGGAGCAGTCACAGATCTGCATCTTTAGTTGCTGCTCCCTCTGCCCAGGACACCCTGCTCCAGGCCACCCTTCCTCTCCACTCAGAGCCACCCTGTGAGGTCCCTCCTCTGTAAAGCTTTCCTTTTCTCCTCGGGCTCAGTCAGTCATGTACCTAGGACTCCATGTAGCCTCTTTAACACAACTACTGTTATCCATCCACCTGTATTCCTCCTTTACAAAACACTGAGGTCTTTTGAAGCTCGGACCAGGATTCATTTACATGTGTGGTCCCAACATGCAGCACAGTGAGTGTTGTTGACTAGATCAAACAGCGAACCTATACAGATGGGAAGAACACCATAGTCATCTAGCTCCTGCAGTGACCCAACAAAGGACCTTCCTTTCACATTAAGAGTTTCTCCCGGAAAATCTTTTCATGAAAGGAGTGAAAGTTACAGGATACTAGTGTCCAGAGGCAGAATGAGTCAGGAATCAGTGAATGGAAGCTGGCTCAGAGGGCATCCAGCTTAGTTAGATCAGCCATGCACGGAGGATTAACAAAGCATGTATATTGACAATAGTAAGAATCACTGTCAGAGAGATCAGCTCAAAATACAGGAAAGGAGAGGCTAGAATGAGCTCTGGGGTATCAAATTGAAATTAGAAGCATCAACATAAGCTTTTCACGATTTAGAAAGTAAGGAAGAATATATGAATATATATATGTATATGTATATGTGGTGTGATCACAAAATACAGTAAATGTTTAAATTTTAAAGAAGGTATTACAGTGAGTGATATGACATACTGCTGTTAATATAACTCAGAATATTCCCTCTTGCTTTGACACAGTGGTCCCATCATTCCTGCCACTTTCTGAAACAGTTCTAAAAAGTCCTCTTTCGGGAGTGTCTTTAGTTGAGCTGTCATGGCTGCCTTGATGTCTTGAATCTTTCAAAATGTTTAACACTCATGGTCATTTTGACTTTGAGGAAAAGCCAGAACTTGCACAATGCCAGATCTTGTGAGGACAAACTGTACTGTATTTTTTATTTTTATTTTTTTCCTCCTTTTGTTAGTGTTGATATGAAATACACAAGCAGTGGCTGTGGTCAGCTCAATTTTTCCTCAAAGAATGGGTTAAGTGGAGGCCTTCCTTAACACAGAAAATGGATCTGAAGTTTACTATCACACAAAGAGAAGGTAGAAGTGTCGATGCCATGTGGATCAAGGGACCACCATGCATGACCCACCCCTACTGTGAGCTCCCCAGAACCAGCCACAGATTTTATCTTTCTCTCTCTCTTCCTCTCTCTCTCTCTCTCTCTCTCTCTCTCTCTCTCTCTCTTTCTTCTTCTTCTTCTTCTTCTTCTTCTTCTTCTTCTTCTTCTTCTTCTTCTTCTTCTTCCTGCTCCCTGGGAAAAATAAATCTCATCTGTCTGCAGTTAGCAGAAGCCTGGAGTAGCTGGATTTGCTGCTGGAACAAAAGATATATGTGCCGTTAACAGTTCATTGAGCTGTGAGATGAACAAGACGAGCGTTGAAAAAGAAACCTGAGTGGAGAGTACATTTCCAGTGTTAATAAAGCTTCTCTTTTGTTGTGTGTTTCCAAACACTGGCTCCAGGATGGGTGCCATCCGTTTCCTCCCAGAATTAGACAGCCCTGCAGATTTAAGGCATCAGAGAGCATCATTCGGCCCTATTAATGGATAGCAGAAGCTGCTGCGTCAGGAACTTGCCCCCATCTTGAGCTCTGGCTGCAATTATTTTGCTGGCTTGGCAAAGAGGGTGTCTCCTGTTCGCCCGGAGAATGTGCATACGGACAGCGGCCCACACAGGGAAGCACCAAATTCTGAAATTCAGAATCACAGATATGAGTGTGAGGATGCCGATATTGGAAATGAAGTCAGCATGGCCAAGGTGATCACAGATTTGGGGCTCAGCAGTTAGTGGGTGGTGAATTAGGAGGAAGCACACGTGATGATGCTTTAAAGAACTTCAGAAGCCTGTGGCAGAAGTATAGTTGTTGACACAGAAAGAGGTTCATGATTCATTGCAAAATATTTTAAAAGCAAGGTATATAGCAGCATGGATGATGCGATCCCACTTGTGCAATTCTAAGTGGAACAAGAAAGAAAAGCAAGAAGCTGAGGTCTAGTAGCCAGAGAGGTTAGATGCTGCTAAATTAAGTGGCATGGTGCTCCTGAAGGTTTTAAATCCAAGGGAATATAGACCTTGACTGAAGGATTCCAGGAAGGATAGATGACTCTGCATAACTGTATTAGTTTGGGTTTTTACAAAAGGCAAGATTTACAGAAATTATACCAAAAAGGATCCATTTGGAGGGCTTACAAGTTTGAGGACAGAGATAGTCCAAGATGGCGGCCTGCCCATGCAAGCCCCAGAGGGTCCAACAGCTACTCTGCCACATGGTGGAACACCCACCGAGCCTGCAGAACGACCCTTGAGAGTCTGCTGCAGATATCAGTTATTTGAAGAACAATGGTAAAGACCAGAGACTGAAGAAGACGGGTGATGGGCAGACAGGCACAAGTTGAGACTGGAGCGAATCTGTGATGAACACCTGTGGTGTGTAGCAAGTCAGCGTCCATAGACAAATGCAAAGGCAAGAGCTTTCCAAGAGGGAGAAGCTGTAACAATCTTTCTTCTTCCTTTTGTGCAGTTCAAATTCCCAATTGGGCCTCCCACATCCGGGTGAGTGTTCTTCCCTCGTTTGCTGGCCCACACATCACTCACACTCTACTCCAGGCTGGTTCCTAACTGCCTAATCCAAGCTGGTTCCTAATTGCCTAAAGCAGGCATGGTTCCTGATTGCCTCAAGTTGACATAATCTCTCCAACAACAACAGAGGAGGAAGTGCAAATTCAGGAAGACATTCTAAGAGGAGGAACATGATGAGATAGTCAGCAAAAAAAAAAAAAAAAAAAAAAAAAAAAAAAAAAAAAAAAAAAAAAAAAAAAAAAAAAAAAAAAAAAAAAAAAAAAAAAAAAAAAAAAAAAAAAAAAAAAAAAAAATCAGAGAAATGAAAGAAAACCGTGGTGGGTTGAATTTCATCCTCCCCAAAGGATTTGCTGAAGTCCCAGCCCTCAGAGTCAATGAGAATGTGAACTTGCAGGCCACATTCAGGAAAGAGGCTCTTTGCAGGTACTAACCAGCTAAGATGACAGTATAACTGGATAAGACATATCCAGTGTGATTGGCGTCCTGATAAAAGAGAAAGCAGAAACACAGAAAGGAGACTGTCCTGTGAAGACAGAGACAAGGAGGGAAGAAACAGAGAAAGAGAGCACCTGATGGCAAAGACCAGAGCTGTGCTGCCACAGCCACAGAGTGCCCCCAACACTGCCAGAAGCTACGAGGGGGTGGGAGAGACTCTAGCCATCCATCGTGGGGGAGTGGAGTAGGGTGGCCCTGCCCACACCTGCGTTTCATACTTGCAGCCGCTAACATAAATTTCTGTGTTGAGATTCCCAGTTTGTGACACTTTGTTAGAGCAGCCCACAAAACCAAACAAAAACTTCTCGAGACGGGATAGGGACTCAGAGAGAAGCGCACCGAAGGGAGAAGCCTGGCTAAGCAACATTTTAGGATGGGTGACTCCAGTCCATCCAATCTACTTTGAAGTCATCAGGATCTCAAAAATAAATAAATAAAAATAAGTAAATAAACAGGAAAAAAACAAAACAAAAAATCTAATGGCTTTTTGTTGTTGTTTGGGGGGGGTTGTTTGTTTTGCTTCATTTTGTTTTGTTTTTTTAAAGTAAATCTCTCCTCCAGTGCCTTACCAAATCTTCCCAAACTGGGATTCACAAACTCACTCAGGGAAGCTGAGGACTTTCCCGCATGGGTCATCACAGTAGAGCCCGAAGAAGAGCAGAGGCAGGGTCTGCGTGTGGGAGTGGAGCCACACCCTCTCTCCCCCACTCCTCCCATCCCAGGGTTCTCAGAAGCCCTCAGGGGCCTTCGCTTTCCACAGTGCTGAGTAAGTGATTGTGACCCAAGAACCAAGCCTTGGGCCGTGTGAACGGCTCTCCCTGAATAACACACCGTCTGTGGGATTGCACACCACGCTCTGGCCAGCACATGGGCCAGCCTTGCTGTGAGTCCAGCTGCTCCAACGGCCCTGCTACATGGCCAACAGATGTTATACAATCACCATCTATTTCTGGTGATCATCCTCTCATCAACCGAAGAAATTAAAAAACTTTTGTCCACTCACAAGGCCACATGGGACACCCTGTCTCAAGTTCCCATTGCCTCATCCAAACAGCAAATGGTCACAGATCTAAAATTCTTCTTTCTCCTCCCCTGATTACAAATCTGATTTATTCAGAATAGGTGAATTCAGACACTTCTCAGAGGCTTCAGCCACCCAGAGGTCAGATGACTGGCCTCTAGGGGCCTTTCAACCGAGACATTAGGGACAATTCATTCAGTGACCAAGTCAGAAAAAAAGACAGTAAAGGCTGTGAAAGAGCTGCTGTCAGTCTAAGGGGCAGGTGAGCCCCAAGCAACGACGTGACCCTATTTGACATCATGGGAAAGGAGATTTCTTGACGAGAGACCAAGAAACCCCCCTGAGATTTGATCTCAGAGACAACAGTCACTTAGAGATGGAAAGGAAGACATCCCAGAAAGAGAAATCAAAGAAAGCAGAGGTTCAAGTGAAGAGAGGGACGACCCACAGTCTGGCTTTGGTGAGGAATGGATAAAGAGGGGCTAAACAGATGGCTCCAGGCACCACAGGGCCTTCAAGGTTAAGAGAATGCTGTGAAAGGAATCTGTTCATGATCAGAGCTGTGCTTCAGGAATCCCAGCCTGATGGTGCAGTCAGTGTGGCTCACTGGGAAGCTCAGCCCGGAGGGACAGAGACCACTGGGAAACGTGGCAAAGTCCAAGAGAGAGAAGAGGGGGCCTTAGCAGAGCCGGAGAAGATGGACACGGGTTTCAAGGAGCAGAGCTGAGAGATGCTTAGAAGGTGAAGACGCAGGACTTGGAAATAGCACACAAGAATGAAGGCCCTGGCCTCATGGCTGTTGCTACAAGTGTGACCTGGGGATTATGGAGTAGGGCTGCGCACGGAGAGGGGGCTGATCAGCCGGAGAAGGTGGCTCTGCAGGACGCGGCTGGGGACCAGCTGGGAGCCGTGGTACCTTCTGGAGGAAGAAGGGGAATGGGAATGAGAGACCAGCTAGCGGTCAGGTCGCCTTCTCAGTCTGAGGGTTCCTTGAGGTTGACGCTCTGAGATCCACCTTGATCCTGTGGAATTTTTCTAGATAAAGTTAGCTGAGAGCCACTCCTAGAAAGCAAAAGAGGAGGAGAAGAGAGAGAAAAGAGCGAGGGAGAGAAAAATAGAGTGAGAAAGAATAAGGGACGGAAAGAAGAAGAAGAAAAAAGACCCGCATCCTCCGCACAGGGAGAGTTACCGACGAGGACAATCACTCCTCCGCTGCTCAGCGAAGCGCTTCGAGCTCGCTTCCCCAGGTGTGCGGGGCTTTATGGGGGTCGGTGATATACGACCAGAGCCGCGTGCCCCGTGATCTACGGCTGCAGCCGGGTTGCACTCCTGCCTCGGGCCGCTCTGTGATTTAGGGCTACTCCTGAGACTCCAGCTGGCACCGGGAGCCAGGGGCGCCTGCAGGGCGTGGTCCCGGGTGCGGGATAGGGCACGCCTGCTGGGAAGAAGGGCGCGGTGCTCCATTTCCTGGATAGCCCCGGGAGCCAAGCGAGCCGACTCCCTGCCTTCCATGCAGCCCCTCTGAGTCTGGTGAAACAGCCTTCTCGCTTTCCAGATGGATAGATTTATGTGCGAGCGTTTCACATCCTGGGATGGTGGCCACTCCTGTGGGGATCGGATCTGTAAGCTCCCAGGCTCTTAAAGATGGAGTTTCTGACCTCCGATCAATCCAGAAATCGTCTATTCATTTCGCAAATATTGACAGTGCCCGCCGTATACCGCAGGCACTGTCTCTGGGTACTGAGGCTACAGCAGCAAAAAGGGCAGAAGCTGTTTTTGTCTGTGTGGTGTTCAGTTTCTGGGAAGAAGACACTTCACACAGGCAGGAAAGGGGGTGGCAGATTATGCCAGGTTCCTGAAAAGAACCACCCTAAATAGAGAAGGCAGAGACAAGGGCTGAAACCTGCTTCCGCGGGGCGGGTTACGGAATGCAATGCAAAGTAACAGCACCACGGTGAACCTCGCGAGAGAAAAGAAGAAGAAGAAGAAGCCTGTCATACAGGGAGTGAAGAGAAAGGACCTCCCAGGAAGGAGAAGACTCGTGTGCAAAAGCCCTGGGGTTAGACAGGGTGTAGCACATAATAAGAAGACTGAAAAAGGAGTAGTGCGGCTGACGAGTACCAAGAATAGGGTGTTGTGGCTAAGCGAAGAGACTGGAACTAGATCCTGCAAGGACGTAAGGATCATTTCAGCATCTGCTTCGTTATCCTAATTGCAGCTGGACCCATTGCAGGGGAGTCAGTTGACACAGACGATGAGAAAATCTTGTTGGTTGTGGCTTAGATCTTAAACACCTGCTCCCAGCATGTCTCTGGGATTCTAGGGTGGGGCCCCTGGAAGCGACTGGCTCCTGCAGGGGATGGGGGGTAGGTCAGCCATAAGTGCACAGTTGCCCCTGCGGCGGGAAGGCGGGCCCTGCTGGACGAGGCGCGCCCTGGGCGTGGCCTCTGGCAGGTGCCTCTGCAACTACGCTCTCTTCCGGACTTCCATGCGGTGAGCAGACTTCGTCCCCCACGCTGTGCCACCTCCGCCTTTTATGTCTCCAAGCCCGCCAACGCACAGAACCCGCCCGCCGGAAGCCGGAAGCCGGAAGCCGTGGCCAGATGATCCTCGCCTCCTCCAAGCTGCGGATGTCCGTCACTTGGTTCCAGGCGCGGGGAAAGACTGACAATAAAGTGCCCTCTGAAGGTCGGGTCCGAAGAGTCAGATCCGCGTTTTCTTTTCTGCTTGCTCAAAACTGAAGGCGTCTAGAGCGCAAGTTATCTGTCCTCTTCCCTTGTGGGGACAGGAAAGGCCTGGGGTGGGGAGAGAAGACAGCGCAGAGACGCAGGAACAGCTGTCTCCTCCCCACTGTCCGCCTTCCCATGTCCAGTGAACATATGCTAGCAGAAAGGGCGGGGGGGCCGGGCGGTGTGAGGGGAGCTGGCCTTCACTTCCTCCACCCAAGAGGCTTTTCAGAAGCATAACCCTCTCCCCCCTCAACGAAAAGCCCCACAGCCTTTGTCCTCCCATTCTAAATGACAACGTGAACATGTCCCCTTAAAGCAGAAGAGTTAAGCCCAGCAAAAAAAGGAGCTGCTCCTTGTCTGCTCCGCTGAAGCACCCAGATAACCCGGGGACAGGTTTTTCAGGATTAGCCTTTTCTTTAATCCCCTTGTCCAGCTTCCCGAAATTTCCCTCCGGTGACTGATGTTGTCTGTCTGATGTTCTAGCACACAAGACAGGACCAATCACCCTGACCTGGGCTTTCAGAGATGGACCCAGGGGTCTGGAGGACGGTGGCTGCAGACTGGGCAGGTGGTGAGTCAAAGGTCACGGCTGCCCTGCCCTCACCAGCCTCCCTCCTGACGGGCCTTCCTGCTCCGGCTCTCCACACTCCTCTCCACTGGCAGAGCCTCCGTGCTTCGGGCCCGCAGCCCCCCTAGAGCTCAGCTTCCTCCTTTCTTTCCTAGAGGTTCGTGCCACGTTGGCTGTGACCACACATTGACAAAGCCATTCCGGGAATTCGGGGAACATTTCCCCACCCGGGGCACTGCCCAGTCTGTCCTCAAGCTCAGTCATGCCATCCAGTTCAGCTGTTGGTGCTCAGTACCTTCTGAGATGCTGAATAATTACTTGATAAGTGAAATAAATAAAAGAATAAATGCATAGATGAATGTGACTATACAAGCATGTTCAAAAAATAGTGATTAATTTTTAAAAAAACAATAGCAATAATTACATTAATTCTTCTCAGTCTGAACACATGTTCCATTGTCCTTGCCCCCTGAAGCCTTCTGAAAGTCTTGTTTTGCGGTCATGGCTGCCTCCGTGTCCTGAACGAATTCAGAGCACTTGGCATGGTTGTTTTGATTTTGAGGAAGAGCCGGAAGTTGCACTGGGCCAAAAGACCCACTGCCCAATGCGAGTGAGGACACACCATCACGTTTCCACAGCCTGCGTTCCCACTGGATTGCACATGGTTATTGTATTCAACATGTGATTTTGATTCTTATCTCCCAAAGACGCCACAGAAGACTTCCAGAACTGCTTCAGAAATTGGCAGGAAGAACAGAATAAGTGTGTTCAAAGTGAGGGGCTCTCCTCCTGCGCAGGTCCAAGTGGAGCACACCTCTTCTTTCCCTTCGTTCCTCCCCTGCTGGGTCTCCCACCACCCCCGCCAAGCGTGCCCCTCCACCCTGGCATCATCCTCCACTCTTCGCCCTTCCCGGCTCACCCCGTACCCGGCCGCAGCTAAGACCTGTCCACTCTCTCTTCCTCTACCACTGTTCCAAGATGGTGTTCTCCCAGGCCACCCAGCTCAGGGGGCAAGTGGGGACTTTCAGCCAAGCTCTGAGCACTGACATGAGGCCACGTGCATCTGGAGAAAAAGATATGTCTCCTCGTTTTCATAAAAGCACCTGATTCCCATACTGTGTGTCCCTGAGATTGAAGCTCCAGGAACTCAGAAATCCCAAGGGGAACTTTCCCTTGCTCCTCCCACCACCACTGCCAATGCTGCCAATCAAGCGTCTTCCTCCCTCCTCCGGACATAGTCTAGTGAACCTAGTCTAGACCACACCTCCTGATGGGTGTCCCAGCCTCCGGTCTGGCCCGTGGATCCCTTTTTGTCTAAGAATAGATGGTCACAGCCCTTTTCCTAATGAGTGACTAACTGGATGTTTCTCTGTCCCTCTAGCAACTCTAACCCACTCCTGTCTTGGGGGCAATGAGGTCCAGGCACCCCTTCCCCATCCACATCCTGGATTGGATCCCTTGTCTCTCTGCCTTGTGATTTTCTGCTTACTTGATAATCTTCCAGCCAAACTCTGAGACCCTCGAAAGCAGGGGGAGAGTCTGTCCTCCACACGCCCGGGGCCAGGACCTGGCATCGGGGCACCTAGTGAGTGAAGGAATGAGGGAATAAATGAGGTGAGAGGCCCCAGTTGGCCTCCTGAAGACACTGAGGGCTGTGACTGACCCCCTAGCTGCAGCAAGGGAGGAGGGCCGGAGGTAGGCAGGCCCTACAGTGCTGCTGGCTTGGCAAAGAGAGCTACCCACCTGTGGGCTGCCTAGACTTCCTGCCTGTGAGCACGTGGGAGGACACAACTGCCACTCCAGGACTGGTGGGCTGCATCTGCAGAGGAGGCTCCCCCTCACCATTACAGCCTTAGCATGCTAATGAGGGCTGTTGATTTCCTGAAGTACAAACACATGAATTTTTTTTTTCCAATTCTAAATCCTTTCTGGTGGGCATTTCTGAATGCAACATGCACGGTACAAGGGATATACATAATACATTTTTTTCTTTTTGCTTCCATAAAGGTATTATTAAATCACTGATGTGTCATGTGATTTATGGGCTCCTAGAAGCACATCATTACCTGTAGTGTCTGGACCACCCCATGGCCCCAGTTTGGGCTCATTCTCCCCTGGGGCTTATTAATTGAGCCCTCCCATTTCCTGTGTCCCTACACATCCAAGTTTGGATGGCTTCATCTATGATCACCAACAGCGCAGCACTAAGCAAAGGCCGCCTTCCAGAGACCCACGCTTCTCACCAGTGGGTGCCTGAAATGCTTTACTCAGGGGCCATCTGTCCTTTAGCTTGTGCACATTGTCTGGTACCCACCTATCAAAACCAAGCTTCCTGTTTTGAAAGTGGCAGCCTCTTGACAACTTCCCGAATTGCCCCCTGGAAGGCATCTGATGACAGCATGACTAAAGATCTTCCAGCTACTCTGCAGCGATGTCCCCAAACCCTCCCCCTGGACCACAGTCCTTGACACCACATCAAGCAGGGAGTCAGCCCCCACCCCCAAGAACCCCGCTAGTCACCACCCACAGTACCCAGCAAGAATTCTTTGGGATTCGGAGTTTTAAAAGGGAAACACATTATAATTTTCTATCTCCATTGCTGTACATCCATTTTCACCTTATTTGAAAACTATGCTTTAAATTAGTGGTCAAACATATAAAATTGAATCACTCAGCCGATGTTCTATGTTTAGTCTAGGGCACAGAATACATCCCCCACCCCGCAGCCTGTACCTGACAAATACGATCTCAGAAGCCTTTGCTCTTATCAGAAGGGAGCTATTTGCTGAGAGTGAAAAGGTGAGTTTCCACCGAGGAAGGCTGCACAGCAGGCAGCCTGGGCAGGGGGCAGACTAGCACCATGGTATCTAAGATACACGGGCATCCTCGCATCCAACTGCAGGTGAGCGGGATGTTCTCCTATTCCAGATGAGGGCACAAAGAGCCAGCGAGGGTAAGCAACTCAGTTCAGGCTGCACAGAAACAAAGATTAAGGAGGAAGTTTGGAATCCAGGTCCCTGGGCGCTCCAAAGTCCAGATTTCTCCTGACCAGGCTCCCCGTGACAATGTACTCACCAAGCACGATGTGTCCCCTATTTAGATTTCTCATCATCTTCTCTGGCACCTTGAGTTTCTCCCTTTTGTGTGACTTCCCAGGGCACTCACGAGAGATTTGGGGGGCAGGGGATGTGGATAAAGCATCCATGTCTATTTGTAGCTCTAAAAGCCGATTTGTATTTAGGGGAGGTTATTTTGTGAGATAAAAAAAAGTTGCTGAAAATGTGGGAAATGACTATAGATAAAATGCATTTATTCTGAGATATGATCTGTTGGATCCTCTACTACCAAAGTGGGGGGGAACAGGTGGTCCTCCAGAAAAATACTCACAGATGGAGATGTATAAATGGTAATTCACCAAAACAACTGCAACCGTGACTTTTTAAAATATGATGCTGGTTTCTTTTTTGGGACCAATGCGCTACTCTGAAGATGCTGGAACTCCCCGGATAGCAAATGTTTGGCTAATTAGTTGCTGAATCCTCAGGAAAAGGCATAGATAGATGGAAGAAAGTGGGCTCGTTTCATCACAATAGAATTTTAATCTATGTCCTCAGTGGTTTGAGCTTAGGTCCAATTGGAGAAGAGCAATACGGCGCAGCAGGGGACTTCTGAGCTAACGCAAGCCAATTCCCCATAAAGCACACTCCTCTTCATAGGTCCCCCTTGGCACCGCCACGAAAACCTCAGGAACGACTAGAGGCTGAGTTATCCCATTCCCAACACTACTCAAATTTTTCGGTATTTCTGCTTAGACTTTGTTGATTGCAATGAAAGTGTAAAACAGCCATCTTAGCCTGAATAGAAACAAATGTGGTTTTAGGACAAGATCTGTTTCTACCTGCAAGGTAAACTCCTACTTATCCTTCCAAGCCCTATTTGAATCTTCCTCCAGCAAGATCCCTCCCCCAGGGTGTCACGGTCCACCTACTGGGTGTTCTCCTTGCTCTCTGTAGTTCTGCCTGTTGAAGCCTCCAGCTCCTGACCACAAATCCTTTGTGTCAATGACGTGGCTTTTCCCACCAGATGATGAGGTCCTCAGTGCCTAGGATCCCGAGCATCCACCAAAGGCTTGGGATACAGCAGCTGCCCAATGAGTGTTGGCAGAATGAATGAGTGTATGAGTCAACACAGGAACTCGTGTGGATCAGACACAGAACTGGAATACTTGGACTTCTTTCTCTCTCACAGAGCAGCTGTGTCCTTCAGAGTAGTCTTTCAATGTGACTCAATTCCCTCTGCACACCCAGCTATCCATTCTTTCTTTTTAAAAAAAGGCTCCCCTGAACGTTCTCCATCTAGAATATGTGGAGCCAAATTCAGCTAAAAGACAAGCCAATCGTGGATGGTGTCCTCACGAGCCTCAGCCCAGCACAAATGCCCTCTCAAATGGATGACAGATTGGCCTAGTGAGACCCTCTCATGGTGTAGGCATGCCATCCCATGCCTCTCAGGACCCCTTGGCGACCAAGGCACCAGCCTCCCTGGTGTCCTCTGGATATGTTAGCTGCCTGAGGCTCTCGAAGCATCCTTCTCCAGGAACAGTCCTCCACCTCAAGAGCTGCCTGGCCGTGTACATGCCCCTCTGAAGGGAGAGCCACTTCTGCCCCTCACCTTGGCTTAGAACAATCCAGACTGGCAAGCCAGCTCCACAACTCCCTCTACCCAGCGCTGCCTACCTTTTCTCTCAAAGGTGTTGTTTCCAAGAGCCACCTGCTTACAGAGGTCCTCCCGAGAGCGTGCAGGAGAAGGACCTCCCCAGTCTTCCCATCTGGCCAGTTTCCACGATCAATGAGATCTGCTGTGTGGATAGAAGGCAGCCTCGGGGTGAGTTCCCTCCTGATCTTGTCAGCATCCCTGTTCCCTCTCTGGTTTCACTGGAGACAAGAGTTCAGCCTTCTTCCCAGAGTTAAATGAGTTGTGATCTTCAAATATGGCAGATGTTTAAATTTTTAAAATTTACTACCACGGAGGACACGCTGGCATTACAATCCCTCAAAATCCTCCCTCTCATTTGGAGCACACTTCTCCCATCATTCTCGGCACTTTCTGAACTGGTTCTGGAAGTCCTTTATCATGAATGTCTTCGGTTGAACTGCCATGGCTGTTTCAATGACCTGAATCCATGCAAAATGTTTGCCTCTCAAGATTATTTTGGCTTTCAGAAAGAGCCAGAAGTCCCAGCCAGCTCCAGGGAATAAGACGGATGAGGACACATCACCACGTTTTTATGAGCCTGCTATGTCGTCGGATGACACTCAGCAGCAGCACTCTGCATTTCTTATCATGCCTTGTAATGATGGTCACAAAAAATTCCCAGAACTACTCCCAAAAGTGGCAAGGATGGGATAAGTATGTGTGAAGTGAGGGGGATATTGTGAGGGGGTTAAAGGGCAGCGTATCTTTTACCGTAATTTTTTGGGGGGCATTCCCTGCAGATTGTGATCCTTCCTTGCACATTCCTTGAATAATCATTTGATCATGCAGATTTCTGGGCTGCATGGATACAATGTCGAGATTTGAGGTGGATCATGGAGTCTGCATTTCAAATACATACACTGTATTCCCAGGTCAACTACTATGTATGTTCCATTGCAAGGCCATTCGAGGAATCTCGTTTTGAGAAACACGGATTAGAATGATGAAACTTGGGCACCAAGGCAGAAGTCTCTCTAGCAATGCTTGCACATTTCCAAAGATGGGGAGCTCCCTACTTCCCAAGGAAGTCGTGACCATGGCAGCGGCTCCCCTGATCACCAAGCTACTTCTGTTTCTGAGAAACCATTCCATGAATGCCAGCTCTTCCCCTAGTGTCATCTTGTTTGCTGTTCACTGTCTAGTCACAGATACTCTGCAAGTTCTTGTTGAATTAAAGAGAGACACAGCAGGAAGAAATCATGCGGAAGGGTGAGTGAACTAGATCTTTTAGGTAGCCCAGTGCCTGATACACAAAGGAACTGTAGCAAACGCTTTGACTGTGGCGTGCTGCCGGAAGAAGCCCATCATGGCTGGGTGCTGCTATGCACTGAACAACAAACTGACCAGGTCTGTTTACAAGATGGAGTCAGGGATTGGTGAGTGGGCCAGCTGTACCAGAGCAGAGGAGGAGTAACAGCATCAGAAAAGAGTGTCATTACATGACAGAAAGCTCAAAGATGGGACTGAACCTGGGAGCCCCTGAAACTTCAGAAGTCAACTTCAGATGGTCCAGTCCAGCTGTACGTGAGGAGCAGGTGGAGGTGACACTCTGGTAACCAGGCCAATCACATCTGCCACTTTTCCTCTCTTTCCTCATGCCCCAACTTACCCTAGAATCCTTATAATTTCTTGTATGTGCTGAGCATTTCCCTGCCTCTGGGCCTTTGCACATTCTGTTCCTTCCGCCTGTAACACTTCTCCACATAGACACACCCCTTCTTCTCATCTTTAGCTATTGTTCCTCACATTCCTTGGGTCTTGGCACTTCCTTACAGCAGACTTCCCCCAGCTACCCCATTAGATATCCTCACACGTTGATCATTGTTCTGTGCTTCAGAAAGCTACATCTTTCTTAGCAAATAAGTCAACAATATCTTCAGATCTTCAGCTTGAAGAACTGACTCACAAAATTTAGAATACAGTCCAAACATTGAAGGGACAAGCAGCCTTCGCTTTCACCTGCAAAACTGTGGAAGCCTGGGCAATTGACCCTATTCCTTTGTTGTCTTTGTGTTATGGAATTATATCCGCACTCTTCACCATGTGGCCCTGCAGTGTGTCCCTGTGAAGTCATCCAAGCTCACTCTTCAGCCATTGGTGTTGGGGTTGCCATGGGACTTGCCAGGGCCTATGGAACTTTAGTGGACATGCAAGTGTGTGTGGGTAGCTCAGCCTCCCGCCCTGCCATGAAAAGAACATGAGCCAAGAGCTGATCCTCTTCTAGCTTGAGTCTTAGACTTAATCCATGTATGGCGAACTTGAACTCAATCCAAAGTCCGAAATCTGCCTTTGAACATAGTCTACACCAGCGAAACCACAGCCACAGGACCAACACAGGAGCAGAGATGTGAACATCTGTAGGGGCTGTCCAAATGTGGGAACTGTTTATTACACAGCCTGGCTGTAGCTGAAGTATAACTAAAATAAGAGGCCAGCAAATGTGGCAGTGTGAAAGAAGTTTTCAAATTCTTTAACCTTCCTTTGGCCTCTTCACTGAGAGGTGGGGTCTTTGTTTTCTCTCCTTAGAATTGGGCTTAAAATCAACAGAATGTAAAAGAAATAACACGGCCCGGCTTTGGACAATGTGTGAGCAAAGGCCATACTGCTGTAGGGTTGTTCTCTTGGCATGTTCTCTCCTGACATCATCTTGCCAGGCGTTTCTACTCAGAGCCCAGATGCCACGTTGAGAGAGAAGCCTGAGCCGTGTGGTTGGTAAGGTGCTTTCCTTGTCTGTCAGCCGACCCCACCTTCAAGTAGCCTGACCCACTGCCAGTCTTGTGAGTGAAGGATCCTCCAAGAGGGTGGCAGTCCCTGGCCACCAAGCCACCTCTGGCCTTTATCTTCCCAGTTGGGCATCCATGTGAAGCAGAGACATCCCTCCCTGGTTGCCCAGCTCCCTCCAAGGTCCTGCCCATACAGCTGGGAGCATTAAAAAAATGGTTGCTTCATTCCACTAAACTTTATAATGATTTGTTAACAAGACTCGTAACCAGGACAGCACGTAACGACAATGTAGGTAACCAGTTCCTTTCCCTTATGCATGACAGCCATTACTAGCCAATCACGCCATGTATGGAGTCTCAGAATCCTTTCCAGCAGCGCCATCCCAGGCAGCCACTGTGAATGCCCAATATGCAGCCTCTTTGCCATCTGTGCATGTGTCTTGACCTTCCACTTTGTTGAAGTATTTGGGTGTGGTGATTTGAATCTGTAGTTTCCCCCAAAAGCCTCATGTTCTTATGGATTCTGTGTAGGATTGGGAGGTGGGGCCTGGCTAGAAGGGGAGGGTGCTTGGGGTTTGACCAGGGAGGATCATATACTAGTTCCCCCTTTCTCTCACTCTCTCTTCCACATGCTGGAAGGATTTCTGCCCCTGAAGTTGGAGCTCTGGCGCTGAACTGCTCCAGCCCTGCCATGTGCTTCCACCATTTTCCAGCTGCCCTCCTGTGGATGGACTACGACCTTCTGAAACTGTAAGCTACAATGAATCTTTTCTCCAGAGGTTATGGATGTCAGGTATTGAGTCACAACAACGAGGAAGTAACTAAGTCGCTGGGGAAGCCAGCTACTCACCCGATCCCCACCACTTGTGCCGCTGGAGGTAAGGTTGGGGACACACTGGCCTGAGCTCCGTCTTCCACCATCATTCCTCTCCACGACTACACTTGACCTTAGCTCACCTCAAGTCTGTGGCCCGACTTGAAGCCTTTGCAGCCACTCATCCCTCGGCCCCCCTCCCCCAGCACTGTCTTCCGCCTAGCGCTTTCCTCCTTGTTCTCCAGTCCCACCTCAAATGCCGCTTCTACATGGAACCCCTGCCCACAATCAATCATTCGCTCCCATCTCTCTGAACTTCCTTGGCACGGCACCCATCACAATTTTAAACAACCATTTGTGTAAACTAGCTGGTCAATGTTTGCATCTCCCATAAACTCTAAGCTCCAGGAGGACAGAGGCTGCATCTGTCTTGATCTCAGTGATGTATGACAAGTGCTGTATTGATTTTGATTGATTGGGAGAAATAAGAGCAAGTGGGCTTCTGAGGCTTTTAAGTAGAAACCTCCTTTGGGCAGCTTTCTCCACGTCCCTTTCCACCTCCCTAAGGACGTTTTTAGACACCTCCTTTCCCCTGTATCTCTGGTCACCTCTCATTTGCAGGCTCCTTTGTGACCAACTGGCCATTTGAGATCCCTGTTTAGTTTCCCCAGGAACTACATTGGTACAAGAACACAAAAGCATTTGCGTAATGACAGTTTAAATCTTCGTCTTCTGCATGGAACCCCAGTCAATTAATATTCAGTCTATTAGAAAAATGTGTCAGAATGATAATAAATTATCCATAATTAAGTCCAGCCAGGAGCCAAATGATTTCTTTGCTGCTTTAGGGGGTAAGTGGTAATTGGTAGCACTGTAAATAACTAAGTGAATTGGGTATCCAGTGTCTGTAGCCATGGGAGGTCATGGGATGGGTGTGGCCCAGCGACCTAATTAACATCACAATTCTCTCTCATTCTGTGTTAATAGGAATCAACACATGGCCAGACTTCTGACTTATTGAGCTGATGGCCAACCTCACACCAAGGCTACAGGATGGAAGATATTAAATATTCAAAGTAATTAATAGATTACATAACTGTGCTAAAAGACTGTGACCTGTTCTTTTCAGTCCCCACCTGTTATTTTTCAGATTCCACCCACAGTCATCCCAGTCAGCCACAAGATCAACCACATCACGGTACCCTGCCATGGCTTCCTGTCACCTTTGTGACACAGTGAGGGATCTTGGGGGCTCATCCCAGGTTTCCCACGCACCACCACTGAGGCTGCCCACTCCCTGCCCACAGCCTCCTCTCTCACCTTATCCACATAGACTCTAGCCCCTGACCAAAATGCACAGCATCAAGTATCCCGGGCCTACCAGGCTCCTCCCTGCCTCTGTCCTCCAGCACCTGCATCTCCTCAGCTGTCGGGATGACTTCCGCCTCCCGTCTCCTTGACCCCTACTCATCTCTCAGATTGAGCTCAGACGTTAATACATCAGAAACCTATCTCGAAAATAGTCTCCTCTACCTATAAAGCAGGCTTCAATACTTCTCCTCAGGGTCCTACAGCCCAAACACACCAGGCTATAAATACCCATTTTCTTGTCTGTCTCTTCCTCTGGTCTCGGAGGTCAGTAGGACCTGAACCTGTGTCTGCACAAGACAGACACTGACTCTTACCATGAGGATTAAATGAGAAAGCATACATGAAGTGCCTAGCAATGTGCCCAGCACATGGCAGGCATATATACACATTTTTTTTCACATACCGTGGTTCCAAGAAAGAAAAAAACAGAACATTTTTCTTCCAGAGATGAGATTTAAATGGTATTGACAAACCAGTATGTGCCCCTGGAGGGGAGGCACGGGGCTTCATTATCCTGCCACAACCAAATCTCCTCTCCATAGCAATTATTTTGTAACAGCCTCTTTAATAAGATGAAATAAAATCCATGGATAGTATAACCCACCTACATAATTCTTAAAAATCAATATAATGTATTATAAAGATAAAGGAGACAACTTATAACAAAATAATATACACTTAATCAGTAAATGTTCAGAAATGACTACAGAGAAGACATACAAAGTAACCAGATGTTTGCCCCCTTTCTAACGAGCAGGTTGGGGTTTAAGAGATGTAAAACAATATTTAACAGAATTTTGTTGACACTTTTTTTCTCCATGTTTGACACTTCAAAATAGGGGTTTCCTATGCCTGTAACTACCAGGGCAGACTGAGAGGGAAATGAGTTGGGGCCTTCAGTTCCTACGGTCTTTTGTCCCCAGCAAATTTTTTGAGAAGGGGACACTCATGCTACAATCCCTAGTAGTTTTAAACTGAACTTCAGGGCAGCTGGCCTCTCCTTGATGTGCCCAGTCATGGCACTCCTGGAAAGCTCCGTGTGTTTTGAAACCCTTGCCTGTGTGGTTTATCAACACACCGATGATGGAGGAACCACTGGTTCTAGACATTTGTCTATAAACAAACTTTTCATTTTCAGGCATGTCTAATGAGAAATCTGAGCCTCACAGGATGCAAGGTGATTCTTTGTGATGCGAAATTTTCTGGCACAAAGCCACGTGTTGGGCATTTTCAGTTCCCACCCACTGGTTTGGTAACAGCTCAGCCAAGCCCTGGGGCAACCAGAAGCAGCATGGTAACTACCCAGTGTACCCTGCAGGGGGCAGCACTACTTTTTGAGAGCCAGGGTACTAGAAGAGTTCTCATCAACCCCAAGAAAACCGTGGGGGACTTGGCTGTGTTCCCCTCACCTGCCCCAAAGCTCAGCTCAAATCTGCCATGCAGGCAGGCCTTAGAAGAGGCTGCAGGCCTCTGGAGCTGGCACATGGGACAGCCACCTGGGTGCACTATCCCAGCAGAGTCTGCCTCCAAGGATAATGTTTGCGGATGGAGTGTGAGTGACAGAGGCTCACACGCCCCTAATGGCCTCCAGCTGCTGCCGCTTACTCGGTGCCCAAGGCCAGGGCCAAGTCAGACTGGATACGGGCTTCCTGCCCAGGCCGAATCTGAGCAGAGACTGGCCACCAGCTCCCCAACAACCAAACCTCAGCGTGCACACAAGGAGAGTCCGGTTTTAGTCTCAGCTCCGCTGCTGACGCGCTGTGTGGCCAAGGCAAGGGTCGCTGGCCCTGTTCCCCTCTCTCTGCCGCAGAGTCAGACATGTTCTCTTTCTTCCCCTGAAAGTTCACGTTACTAGAAAAGCTGCCTCAGAGGAGCAGGAAACTGTTCCTCTCCAGCAACACCTGAGCGCCCATCTTTAGCAAAACTGTTGCTGATGCCCTCTAAGGAACACCAGTGGGCCATTTTCGTCATCAGCACATTAATCCCTTGCCCACTGCTGACCTGGAGCTCCGTGCATGGAAAGAAAAAGCCTTAAGGTGGACTAGGAGGGTGAGTTAGACATCAGCCAGAGGGAAGGGGAGAGGGAGCTGAAATTCGAGAGGCGTAAAATTGGACAAATGAAATGAAGCCTGGTATTCAAAAGCCTTGAACACCAGGCTTAAAGGAGCTGGGGCACAGAAGTGTGCCCCTTGTCTGTAGATCACAGGTGGGTTGGAGCCCAGGGGTGCCTGAAACCACCGGTAATAGAGAATCACACAAAGGGCAGATGAAAGACACAACGGATGTTCTAAGTTGTTGTTTTTTTTTTTTTTAATTACGGACATTGCCAAGAATGACAGGATAAATGTGTTCAGGTATGTGTGCGGTGGAGAGTGTTGAGTATCTCCAGGGGTTTGAGGGCAAGGCATCTTTTTCTGGAATGTTTTTTATCTAAATATTCACAATATTTTCCTACTTGGTCAAACATTAATGGCAATTTCTTGTCAAATAAAATCACTGTGATTCTGATGTGTCCTCTTCTACCCTATTCACAGAACCTGGCATGGCAACTTCTGAGTGAGTTCAAGGCGTTGCGGCAGCCATGATGGTGCAACTCAAGGAAGAGAACTTTGCAGAATGGCTTCAAAAAAACGGAAGAACAATGAGACAGTGCACTCAACCTGAGGGGGAGTATTTTGAGGGGAATTAATAAAGGCAAATGTCATAACTTTTTAAAAATCCACTGCATTTCTAGACCACACAGCATATATACTGTTTTTTCATAAGTATGATAAGTTTTAATTTATAAATTTGGCACAGTAAGATATTAATAATGGGAATTAATAATAAAGTAGAATAATTATAAAAGCATATGATAGTAAAACTTATTTAAAACTCGTGAATTATTTACTCTGAAATTCTCCATTTAATACTTTTGAACCATGGCTGAGCATGGGTAACTGAATCCAAGGAACATGGAACCAAAGACAAAGAGCTACTGTGTTACAACGCAGCCAGCGGGCAGGATGAGGGTGCTGGGAAGCGGTGGGGAAATAATATTATTAGAGCCTGGGCCTCAGCAAATCAGGAGGATAATGGAGAGGAGACCCAAGATTGAGATTGTGCTGGGGAACTGACCAGGCATATGAAGATTCCATGGTCCTCAGACAGGGATGGCCCACCTGATCCTCCTACATCACATGGAATCCTTGGCTGGACCACCAGAAGGAAGAAGGGAAATAGCTTTAACACCTACTGGATGGAAGAAATGAGTCAAAAGTTTCACATAATTATAGCATCAGTGCCCCTCTCGGCTGTGTATGTCACGGTCTCCACTCAACACACAGGACCCCAGGGTGTGAAACAACATTTTGAAAGCTAATCAGCCTATAGGTAGTCGATGCAAATCGCAAACCCAGGTGTGTGTGACACATATGCTCACTCACTCTATATTACGGCAAGCACTGGAGTGGCAAACTGCACAGACAAGTCCTCTGCTTTCCCAAAATTCACGTGTTCATGGCCTCAGGAAGAAGGACCCACAAGACCCACAGCCTTGAGTTAAAAACAACCTACTAGAGGCAAAAACAGAAGTTGTGGGCTGCAATCAAATGGGTGATGGGGGATAGTGCCAGATGAGGTCAGAAACAGACTGTACATGGTCCCATGAGGACCTTTGCACTGAACTGTACTCTCAGCACCCAACACTCCTTTTAAAAAAAAAAAAATTTAAGTTGAGACAGGTTCACACTAAATGTCTGCATTGTCCATGTTGGGCTCAAATGTGCAGTTTTCCTAGCTCAGCCTACTAGATGATTGGGATTATACACATGGCCCGCCTTTACCTGCTTTACCTTAAAAGCATAGCTCTGTCTGCTGGATTAAAATCAACTATGGTAGAGAAAAGGCAAAAATAAGAAAGATGTATGCTTTTAATCATATACCCAGGAAAACTGCATCTGTAAAGAAGCAGATAGTATTTTCAGCTTTGAGGGCCATATGGTATGTGTTAAATTACTCAATTCTGTCTTTGGAATAAAAAACAAAAATGTAGCCAGACAACACGTAAACAAATAGATGTGGCTGTGTTCCAATAAAACTTTATTTACAAACCTGGATTTGGTCCACAAGCTGTAGTTTGCTGATCCCTTCTCTAAGCAAAATGCTGACAGGTTGGACCAGGGAGTCTCAATGGGACTGTGAGAAGTTGCTGGATATGACAGGTTTTGAAGGATTTGCTGTCAAGTGAGATATGAACCTGAGAGGAATAAAGAATGACTTAGTTGTAGGTTCTGAACAACACAAGGTTAGAGATGCCAGTTACTGGAGTGAGAGCATCTGTGGAAGGAACAGGTTTCCCACCCACCCAGTGTAGGGAGACTCGGGAGTTTATTGAGATGATGAGGTTTGAGATGACCCTTAGATCTCTAAGATGCATATATGAGCCTGGCATCTGGAGAGCCTAGAGGTGGGAGTTCTGGGGTTGTCAACATCTAGAGAAATTTGAAGCCATGAACTCAGATGTAATCACATGGGGAAGCAGAGTGGACAGAGAAGAAGAATTCTGACGGGTGAGCCCTGAGGCACTCAGAGAAATGAGTAAGGGTCAGCAAAAAAGACTGAGAAGGAGTAGCCATGGAGGAGGGCTGGAAACCCAGAAGTGAGAAGGGATTCCTTTAAAGAGAAGATAGTCAATTATGCTGAACAAAGACGTGGTAAGGACAGTGTTCCTCCAAATTTGTGCCCACCTGGGCCCTCACAGTGTCATCTCATTTAGTAATATGACCTTTGCAGATACATTGTGTTAAGATGGGGTCATGCTAGGTTGGGACGAGCCTCATGTCCCATGATTCATAGAGGCACACACAGGGATTATGGTCATCAGGAGACAGATACAGGTAGAGAGATTGGAATGTTGCAGCTGCAAGAATGTCGTGAAAGGCCAGGAGCAGTGAGGAGCTAGAAGTTCCAGGGGCAGATTTCTTCCCTAACATCTGCAGAGGGGGCATGGCCCTCCTTTCACCTTGATTTTAGATTCCTAGTCTCTGGAACTATCATAAATTTTTTATCAGAAGCTACCTACTATGTGAATAATGTTATGGCAGCCTTAAGAAACTTGTATGTTGCTGATGGCTTAAGTGAGACCAGAGCTGGCTATGGCCCTTGGGGTTGGCCCTGTTGGGCAGAGAGATCACAGGTGATTTGACAAGAACTGTTTCCAGTTAAGGGTGTGTGTGTGTGTGTGTGTGTGTGTGTGTGTGTGTGTGTAAACATCTGTCACCGTGGGCTTAGGTGTGGCTGGGTAGAGATGCTTGGATATTGAGTATGAATAATTACTTCACTTTGAACAGCTAGCTAGGGAGAGAGAAAAGCAGCAAAACACATCTAACGTTGATGGAAAGACTCTGACAGGGAGGCGGGAGAAGCTAGTGCAGGGGAGAGGGAGGATGATGTGTATGCCTCTGTCCTGTGCCGCGTCAGCGAGCAAGGGGAGCAGCTGGACGGGTAGCAGCGAGCGTGGGCAGGCCCAGGTGGCAGCTGGGGTGCAGCTCTGTGGGGTTCTCCTCTGCCTGCTCCTCTTGTCTTCATGAAGTAGAATTCAAGGCCGTTAGCTGAAAGTGAGGGAGTGAAGGGTGAGGTGGAGAGAAAGTGATTTGTACTGCAGGAGTGTAGTTGAATGTCTGGGCAGCCCCAACATCCCTGGGAGCCAACGGGCTGTGAATCGGTGAGCAGAGTCAGTAGGGCCACGTTTTTCCCTTTTCACATTTATCTGCCAGTCTAAGTTGAGGTCAAGTCAAGAGCAGAATTAAACCATAGAGGGCAACAAAGCAAAGGAGCGAGGCTTGTACCGCTACCAGTTGCTGTGTAGCAAACCACCCCGTACTTAGTGAGTTAGAGGAGTAACACTCGCATATGCTTCCTGTGAGTCCTCCATATTTGGCAGGACTTTAGTGGAAATGGCATGTTTCTGTTCAGCTGGAGTGATTTGACAGGGGAATGGAGAGCTCATTTTTAAGGCTGTGCAGCAGCCTGAAAATCACGGTCCCTAAAGATACTAGATTTTCATCTCTGGAGCCTACAAATGTCATTTTATTTGGGAATTGGGGGGCTTTATAGATGTGGTGAAGAAGAGGAAGTTATCTCAGATTACCCAGGTGGGCCCTAAATGCAATCCCAATTGTCCCTACTGGAGAGGAACAGTGGAGGACTTGACATGCAGAAGAGGTAGAGGCAATGCGATCATGAGGAAGAGAGTGGAGTGGCGCAATGTCATGTCAGTGATGGCTGAAAGCACCAGCAGCCGGATGAAGGCAGTAATGGATTCTCATCCAGAGCCTCTGAGGGAAGGAATTGGTCCTGCTGGCACCTTGATTTTGGAACTTATCACCTCTAGAACTGTGCGGGAATAAATTTCTATTTCAAGCCATCTTATTGGTGGTGATGTGTTACCACAGCCCTGGGGAACTAGCCCAGAAGGCGAGGGGCATGGCTGTCAGGGTGGCTCTGCCTGTTATCTGGGAGCCAGCACTGTGGCCTAGCATCAACTCTACTCCACATGAGCCTCTCATGGCATGGTGGTTGGGTTGCAAGAGCAAGTTTCCCCAGAGAAGGAGGCAGAATCTCTGCTTCCCTCCATCAGTTAATCTTGGTGTCGCTTCTGCAAGTCATAGCCCCAATCCAGAGCTAAAGAGAGGAACCTAGGCGTGTTTTTAAGCAGGAGGGGTGTCCCATGTACCGTGGGTTTGAGTTGTACTTGCATATGAAATACATGCAAGACAGAGGATATTGCAGCCAGTTCTTAGGATATCTGATCTGCTGCCAGGGTAATACAAGAAGGTCATGGTGGTGACGGTGGTGGTGATGGACGGCTGATCATAACCACCTAGGTGGGCAAAGATGGAATGAGACATAAGAGGTAAAAGCAGTGAAGGACCACTGACCTTTGACCATACCTCAGTCAGAGCATAGGATGCTTAAGGCTGAGCTTCCTGGAGTAGGAGCGCCACCACAGTGGTAAAGGAGAGAGTGCACCTGTAGCACTGAGAGACTGAGGTATGGCTTTTGGATGAGGACAGGCCAAAGCATGACAGACCAGGCTGTTGAAAGGACACAAATTAGGCTCTTGAAACCAAGTCTGTGTGCCTGAAGAGTGACGTGAGAGTGGCAATACTACGAAAGCAGCAGTGAGGAGCAGAAAGAATCCTTGAATGACAGCTGGAATGTGGGAGAGAAAAGAGTTCCTCTTGTCTTGGGACAGCTGCAGGGGAGGAGGGACCCCGGGGAGAGTGATGTTTCAGTAGGAGTTGGAAGGAGGATGCTCTCTGAAGTCATGTAGAGGGGGTGCAGATGGGATGACAGGATCCCAGGGGGAGTTGGGGAGAGAACAAGTTTACAGCCCAGTGAGGATAAGCATCCCAAAGAGGGGTGGCATCCTGGGAACCCTGAACTGCTTGGGGTGACTGCTGTGAACCGTGGTGCAGGGCATGATGGGATAAAAGGCAGGCAGCTATGTGGTCTCTGGGCTCTGAGGGCTGGAAGAAGCGTAAGAAAAGGGGCCACTTTGTTCAAGAATCTCAAAGCTTTGGGGCTTCTGCCTCATTCCCACCTATCGGAGACCAGTGGAGGGGCCCTATTCCAGGACTCAGAGCTCTATAATTACTGTTTACCACTACCATTGATATTGTTTTCCAGGTTAAGCTGCTGATTTCATAGACGAGTTGTGTAACTTTGGGATATAATTATCTGGTTTCCTGGCTACCTGACAAGACTGTGAGCTCCTGGCAAGCAGGATCTTCATCTTGTTGTCTTGGAATTCATCTCTGGCACCTGTCACCACGCGTGGCCTAGGAGTATTTATCAACCAACATATAGTGAACAAAGAAAGACCCAGAGAGACGTATTGCCTTATCCGAGGTCACACAGCAAAAACAGAGCCTGGATGAATCACGAGGGCTTTGGGTCTCCATTTCTACTGCACTCTGGTGACCATCTAAATTTCTCTACTTCCTAGAGAAGTCATTCTTTCCATTTCTCTTCCACTTGCCTATCCGTTGTTCAGCGGCACTTGCAGCCCCAGATGGAGTCAGAAGTCCAATACTTCCATCAGTGTTCAAGGGCTCTCTTTTCATTCGTATAAAATCATCAAAAGCCCTTTTTCCCCACCAGTGATCTTCCCTTGGGTGCCCCTGGCTGGCCATACGAATAGGAATTGTGGGTGGTGAAACAGGGATTATCATCTAAAAGACTAATCACAGGGGGAAAGGTGGGTAGCTCTGGCACTTAACTTGGCATCTGTGTTGGCTTGGCATTAAATGCATTGGTCTCTGTTCATTCCCTCAATGGTTTATGGTGAAGGGGGTAAGATTGGTTGGAAATTCGTCTTCAGTGGTGTGGATCACGCTTGAAACTAAGAAACTGAGATAAACAAACCCATTCAGGCTGATGAGGTGTGTCTTCTTGACCCCTTCAAAAAACCCAAGGGGTGGGAGAAGAGCATCTCATGGTCCCAAGTCATCCTCCTCATCATGGAATTCCCTTCTGAGTTGCTCTTGGTCCAGGTCTGGAAGCAACCCTTCCAAGCAGTTGGGGAAGTGGATGGAGCGTCAGGGTTTAATGAGTCTTAATTTGGGAAGATGAAAATAGTTCTGGGTGGGGATGATGATGACAGAACAATGAGAGGGCCTGTGGAAGGGGACGAGACGGTGGGAAGGGAAGAAAAGGTGATGAAGGGGCCACATGTGTGTGCCGATTCCTTGTAACTCTTGTACATCAGCAATACATACTAATAAAAAGAATGACTCGGAGAGAATCGTTGAGTGTTAAATCACACATTGCATGCATTCTCCCATAATTTTTCATTTAAAAAATCCTCATTTCTCCCTCATTATAAACTGTTATGTGGATATAAACTCCTCAACTTCTGGGACAGAAATGAGACATTGGGAGAGTGACATAGGACAGGCCAGAGATATTGGAGTTGGCAGCTTGAACCCAGGTCTCTCTGCCTCTATGTCAACACCACTCTTTGCCCCCTACCACTCTGCCTTTTCCCAAAGCGGCTGGAAGATCTCCCTCCAGGTGTTGACTACATTTGAAACACGAAACATGTATTTCTTCCGTTCCTTGGCTAGATTAAGACCTCCTAGAAGCCTCTTTCCTCTTCGTCTGGATCTGGTCCTAGCTGGAGCAGGTCAAGTGAGCTCCAACCACAGAAAACATCAGGACAGAGCCAGCGGTGGTCTGAAGGGAGATGCTCTTGCATTAGCATATGCAAACTGGCAAGGGTAAAGAAATCGGGGAAAGCTGCTATTTTATCATTTGTGGTAATTACAGTAATTTAGAGTGGGAATCAATGGGTTCCTGGAGGTAAAAGCATCTCAGAAGGATAATGTAGTGTGATTAAGAAGTTCTGATTAAGAGCTGCTGTCATTTTCACGTGAAAAAGGTGAAGAAAGAGACTGGGGTCAGAAGTGCATCGACACAAGTCACAAGGGTGAGGACCTCTGGGGAGGCAGGCTCTGATCCCAGCGCTGGGGACAGAGAGACTAACAGCATCTCCCTGCCTCAGCACCCTCAGACAGGACAGATGGCACTGAAGGTGACTGAACACACTACAACACATAAAGTGATCAGACGTGTATGATGAGCTTTGACTCAGGGGGAAGCGATGGTTTGAAAAAGCTGCGGAGAAAAGGTGATAGCGGACTAGGGTCTTAGAGTATCAATAGGAGTTTATAACTGGCAGCAGTCAGTGAAGGGGGTTTACAGCATGTATGAAGTATAAGCGGAGAATGCCAGAGAAGAAGCAGAAAGCGTGGAGTTGTAGCTTATGAGGCACCAGCGTGCCCTGACCCTGGAGACCCGATGGCCACTCAGGAGCGTGAGACAAGCAACAGCTGACGGAAGCCCTAAGGACGGAAACAGGCAGTGAGTGCCCAGTCAGAGCTCACACTTGAGAAAGCCTGGGGAAGGGAGCCAACGGGCCCGCATGACATACCAGGGCCCGTGTTAAAGAGACGGATCGGGGACCAGAGTCAATGGGAAGAAGCAAGAGACTCCGAGACTTGATGATCACAACCAATGGGACCATTTCCTATAGCCCCGCTGTACAGGTGAGCAAGCCAAGTCCCGGGAGGCTCAGGCACCCAGTCCATGTCAACAGCCAAGAGAGGAATTGGCACACCTTGGCCTCCAACATCTGAGGCCTCACAAGCCACTGCAACATGAGGCACAATAATCCGCCATCCCAAGAAGCTGTCATTCGACAGGCGCTCTGCCTCCCACACTGTCCTTGAAGGTGGCAGGCTCAGGGAGCCCGACAGCTGCTGCCACGTCCCTGAAGGCCTGCCCTGTGGCACAGGTGGCAGATTTTATTCCTGTCATACTAGGAGTCAGCGCACTGCCCAACCCAGAGTACAGCGGAGCAGTTCGACCCATCCACCATTGGAGTGCCTATCTGGAGAGAGAGGAAAGTCAGAAAGGGAAGGGAAAGCAAAACTGATTGAGACGTGATGTATACATGTACCAATCCCCAGGATGAATATCATTGCTATGTATTGCAAACATAGTAATAAAGATATTAAATATCAAGAAGGCAGCTATCTTAGGAGATAGTGAGTTCTGTGTCTCTGGGGGTATGCAAGCCCAGGCTCTGCATCTGCCCCTCCAGGATACACCAGAGAGAATTCCGGAACTCTGCGATATTCTGTGAGATACCTTTCAACTCTAACATTCTCCGATCTGTGCAGGTTGAGACACAAACCCAAACAAATCAAAACACCTTTGCACCAGCTGTCACTAAAGGATCGATTATTAATCCATTCCCAGGCAGAGAGAGCTTTGGAAAGCGTTTTTGATGGGAGAAGCGCCTCAGGGGGATCCAGCTTGGCTGCTTGAATGAGGAACAGGAGGATGGAGTCTCCAGCACAGGAACAGCAAAGGTGAAGCCCCTGGGCAAGGGACACCTGTGCAGCCAGCACGGCTGAGACCTGCCTTGGGCTGCCACCGGAACCCGAGAGGAGGCCCAAGCCACCAACGGAGGTGCGCTATAGGACCAGGACGTCCGCTCTGACAGCCCAGAGCCTACTTCAGACAAGAAAGAAAACATAACCTGTTCTTGGCTCTCACCCAGCAGCACGGAGCCCGTGTTCCCTTCACAGCCTGGGGCGGAGGTCTCCGCCCGCATCAGGAACTGGGACTCCTGATACCTTCCCGGTGAGCTTGGGGCCACCTTCCCAGAATTCCACCGCAGCCAGGACCCCCGAGCCTTGGCGCAGGCCAGCCCTCTGCGCACCAGCCTCCTTGCTTTCGGCCGGCCCGGCCTCACCGCTGACAGATGGAGCGTTTGTTGACGCTCCGGTGACAGCTTGAAAACTCATCTCCTCCCTCCGAGCCGGCCCGTTCCACCTCGTCCTCCCATCTGCCACCTCATTTCAAAACTAGCAGAACAACTCGGCTAGAGCAATTCCGACTTTTTCCATCTGTGCCGAGTTAATTAAGAGGGTAATGAGAGCTGGGAAGGAACAAGGCCTGCATTAATTCAAGATATGATTAAGAGAAACATTTCTAAAATATATACGTACATACATGTGGAGAGTGAGGCCGAAGGACTCGTGTGTGCACCCGGGGCCACCCACCTCTCCGTATCTGCCAACATGCCCAGGGCCTTGGTATCGAGGCCGGAGGGAGGCATGGAGGCTGGAACCAAGCTGTGCCGAGCAGGTGCCACCAGCCCCACGTGGTCACAGGAGGGAAGACAGGCTCCTGAAGGCCTGTTCCCCACAGGGCTACCCTGTAAACGTATCCATCACTAAAAAGTGTCAGCTCAGGGAATGACAGAGACAAGTGGTAATGAGGGCTTCTCTTTATTAAAAATTTCATACATTTATTACCTAACCACTTATCTAAAATAACCCCACATGCATCAAAAAATTCACTAAAGACTGACAAATTAAAAAGCTAAGATCCAAAACCATATGTATCTTTGATTCTCACCAAGACTCCTTGATATCACTCCCCCTTTTGAAGGTCAGGAAACAGAGGCTCAGATATATTGAAAGAGTTATCCAAGACGCCACAGTCGCCAAGTAGCAGTAGGAATTGAACTTGAATCTTTGTAATACCAAAGCTAAACTATCCTGTTAGGTAGCAGAAGCTCCTGGGATCAGAGGTCACTAGGGGGCTCAATGCAGTGCTTAGGGAACAACAGAAATATGATTTTATTGGACTTTGTATGATTATGAGAGAACCAGAGAAGGCTTCCTGGAAGTGGAGACAGCCAGGCTGACTGCAACCATCCAGTGCTTACTGAGTGCACAGTAGGTGCCAAGCCATACTCCAGCCCTTTGAGGTGCCTCACGACATTAAACGCACCAAAGCTGGGACAGAGGCGTTGGTGGTTAGATCACAGGGATACTACATTATTGGTGGACTCACCCACTGATAAGCACAGCAGCTGAGCGTGCTGAGGAGGTGGGGCCTCCTTGAAGGCGGGTCCCTGGGAGGGCGTGTCCTTATCCCTAATTCCCCCCTTCTCCTTGTGCTTCCTGTGTGCCTTGGGGTGAGCAGCTGACCCCCACCAGGTCCTTCTACCACACCTGTTCAGCTAACTTGGCCCTGAAGTGACTGGAAACTGGAGACCAAGTAAACTCTTTACGTTGCAGGTGCTGGATATTTTGCCTCAGAGCCAAGGAAATTGACTAACCAAGGCTTCAGTGTTCTCATGTGGCCAACAAAGAGGCTGAAGGTTCTAGTGAGGACAGATGCCCAGGACCCCAAGCTCCTGAGTGGAGGTGGGGTTCAGTTCAGGATTCAGGACACCTGCATTCCAGTCCCTGTTCTCTTGCAAAGCCTTCACAAGACCTGAGAAGCAACTCAGCTTCCCGATCTGCTCTATGGACCGACACCTCTTCAGATCTAGGATTCCATAACTATGTCCACCCCCAAAGGCCAAAGCAGCACTTTGCCTCACTGTGAACCTGACCTCCCACCTTCTGTCTGCCCCGCCCAGTGTTGGACTCAGGCACTGAAGCCCACATCCAAGGCCAACCACATCCCTCTTCCAACCTCTTTGTCCTCTGTCCCCCTCCAACCCTGTACTTCTGCCTTTCTGAATATATCTAGAAGCCTGGGAGGCCTGAAGGTCCCTCAAAATCTACAGAAAAGTCAACACCTTCCCTTCTTTTCTGTTTTCTGCCTCTCCAACTCTCTCTATTCACGAAGTTCAAAATATGGGAGTCATTCCTGCCCTTCCCCGTGCATCCTAACATCACCATGTCTTGTCTCAGAAACATACCCTCCTGCCACCCTGCTAGCCAGGCTGCACTTCAGGCCCTGAGTCCTTAGCACCACTCTACAGGCTCAGTCTTCCCACGCTACCCCTGCAATTCCTCTACACCCACCAGAAAATCAGAATTCTTTTTTGGCACAAATGGTATTTTTTTTTAAATAGAAGAACAATCTAATTTTTAAATCAATACACATTTCAAAGAAAACATTTAGGCACCATAAAAGAATGTATGAATATAAAAATCTCAATGTGCAACAAGGAAATGTACACGAAAGCTTATTTTTGAACTATGTCGTGGTTTCTGAGCCATCACGAAGGCAAAATAAAACTCCTCTTTCAAAGGCCAAAAACGGAAGGAGACCTTAAGAATGTACTGCAAGCATTTCCACACACTCGCTTCAATAGTCTGGTCTGTGCAGAAATGTTTTCTCCAGATGCAGGGAGTGTTTGCTGTTTGGAAGGAGAGGAGAGAGATGCCTCATTTGGTTGCCCTTTCAAGTCGTCATGGGCTGTCGTTACAAGTTGATTCTCATGAGCTTTGGAGATTTATTGGGATTCCCAGCTTCCCAAGTGCTGGACTTTTAGACCATTGATCATATCAAGTTTTCAAAATAAATAAACATCATTCAAGTCATATTCATTAGGATGGCAACCACCAAGAAGGAAAAACTGATTTGGCAAGATAGGGAGAAGTTGTGACTCCCTGGTACACTCTCACTGGGAGCCCAAAATGGAACAGCTGTTGTGGAAAACAGAAGTGAGGTCCCTTAAAAAAATTAAAATAAAATCGTATTATGTAGCAATTCCACCTCTGGGAATACACTCCAAAGAATTGAAAGTAGAGACTCAAGATGATACCTGTACACCTATCTCCATGACAACATTGAGCCAAGCATGATTGGCATGCACCTGTAATCACAGTGCTCAGGGATGCAGAGGCAGGAGAACCACAAGTCTGAGCTTAGCCTGAACAGTTTAGTCACTAGCCAGATCCTGTCTAAAATTAAAAATTTTAAAAGGACTGAGGATGTAGCTTAGTTGCAAAAGGCCATGGGTACAGTCTCCAAGATTTAAAAAAAGAAAAGAGTGCACAGTAGTCAAAAAATACCATGAGTGTATAAATAAAATCTTTTTTTTCACACAATGTAATTTAGCCATTTAGTCTAAAAGAAAGGAAGGAAATCTTAATACTTATTATGTAGAGGAAACATGAGTTTTCCAGCTTTGCCTTATGTTAAGCGAATAAGCCAGTCACAGAAGGACAACACCGGCATGATTCCACTTGTATGAGGTACTGAGTAGTCAAATTCACAGGGACAGAAAGGAGAATGGGGTTGCCAGGGGCTGGGGAAGTGGGGAGGGGGGCGACTCTGCCAGGGGACAGAGTCACAGTGCAGGGAGACGCAGAGTTCTGAAGGTAGATGGGGCGATAGTCGCATAAGTGAATGTAAGGAATGCCACTGAACTTTAAATGGTTAGGAGGGTAAATTTTATGTTCTATGTATCCTGCCATTATAGCAACAAGTTTTAAGTGTATTTTTAAAGAGAAGGACTGCACAACTGGAAACAAAGTTCCGGTCACTGCGAAGCACACAAGGCTTACTAGTGAAATAAGGCCTTTCTTCTTGGTCAGGACTCGGAGTGGAGAAATACACATGGCGGCCTCGGCGTCAGCCTGGTGGGTGTTGATGCTCAGAGCTGAAGGGAGGTCACCCTCCTGCTCATGACCTGCCTGACTTTCCTGACATCCAAAGCCCCTTTCCAGCCAACTCCCTCATTACTCATGGCTACGGATGAGCTCACGGTTCTGCAATCTTCCCCTGCATTTCACTTCCCCGGCACACAGGTGAGCCCCTGTCTTTGCTTCTGCCTGAAGAGTCTTGCTGGTCAAAGCCTAGTTGTTAGTACAGCTGTGTCTAGGAGGACGTCTCTCGTCGTCATCTGCCACCTCCAGAGCCTCTCAGCTCTGCTGCTCTCCACACTCACTGACTTGTGTCTGCTCTTATCATACCCTCAGCCCTTGTTTCATCTCCTCCAGGAGACAGAGAGATGTTTCTTTCGTGCAGCTCGTCCCGTAAGCCCCGTGGTGCCCGCAGCCGCACTTCCCACACCTCAGATTAGATACACCCAGTGAGCTGAGCTTGACTGCGTATCTCAGAAAACCCAGAACAGGAAGGACATTTCCCCACTCTTACTATGACTTCTATTTGGAAATCGACCACCCTGTCTGTGGGGCTACAGGAATTCTGGCTACAGTGCCCAGGAGCAGGAAGGAGGAGGGGCCAAGGAGGGTCATTGTAGGCAAGGCGAGATCTTCCTGAAGGTGTCACAGTCTCTGTTTAGATCTGACTGGGCAGACTTTGGTCCTGTGGGCACAGATAAGATGGAGAGTAGGAAATAAAACTTTTCTGCCTAACATATGGTCATCACAAATAAGATTGGGATTCTGTTACCAAAAAAGGAAGATCAGATGGACATTATACAGAAACCCGTGTGAACACCCCGTCTGTAGGTGTCAACGTGAAAGGAAGAGCTATGTGAACGTTAGAGCAGAGGAGCCAAGGGACCTCGCTGGCCTGGTCTCTTGGTAAAGCTTTGTTAAGCAGATACTGGGCTTCAATCTCTCCTCCTGGACTAGTATTCCTCCCCAAGCCCTCATCTGCGTGGCTCCAGGTAGTCACAGGTAAATACTTTGAGCTGCTGACATCACCTTGCAATTCTCCACTCTCTTCTCCTTTGAGACAGGAGACAGGGGGGAAAAAAGACACTCTGAAGACTTAATGTTCTTGGTTCAAATTCTGG
Organism: Ctenodactylus gundi; assembly: GCA_004027205.1. Classification (NCBI taxonomy): domain Eukaryota; kingdom Metazoa; phylum Chordata; class Mammalia; order Rodentia; family Ctenodactylidae; genus Ctenodactylus; species Ctenodactylus gundi. The sequence goes on along the minus strand of PVKB01000219.1, from coordinate 722,969 downwards.
ATCATAACTTAGCAGTTTTAGGATCCTAGCAAGTTACTTCTCTAAACCTCTGTCACCTCCTCGTCAAAATGAGAACAAAGTCCCACCTGACAGAACAACTGGGGAGGCAATTGAACTAACAAAATAAGATGCCTGGTCTACAAGTGCCTGGCTCTGGTTAGCTTCCTCCCTGCTGCCCCTGCACCTGGCTCGGTGCTGCCATCTTGCATTCTCTGGAGACCTGGAGCTCAGTTGCTGCCCGCTCATCTCCACCGCAGGCCTGGCAGTGAACAGTGGACCTGGTAAGTGTAAAGCTTCCACAGTGGGCTGGCCCCAGAGCTGAGCTCATGCGCAAGGAGGGGCCCATCCCTGGTGAGCAGTTCCTTACTCTTTTTAACCTGTGGAAGAAAATACCCGAGGCTCCACAAAGGAACCGTCAAGTGGTGAGTTGTTGGCTGTAACAGAAGCAGAGAGATGCTAGAAGGGCTCATTTGGTGGCTTCCCACAAAAGATCCTATAAAGGCAGCCGCCATTGCAGCCACGGGAGGCCAGCCTGTGCTCTTGGAGCTCACTTCCTCTCTCCTAGACTGCTGCATCGTTTTAGTCTGTTTGATTGTATGTTATTGCTTTACAGAAAAGAAGTCTCTCTGGAGGCAACCTATACCCTTAGAAACTTTCTTGGTGGGGGGAGTGGGGGGATTCAGAAAAGCTGGCATTCATGGGATGTTTATGAGGTTCTGAGTTCTGGGCTATGCACACATCAATAATCTCATGCCTCCTTCATAAGAATCTCCTGAGATGGTACTGTTACCAAGTCCATTTCACAGGAGAGAAATCAGAAGCACAGAGACATGAGGCCATCTTGCCATGGGCACACGGCCACCACGCCTAAGGGAGTCAGGAGAAGACAGGCTTCTAGCTCTGCGCTGTAAAAGGTGAGGAGGCCACACTTGTTGTGCGGCATGTGACCATGTTCTCTAGGCCTCATCAGAGCCTTGCTCGCTTTCTGTGGGACGTTATCTTACCTCATCCCAATGACGGGGTTGAACAAAGGGCCTGTGGACAGCAAAGTCCTTTCTAAACAGAAATGCAGGGATATGAGTTCATATCTAAGCTCTGCCCGGGTGACTTTAATGCCATTTGGAGCCTCAGTTTCCCCTTCTGAGTAGTGGTGGGAGGCTACAGGGTTGCTGAATTGTTTCTTCTAGATCTACCAATCTGGGAATTAAATTATGGTTTTCTTTTGGGCTCATTGAATTAAACTAGGAAACATTTATGTCTACTAACAATCCTTATCAGACTCTTCCAATGTGAAACTTGACTCCCTCGACTGGAAAGAGTACCAGAACTGCCCAGAAGACAGCAGCTGCAGTTAACCCAAGCCATCCTGCAGAACACTGTGTCCAGGTCAGGCCCCTGAGCATACAGAATGGCACCAGCTGACAGCTGAGCAGAGCGTGCGGCCAAAGGGCATTTAGAATCTATGCCCTTACTATGTATCTTTCTGTACTGCAAGACCGAGAGGCAAAAACTACATTTCCCAAGTACCCTTGAAGCCTAAGGTCTTGGAGGCAAATCAGGCTCCACCAAGGAGGTGCATTCATGGGAGTTTCCCATGACTGAAGGAAGGCACAGGCCATCTCCTACTTCCATTGCCTTGTAGCCATGGATACAGGGTCCAGCCACGTGCTTGTTGGGAGAGAGGAGAAGTTGGGACAGGAGCTGTGGCTCTCTGACCTCTGTTGCAGCTTTGATTGAATGCCCTTTAAATCAATATGCCTGGACTAGGTGCAGGAGGAGGACCTATACCAGTAGATAAAGCACTTGCCTAGCAGACAAAAAGCCCTTGGTTTGATTCCTTAGCATTAGGGGGAAAAAATTGGCCAGGCATGTTAGTGTACACCTGTAAGTTCAACATTCAGGAAGTTGAGGCAGGAGAATTGTTGTGTTTTCAAGACCAGCCTGGGCTATGTTGTAAATTCAGGACCAGTCTGGACTACAGAGTAAGACCTTGTCTCAAAAACAAACAAACAAACAAACAAAATCAATAGGCCACTCCTCTTCCCAATCCCTTCCAACTACCCATAAGCACCCAGTGCCCTCAATAAATCTGCTCTTGCCTCAAATCTGTAAGATTTTGCTATTACACTTCAACCTGATACCAAAACCAATAAGAGTATCGATTCACCTTATCCAGGCTCTATAGAAGATTCCAGAACTCATACAGATTACACAGTCTCAACTCAAGTGGAAACTCACAGCTCCTGCCTAGCTCAGCTACTCACTTGAGTCTGGCAACTGCACATTGCTGTGACCAGCAGAGTTTGAGACAGGCTCATTATTTACCCCTGGGACAGTCAGGTCCCAACCTTCTTGAACTCAGGGAAATGCACAGACACATAGGACATCATTCCTGAGGTTTAGCACGTGACAGCTAAAAGACAAGGCCAGAGGAAAGAATCACCTGGTGTTTTACACCAAGCTGAGCAGTAACAAGCTACAGAGACACGATTTCGGAATGAACGCGGCAGCTGCCGGTCTAAAGGTGCGGCACATATGGGGGTGAGATGCAAATACAGATGACGTGGCAGGATGAGGGCAAAAACGGAAAGAGAGAGGGAAAACAGGATGTGAGCCAAGAAGAGAGACTCATGGGATAGACTAGAAGCACCTGAGAACTTGTGATCTCCCTTTGCCAAACCCCAGCCTTGTCCTAGCCATGGACTCCAGGAGACATTCGTGATCCTTACACGGTAAACCCCATGTCTCTGCCTGTGACCCTGGTGTCTGCGCCCTCGAAACCCCCGTTGCTCTGTGGAATAAGGCCAGTTAAGCATCACTTATATCAGTCTGGCTGAGAAATGCGAGTCTCCGGCTAGACAGAGGAGTCGTGCTGGGAACAAGGAGAAGTGAACAGCTATAGAGAGAGGAAAAGTAAGATTACAATCGCTGTCCTCCAGGGCTTAACTAAAGGGGGAAATGCAACATTAAGAAATGCTCATATATGCACAGTGCGCTGCCATTTCCAGAGAATGAGGACAAACAGAATCTTTCTCTCTTTTTTTTTAATATTTAATGTGCAAGCTTTGCCGGGTACTGTCCAAGGTGCTGGATATCCAATGGAAACAAGGACGACCAGATCCCAGAGCTCCATGGTGGAGAAAAACAAATAAACAAGCAATTCAATAAATATATGATTATTAGCTGTGGTAAGAGCCACGAGGGAATATAACAGTTTCCTCTGAAAGATAATAACAGAAGGACTAGGTGGAGAAGCAATCCCTGAAGACGTGATGATTGAAAGAGAGAATTACGGGAAGTCTAGGAGAGAGTAATCCAGGGGGAGGAACAGAATGTGCAAAGGTCCTGAGGAAAGAACGCGAATACTATGGCTGGAAGGAAGTAAACAAGGATGAAAGGACTGCAGGAAATGAGACTAGAGTAGCATCGGAGGCTAGCCCGGAGAGGTACCTGTGGGAAAATAACAAGAATTCTAAGTGTTGTTCTCAAGATCTCAGGAAATGCTTGATATCAGATTGCCTCTCCTACTTTAAAGATGTAGACCGAAGGATGTGAAGTAGCTTGTTCAAAGTTAGCCAGAAAAACTATGACTTCAAATTAATGCAGTGAATGGAAGGGAAGAAAAATGAAGGCAAGCCCAAAATAGGTGAAGAGGATGGTAAGGAAAGACCTCATGAAAGGGTGACATGGCAGATGACCCTGCTGGATGAACTTCGTGGGCTGATGGGATGCTAGATCATGGTTTTCGGTTGCTTCTATGGACCCCCCAGGCCAACATTGCTCCAAGGGGTGTCTGGGTTAGCAGTATCAGAACCATTGGAGGCTTGAAGTGAAACAAGACTGTCAGAGAACCTGAAACCAAGGAGAGGTTGGAGTCTGGGCTAACAGGCCCCTCCTCGTGGTTGTCACACGCACACACGTTTCAGAACCACTGGCTCGGAGCGCCACACTCCAGTAGAGCCCCAGCGGAACCTGACATTGCTCGCCTGGACTCTTGCTGCTACTGTGTACACACATTCCAGGTCCTGTTGTATAATTTTTGTTAATATCTGTAATTTCTTTACTTAACATTTTAAGAATTTACATATAATGTCAGGCAATATGCTTTTTCAGCATGCAGCACACTCAAATGTCCAGATCAAGGGAATCCTCCATGCATACACATCTGTATACTCACCACTGAAACCAAAATACAGGACATGTCCCAGCACATGCTTGTGTCCCTTCCACCTGTTCTCCCCAAAGGAAATCACTATTTTGAGCATGATCTCCATAGAGTAATTTACCTGTTTATGAGCTACATGTAGAAGGGATTAGGGCCTGGCACATAAGCTACATGTAAAGGGATTAGGGCCTGGCACAGTGGCACACACCTAGATCCCAGCACTCTCTTCTAGGCTGAGATAAGAGGATCACAAGCTCAAGCCAAGCCTGGGCAACTAATTGACTTAGCAAGACCCTGTCTCAAAAGTAAAACATCTAGGGATATCGCTCAGGAGGGAGGGCCTGGATTCAGTCCCCAAGATCTCAACAAAAAAAGATTGTGTCCTTCTCGCTCTCCCACGTTGGGTTTATTGCCCAACAATATTCCAATGTCGCATCTGTGATGTCTTCAGTGCCACTGTACATAGTGTCTACTTGTTCTTTTGTCTACTGTATAGTATTGTATTGCCTAAATTTACAATGATTTTCTAGTCTACTCTGCAAGTTACAGACTTTTAGATTGTTTCCTATTTGGAATTATTACAAATGAAACTGCTGCACGTCCATTTGGGCTTTCGTCTTAAGGACACATGTACTCGTTTCTGTTGGATGGTATGCAGCTTTGTATGTAGAGTGGTTTCTCCAAAAATCACATACTAACTTTCATGTGACAGCATGACTGCAAGTTTACACTATTTCAACAAGACATAGGTTGCAACCTCTCTAAATTTCACAGAAAAAAAAAAGCAGCTCAGAGCTGGGCTCAGTAAATCAGGCCTGTAATCCCAACACCCTGGGAGGCTGAGGCAGAAGGATGGCAAGGGAAGCCCAGTCTGGGCAACTTAGTGGCTTAGAGAGACCTGGTGTCCAAAACAACAAAACAGTAGGCTGAGAATGTAGGTCAGTGTGAAGGCTCTGTGCTGGTCAAGTCTCAGGACCACCACCAAAGAAAGAAAGAAAAAAAGAAAGGATGAAAGGAAGGAGGAAGGAAGGAAGAAGGGGAAGAAGGAAGGAAGGAAGGAAGGAAGGAAGGAAGGAAGGAAGGAAGGAAGGAAGGAAGGAAGGCTCAAATGTTTTTTAAATGTCAAATTCCCAAGACTCTGGATTAATTCCTGATCTGCCCCATCCCCATCAGCTATAGATGGGGGAAGTGGACAGAGTTCAGACCAGGAAAGTGGCTCAGCCAAGATCATGGAACTACCTTCCCCTCCTCCAGTCCCTTTCCCCAGGTCTTGGCATACACTCCTTCATCTTGAACTTACTTATTCTATCATACTTACCATGTTCTGAAGGAATTCTGGAAGCCCCATTTCATAGTGTCTTTAGTTCTTTATGTCTATAATCATCTGAAAACACTTATTTTCCATGCTCATTTTGACTTTTGAGAAGAGCTGAAAGTCACATCATACCAGATCCATTGTATAAAGTGGATAAGGACACACCAGAGTCTTTTTATTTGACAGAAATCCCTATGAGTTGTGGACCAATGATGGCTCTCCAAAGATAAGCCCTCAAATTTGAATGTTCAAATTTTAAAATGTATTACAGTAAACAACTCATGGCCCTCAACCTCCCTCACAGTACTCAGAATGGGCTCCTACTTCTACCACACTTATTCCATTGTTCCTGGCAAATTCCCTTTACAGTAATTCTTTTTACTTAAACATTTTCTGCATCTTGTCACTTTGTTTATTTATCCATTTATTTATTTTTGAAGCAGAGCCTTTCTCTGTAGTCCAGGCTGGTCCTGATCTCACTATGGAGCCCAGGTTGACCTCAAACACAGGGTGATCCTCCCGGCTTTAGCCTCCCAAGCCTTGGATTACAGGCCCACAGTGCCACACCTGGCTTCTACGGGGAGTAGCCCTTGCTAGGCCAGCACTCTGATCGCTGAGCCATGCCCTGATAATTCCCTCATTCCCTCATAATTCTCTCCTTTGCTGTTTGACGCAGGAGCTTGTGTCGTCCCCTGCCACATAGAGAACAGATGGTTTTGGAGATAAAAGCCGGAATCCCTGCCATCAAAGTTTCCGCAAGTTGGTGGGGACAGGAGAGACAGATTTAGAAAGGGATATGAAGAGTATGAATGATGAAATACAGTGAGGATACAAAGGAGACCCTGAGCAAAAATCTGCAACAGTGGCACTAACTCTGCTTGACGGGATCAAGAAGGCTCCGGGTCACACCTGGAGCTAAAAGAAAATGGAGAACTCCAATGTGTAGAAGGGGTCCTAGATCAAAGGGCCTCTTGAAGACCGCGACATGACCTGGTGATCATGTGACCTGTGGAGCTGGAAAGGGCAGAGCACCAGAAGAGAGGACAGAGGGAACTGAAAAGGAAGTGTGACGCAGCAGGATGGAGACGCACACCGCTGTGGGGTTTCTGTGCATTCCCACCTACCCGTGCGGCGGCCTGGGCCTTCTCCTCTGGAGTTAAGGTCTCCCCCAACTCTAGCTCAGCCTGTTCTCCGCCTGTGTGTTGAGACCACTCCTGGCTTCCACTGATGGCCACGCCCATGACTGAGCTGCGCCTGCCTCCACATGAGGTAATCATCTCCAGGAATGGGTCCTGGGACCCACGGGAGTGAGAACCTCAGACCCACTCCAAGCTCTGGTTGTCAGAGCAAACAGATTCAGGGAAGCCAAGGCAGCTGCTGGCAGCAACCAAGGGAGAGCCGGAGCCAGAGTCGCCACCCCAGTCCTGCAACGTCCCTGCCGCACTGTGTGCTGGAAGTCCCACACCTAGCAGGGTTCCCTGTCCCCCAATCCCACACAGGACCTGCGCACATTTATGTCAGCTTCAGTTTGTTACGTCCCCTCCCCAAGATTTTTCTTTATTACAGCCACATACAAGAGGCAGAATTCAGAATGCCAAAGATGAACAGCTACTTTTACAGCAAGGCATGTCCATCCTGTGGCCTTTTTTGGCCCACATTGTCTTGAGTGAAGAGGAATTTTTTCGAGTCATATGTAATATCATTTATATATAATTAAGAAGCTTCTTTTTTCTATTTTTATTATAAAATAGAAGGAAAAATAAAACAAGTGGAAGAGAACCCGTGAGCCTCAAGTTGGACATGCCTGCTGTTTGGGAACTAGGATTGCTTTTTCTTTCAGTTGGCTTTAAATGCTTTGAGGCGGAAGAACAATAGTATCATGAAGATGGTTCAGAAGATTTTCATGTTCTCTGACAAGCTGAAACAAAGGACAAGAAATGAGCAGTAACTGGGAGACTGTTCAGGTCCCCGAACTGGGTACATCAGCTCCCTGCATTCTCGTACCAGCTGTGCAGGGCGGGTGTGAACAGTTCCATGGGGCCTGACCAAGCCTTGGCTCAGAGGTGGAGAATTACCTGGGAATAACGAGGCAGAAGCTTGAAGCCAGACCACACACCTTGGGGTCAGGCAGAAGCTAGCCCGGGCAGCTGGCTGTGACTCAGAAACAAGACTTTGTGGTCTAGAGGTGGAGTCGAGTCCTGGAGCAAGATTTGCATTCATGCAGCTCAGCATGAAAGGAGATTATTCTAAATAACATACAGCCAGACGTGACATTATTATACTTACACTGTAAATCAATAACCAAAATAAGGTAAATTATTAGTCCTGGGTAGCATAAAATATGGGCACAGACAAAGAGACTTAGGGGTACAATTTGCTCTAAATCAGTTTAACCACCTTTCAGGTTCTCGCCTTACAGTCTTAATCTAACACATTAGTGAGATTAGTACGTGGGTTTTACAATTAAACTCCGTATTTTATCATGTCTCTTTCTTTCACACTATATAAACTTCCAGGAAATTGCAGACTCATAAACCTTAGCATAAAGCATGAGGCAATAGGAAATGGAGAGACCAGAGATATTTGGGGCAGCTCTGAGTTCCACTTTCCATATTTTTATGTGATATAAAAAAGCCCTCCATTAATACAACCATTAGGGTGAAGACATTCCATTGAATAAATTTAGAGATGAGTCTCCTGATGCACATAACTGGGATCCCTGAGGACTGCAGGGCTTTTTTAGTTGCTAAGAGGGGCAGTCTAAGGTTTTAATATAGAAGAGTTGGGGGTGGTGAGTTATTTTGCTCTAAGAACAAGTTTTAAAAAAATACATGTTCTCTCATGTGTTTGGTGTGATTCCTGATCTTATCATGGCTCCAATATACATAATTTGGGATTAGGGTCCTCCACTTAATGCACTGGAGAAGTTGAGCCTGAGGATACAGACCTTTAATCCCAGCACTCTGGGAGACTGAGGCAGGAGGACCAGAAGCCCAAGCCCAAAGCAGACAACTTACTGACTTAGCAAGACTCTGTCTCAGAATCAAAACTAAAAAAGTTACTGAGAATTTGAGAATTTGTCTCAATGTGAGGGCCTTGAGCTCAACCCCTAATACCATCATAAATAATTTCAGTAGAGTATGACTGAAGATGATTTCCTACGACATTGTGTGCAATTTGAGAAAGTAGTCCTTCTACACACAGACCCAGGATACACACACACACACACACACACACACACACACACACACACACACACACAAACACACACACACTCAATTTTTACACACAGTCCAAATTCCTTTCCTGGAATGTAATTCTGCTTTGCAGCCAATCAGAAACTGCACGTTGGAGGCATCAATTAGGCACCACGTCTCCTGAGTTCACAGGCGGCCAGATGCGGATGGATCCGCCAGTGCGCCGTCTAGCACCTTCCCCCGTGAAGCTGAAGCAGAGAGAGCTGAGGAGGTGACGACACAAGCCAGTAAGGGACACTCAGATAGCAGGTGCTCTACTAATAGAGCGCTCTCACAGACTCTCTGGTCACGGTGGCTACCCTGGGGAAGCGGAATGGTCATCCGGGCTGTGGCCCATGGAGTATAGGCATCTAAGGTCTGGGCCTCAGTATCCCCCTCGCTTGTAGCTGTGAGACACTCTCAGGGGGAGGGGCGGGGGCGTGTGCAGCCACTTGGAGCTCGGTCCTGCCGCCTGTGAGACGGAAGAGAAGGATTCCCACAGAAGTCACTGTCTGAGGCGAGAGGAGAACCCCGATTCTGGATAGGGCCCTGGACACTCGGGACAGCCCAGCAAACACAGGGTACCCATGACAATTTTTCGTGCTGCGAGTCCCTTCATCTATCCCTAATAAATGAATAAATGTCCCCTCAGACAGCAGACGGGGCTAGTGTCCTCTCGTGGATGATGTCACAGCTATTTTCTCTTCTTTAGATCCGTCCTTAACATAACTGGATGTGAGGCGCTGCATTCCCCTGACCTTCCCCTGACCTTCCCCCTACCGTCCCCTTCTCTCCCGAGGCCTCAGTTTCCCCACCTCCATCTTACGTGCGAAAAGCGGAGGCTCCTGTCTCCTGAACGTCTATGGCGAAAACTCCGTGGACTTGGCTCCCACTGAAATAAAACACAGGCGCCCCGTGGAGCATGGATTAGGGCTGTGGATGGATAAGTGTGGGTGATCTAATTCTCAATTTAATAAGTGATGAGGTAATAATATCTAAACTAATAAAGGAATGAATAGATAAATTAACAAGGAAGACATACACCTGTGCCCACCAAAGTGCGGGCTCTACCTTCTGCCCCCTGTGCTTTAATCTCTTTGATAATCCTCTGTCTTTTTGATGACATTTATCACATTTTAGACCTTGTGGTAAGGTGCTTTGGTTTCTAAGGTGCAGATCAATTAATCAACCATTTCCTCTCCCAGTGCCCAAATACGAGCACAACAGAGATGAGGCCCGAGGCAGTAAACCCACACAGGAGCCTTGAGAGCTGCCAGCTGGCTGCGAGTGGGTGTGTCCCGGCTTGACCCTGGCAGTGGTCCCTGGAGGACTCACACCCTCCACCTGCAGCACCAGGAGCCTTCATTCTGATTCCAAGATCTAAGCCTGGAAAAAGCAGCAGGGGAGGAGCGGGGGGAGAAACGGCTCCAAAGACACTGAGGAGAGATGGAAGAACAGGAATAAAAAAGGTAAGAGGGTCAAGAAAAGGGTGACAGCGTGGGATGGAGAGGACCCTCAGTTTGGGAATCTGGGTCATGGGTCCTCGTGGCTGTCCCTCACATGCGCCCTGGGACCCAAGCCAAGTCTCTCCACTTCTCTTAGCGTTGGTGTGTTTGTCTGGAAGGGAGGGTTTCTAGGCTCTTCTCTATTTCTGTTTTATAGGACACTAATGGGAAGACAGAAGACAGGAGGCCAGCAGACCAATGACCAAAGGTAGCTGAGGATGAGAAAGACTTCTCTGTCAGGTAAGCCACTTTCCCCCTTTTTTTCCTAGATGAATATCAAAAACATCAAAAAGGTGAGCATGATGGCTCACGCCTCTAATCCCAGCACTCCAGGAGGCTGAATCAAGAGGATAACAAGGTCAAGCCCAGCCTGATTAATGTAATGAGGACCTATTTCAAAAGTTTGAAAAGCACCAATTTTTAAAAAGGACTGAGGATATAGCTCGGTATCACGCTCACCACTGGGAGACAGAGTGGAACAGGACCCTAACGTTAGACTGGAAAGATGTGTTCTCCCAGCTTGCTGAGTCACCCCACGCCAGGTTCTTCCGCCTGAGAGTCCTCGTCTGTAAAATGAAGGCTGCCAAACCATCTCCAATGGCCCTTCTACAAGGATCTAGAGATAGAGACCCTGTCGTTAAGTAGTTTTCTCAAAGACCGAAAACATACACAGATGCAGTAGAGTCATTCACAAAAGCCCGAAAAAATGTTTTGGCAAAACAAAGGGTTCTCACACACAGCTGTTCACTGCAATCGCAGGGCATGGTAGCAAAGGGCTATAATCTCAGCACTCTGGGAAGCTGAGGCAGGAGGACCACGAGTTCGAGCCTCACCCGGGCAAAGAGCAACTTACGAAGACCTTGTCTCAAAGTCAAAAATAAAAATAAAATGAGCTAAGGGTGTAGCTCAGCGAGAAGGACCTAAATTTTATGCCTAGCACAAAAATAAAATAATAAAACCTTACTGATGGCCCCTGTGGCTGGGTCCACCCACGGTGATGCTGTTCCCATTGGCCTGGGAAGTGGCCAGGTGTGAATGTTGCAATTCCTGTGGCGATTCTGGCGAGCATCCCGGGTTGCAAACTGCCCTAAGCCCGCTACAGTTTAGTGGCCTTCACTCCATTCCTGCCTGTGCTGTCATCCTTACTGACTAGAGGCCAGTCTCAGGCGCCCCTGCAGACTATAACCAAGCAGCTTGACCAGCACGTCTTTAGGCTGATCGCTGTCCACACGGCCAGAGGCCTCAATCCTGAAACTACACCCTAATGTCAAAGGAAGGGAAAAGTCATTGGATCCTAGCATCACAGCTAAGTCAACTACAGCAGATTTCATCAGTGCCAGCAGAGTTCTGGGCAGTTTTCATAGAAAGTCATCTCTTCCTCAAAAAGGCCACTGTTGAGGAGCAGCTGCTGTTATCTTTCTCTGTTTATTGGCGGGGGAGGAAGGGAGGGGGGAGCAAGAGAAGTTAAACAATTTTTCTAAAGTCACACAGTTGCCAAGGGGCAGGGTGGTGCCCGGGCAATTAATCCAGATTTACCACTGTACCACACCACCTCTCAGAGACCGTGCAGATCTCGAGTCTGATTTCCAGCCCAGGGGCCCTGCCTGCTGTCTCTAGAGAGAAGTCTGGCCCTCTTCTGCAGTAGAGCAGCACCAAATCACAGGCCATGTAAAGTGAGACGGCACAGACCACACACCCAAAGCTCCTCGTCCTACATCGAAGCCACTTAACATTCCTGCAGCCGTGAGCAGATTTCAGAGTAAGAGCAGAAAACACGGTGCCTGGGTAGAACTGCTGCTTCCCCCTTCTGAAAAATGCTTAAAATAAAACCACATCACATGTCTGAGCGGCTCTTCAGTTTTACCTACCTGTAGATCAGCATCACTCGGAGAACTATTAAAATCCACTATGACCAGGCACCCTGGACCACTCACTGCGACCTCGGTGGGGTCAGATGGAAAGCTCTCTGGGTGACTCCACCCAAGTTTGAGAACCGCTACTCCAAACCTAGTTTCTCAGCAGGCACGTCACCGACTGAGACCCCCACGAAACGTGAAGTCACCACCTGGCTCTTCACGCTCCCCGCCCAACACCAAGAGAGGCGGCTCAAGGTTTCCTGGAAGGAATAGCACTTGATCTGGGCTGTGAAGACTGAGAAACTCTGGAGGAAGGAGAGGGTCACAAGGACCTCAGGATCCAGCCTCCCACCGTCTTCCTCCGCCTCCTGGCCCCTCTTCCTCACGTCCCCCAGCAAAGAGCCAAGCACTCCAGACAAATGCGATGCCGAATGGCGAGCATATGTCCCACATGCATTTAAAGAACATCCCCCATCTCCTCACCAGGCCCGTCAGGAAATAAGTTCTCTCGGCTTCCACATTTCAGTGATGAGCAGATGGCCAAAGTTTTGATTCAGGAATAATGTCCATTTGAATGGCCCACGCTCAAGGGCCCCCGACTGTCATCAAAGGACCGTCACAGACGTGCAATCTGGACACTTGAGAAGTCCCTATTTCATCAGGAACTGAGATCTTTACCTGCCCTACCCCCAGGCTCTGCGTTCCTAGGGTCTCCCCACCAGCCACCCAGATTTTACCTCTTACCTGAGCCTTGGCTCAGTCGGCTGGTCCCCACCACCACGACAGCCAGTGCCAGGGTCTTCCTGCGTACTCGAGCACATGCTCGACCTTCCTCCTTTTTTTTTTTTTTTTTTGCATTTTTATTTGATTACCATGGTTTGGATCTGGAGTGCCCCCAAAAGCCTCGCGTTCCTATGGAGACTGGGTAGGGTTGGGTGGCGGGAGCTGGCTGTAAGGGGTGAAGGTGTGGCCTTGACCTGGAGGGGCCTGTGCTGGTTCCTCCCTTCTTCTCGGTCTCTCAGTCTCTCTCTGCTCCACCATGCTGTAAGGATCTCCGCCCCAGGAACTCTGGTTCCAGCTCTAGCTGCAGCCCCACCATGTGGTTCCACCATCTTCCAGCCGCCCACCTATGAATGCACTGAGACTTCCTGAAACTGTGAGCTGCAGCAAATCTTTTCTCCCTAAGTTGTGGATGTTGGGTATTGAGTCACAGAGATGAGAAAGTAACGAAGACAAATATGTATGTACTACAAATTCATTTACATGTTAACCACATACAACTTGGGGATGTGTGCACGTACATACCACTTTTGATCACTCTTTCCTTCCCCCTTTTCCTTTCCTCCCCTCCCACCCTCAGTGTCTCTTCCCTTTTCCAAACAGTCTGTCACTCCACTTCCTACCCTCTCTCTTACGTTAAGATCTTTTTATATATGTATTTATGGCAATCTCATATGAAAGACATCATGCAATACTTAATCTTTTGTATCTGGTCCATTTCACTGAGCATTAGTGATTCAGGGTACCCTCATTTTCTTGCAAGTGCTTCCTATCTGCCTTTCCTTATGGCTGCATGATATTCCAGTGGCTATATACACCATATTTTCCTTATCTATTCCTCTGTTGATGAACATGTAGGTTGTTTCCAAGATTTAGCTATTAAGGTTTGTGCTGTTCTAAACATAGGTATGCATGTGTCATTATATGATGACTTTAGCTCTCTTGGGTAAGAGAGACATAGATGGGTCAAAAGGGATTTCCATACTCAGATTTCTAAGAAGTCTCCAGACTGCTTTCCATAGTGGTTTACTAGGTGACAATCCCACCAACAGTGTAGAAGCACTCCTTTTTCTCCACAACCTTGTCAGCATCTATTGGGTTTTTTTCTTTTTTAGTTTTTTATAAAAGCCATTCTCACTGATATAAGATGAAATCTCAGTGTTGCTTTGATCTGCATTTCCCTGATGGCCAAAGATGTTGAACTTTTTTTTCATGTGTTTATTGGTCTTTTGTACTTTTCTTGAGAAGTATCTCTTCATTTCAGCTACCCATTCTTTAATGATACCATTTATTTGGGGGGATTGTTTTAGTTCTTTATACATTCTTTTTTCCTACATATATAAATGATACACGATGTGATACATACATTATATATTATATTACATATATACAGTATGATATATATTATATATATGCAATACACAATGGTTACATTGAGCTTCAGTATTTTGTGCACATACATATCGTGTCAACATCACAATCCCTTCTCTTCCCCCTTTTTGGCCTTCCCATATCCTAAGGCCCACTATCACACCCATTTGGTTCTATAGAATGCCTGTATTTGGGGTTTCTCATATCACAGAAACTATGTAATATTTAACCTTCGCAGTTTGACTCACTTCACTGAACAGGATGGTCTCAAGTTGTGTCCATGTACCTACAAAAAACTCAAAAGTAGATGTATCTTTATGGAAGAGTCATACTCCATTGTGTACATATATCACAATTTTTGTATCCATTGGTTGGTTGGGGGGTATTTGGCATCTTATATGTTTTAGCTATTGTTAGCTGTGCTGCTGTAAACATGGTTATACATGTATCTCTGTTATATGTTGCTTTTAACTCTTTTGGAAAGATGCCTAGAAGTATCACTGAACTGAATGGAATACTTATTTTCAGCCTTTTGAGGAATCTCCATACTGACCTCCATAGTGGTCGTACCAGTTTACAATCCCACCAGCTATGTAAAAGGGTTCCTTTTCCCCCACAGCCTCACAAGCATTGATTGCTGTCAAGTTCTTGATATACCCCATACTCTCTGGGGTAAGATGATATCTTAAAGATGTTTTGATTTTCATTTTTCTAATGACTAAGAATGTTGAGCATCTTTTCATGTATTTTATGGACACTTGAACATCTTCATCTGAGAATTGCTTATTCATTTCACTTGCCCTATTTTTTTAACTGGTTCTTTGGTTTTGAGGGGCCTGTTTTTCTTCAGTTCCTTGTATATTCTAGTTATTAACCCTTCTGTTTGAGGTTTAGGTGGTAAAACATTTTTCCCATTCTGTCAGTTCTCTCTTCATTCTGTTGATAGTTTCCTTTACCATGCAGAGACTTTTAAATTTGATATGATCCTATTTGTAGAATTTGGGGGGCATTTTGCATCAGGTGCCCTACTAAGAAAGTCCCTGCCAAACATGTATCTTTTAGATTTTTTCCTATTTTTCCCTCACAAGGTTCAGTGTTTCAGTTTTAATATCTAGGTCTTTGATCCACTTTAATTTGATTTTGGTACATGCTGAAAGGTATGTGTCTAAATTCATTCTTCTGTATGTAGATAACCAATTCTAACACCATTTATTATATATTCTATTTATTAATCCTCTAAGGGGTGGCTGGCAAAAAAAAAATTCTCCCATTCTGTGGGCTGTCTCTTCACCCTGTTAGTTGTTTCCTTTGCTGTGCCAAAGCTTTTCGGTTTGAAGTAGTCCCACTTGTTGATTCTTGTTGTCATTTCTTGTGCAGTTGGAGTTCTGTTCGTGAAATCTTTTCTTGTCCTATGTCTTTCAGCGTTTTGCTGATTTCGTCTTTCAACAGGTTCAGTGTTTTTCATGGTGTAGTTCAGATCTGCTATGTCTTTGCTGACTTTTTTGTCCAGTTGACCTGTCTTCCTGAGAAATTGTTAAAATCACCCACTATAATTGTGTTGGCATTTATTTGTCCTTTTATGTTCTGTAGCCAAATAGGGTGTGCCGTTTTTTGGTGTATGAATCTGTCTCCAGTAGTTCTACTGAATTAGTTCTGCACCTCCCGAAATTAGTTTTTTCCTGTTGAATTCTTTGTTTCTGAGGATCAGGTGACCTTGTTTGTCTCTTTTGACCAGTTCTGATTGAAGTTCACTTTGACAGCAAAGACAGTAGTTACACCTGCTTGTTTTCATGCTCCAGTTGAGTGGAATATGATATTCCATCCTTTTACCTTCAGTCTATGTTTTCCTTTATGGGCAATAAGAGCCTCTTGTAAGCAACATGAGTTAGATTACGTTTTTAAATCCAGTCTGACAATCTGCATCTTTTGATTGTAGAGCTGAGACTGTTGACTTTAAAAATTATTATTGTCCTATAAGTATTGAATTCTGCTATTGTCGTAAAAGTCAGATGTTGACTTTTTTTGTTTGTTTTCCTGCTGATTTTTATGTGATCTCTGTTGAATGTATATGTGCCTCTACTCTATTTCCTGTGTTTATCCTCCTTATTCAGCAGATCCATATGTGTTTTTTGGAGTGCTGGTTTAGCTGTTATAAATTTTTTCAGGTTTTCTTTGTCATGGAAGATATTTATTGTACCACCAATTTTGAAGGATAAATGCTACAGGATATAGGAATCTCAGTTGGCAACTATTTTCTTTTAGGGCTTTGAGGACTTCAGTCCATGCTACTCTGGCTCTTAGAGTTTGTGCTGAGAAATCTGCTGTTATCCTGATAGATTTGCCTTTGTAAGTTACATGATGTTTTTCTCTGATAGATTTTAGAATATTTTTCTTTGTTCTGGATGTCTGTAAATTTTATTATGATGTGTCTTATGGAGCTTCTGTTTTGGTCATATCTAGCTGGTGTACGATATGCCTCAGTCTCCTGGATATCCATTTCTTTTTCTATATATGGGAAATTTTCTGTTATGATTTCAGTGAATCAATTTTTATTCCCTTAGCTTATATTTATATTTTTTTCCTGTAACCATGGAATTCTGAGGTTAAGCTTTTTTGAGTCATCTAGCATCTGTTGGAAGCTATTTCCTTGTTGACCTAATATTATTAGAACATCCTGAAGAGTTTGCTGTGTGGCTTCCATCTTGTCTTCTATTTCCAAAGTTTTTTTCTCATTTCGGGTCATTCTGTGCACCACATTTCCCAACGAGCCTTCCATCTCCTGATAATCTGTCAATATCTTTTCCTATTTTTGAACTCTTTAATGAATTTGTCATTCATTTCTTGAGTTGACCTCAAGCTTGTTTCCTCATTCATCTGACTGGGTGTTTTGTTATTTTTATCCTTGGTTTTATCTTTTTAACTCACTAAACATCCCAAGGAGATTATCGTTTGTCTCTGTCAGTAGTTTGAGGAGGTTATTCTTTGGATCTGTCTTGTGGTCCTCCCATAGTTCTACTGAATTAGTCCTCCTCCTCCTGAAGTTCTATTCTTACTCAGAGACGAACTCTTCAAGTAGTTTTTTTTTTAACTCTATCACAACTTTTTGGACCTATGAGGACTGAATAAGTGGGAAGATCCACACAGTCACCAACTCAAGGGTCCTCCATGTTTGGCCTTCTCACACCTTCCTTTCCTCTGATTCTTTTTCAACCTTATTTTCTCCAAATCTCTTTTGAAATCTACCAACATTATTCCCCATGGTGGCCTCAGAGCTTTTTAGAAGGTACAACTGATGAAAATAAATCCTGCTGAACAATCTCTAGTGGATTCCTGTTGCTGTGTCAATACTTCCTGGCCTTTGTCATGGCTCACATAGTAATATTTGACCAGCACACTGACGAAAACCAATGAGCTGTTCATCACTAGGAGTAGCCAGCCTTGAAGTCCACCTAGCCACCTCAAGTACTAGAGTATTTGCTCAAGTTCTGGGCCTCAGAACATTCACAGGCCATTTGTATCTGACTGACTGGGAAACCGAGGCACACAGCCATGGGCTCCAAACTCATGTGACCACCAAAGTTGTCTGAGGCTTTTTTTTTAAATACGGAACACCAGGCTTCCCGTAATCACTAGTCTCCAACACTTCCTAACTAATTCAGAGTGTCTTTTTCTTAAGAATGATTGGTAATGATACAGTCATATGAATCAACACTTACATACAAGCTGCCTTGCTTACAAACCCTAAGTGCTAGTAGCTCCTGTATATATCCAGTCCTCTCAGCTTGAACCAAGAGCTGCTTCTTCCAAGAAGAGATCTAGAGATCTCCTGTCACGTGTACCCTACACTGATCACTTTCTTCAGGCATGAGCACTGGTGCTCATTAGTGAAAACCGAACAAAGTAACAGCACACACCTAACCACCAGACAACACTGCCAAGCTCCAGCTTCCTGAAGATGTGAGTTCGCCTCCCTCGGGTTCCTTCCCGCTGGGCACCACCCAGACTGGAAATGTCTCTCCTCCGAGTGATGTCCTTCCCCTCAGCAGGTATCTCCTAAATGATTGTGACATGCCAGCATCAAGAGGGAGCGTGCTTTGATCACACGTGGTTCTCACCTTCGCCTTGCTGCTGCCCAGGGGCCGAAAGACCTGGATGCAGGTGTTAAGGTACATGGTAAAAAGACAGCCATGTTAACTGTGTGCCCGCTGTGTTCTAGGCCAAACCTTTTCTCTCTTCTATCCTACTGTCTAAGGTAATACTATGATCCCCATGTTTTAGGTGCATAAGCCGGAGCTTTGAGAGGTTAAATCACTTACTCACAGATCCTAGTAAAGAAAAAATTTTAAAAAGGTTTGTATGATTCTGATCCTCTCAAGTCACTCTGAACTAATGGGTAATTCACTCCATCATGGATGAGAGACACTGTGCTGAGGAGTTGCAGGATCTAAAGACACTGTAATTTAGAGATCACAGATCATTAAGATGACAGAGCTTCTTGGGGAGGACTCAAGTGGTGATGACAATAATTAACCAAAGTCGTCGTTCTTCTCGAAATACATAACTCATCAAAATGGACCTGAAAGAAGTTTGAAAGCTGAAAAAATCTATAGCCATTTCAGAAATGAAATCAATAATTAATGTCATCTACCTACCAAAAATGCACATACACAAATGAGTACAAGTGAACCTGAGAAAAATCTAAATAAGGGCAATAATTGTATCAATAGTGGTATGATCTTACACTATTTTGTTTCACAAAATGTTCACGGGGGCGGGGAGAATGGGTAGTTTTCTGAAGCTCTTTCTATACTGTTTCTTATAACTTTATGTGGATCTTCAATTATTCCAGTAAAATTTTCAACTAAAGATCAGCAAGGAAAGAGGACGCCAATAAGAAAGTGAACAAGTTATATGAACCAGCAGTTTATAGAAGAGATTGTGAACAGCCAATAAACATATGTAGAGACAGTCAAATTAAAACAATGAGGTATGATTACACGTGAGGTTAAACGCTACTTTTTTTTTTACAAATCCAATATCACCAAGTATTGGAAAAGATATAAGAAAAAATGTATTCATTTACTGCTGTTGAGAATAGAAATTGGTACAAACACTCAGGAGAGCAATTTGGGTGCATCCAGGAAGCTGCAGAGGTGCAGATTCTACTTTCAGCAATATTGTTCCTAGGTATCTACCCTAGAAATGTGAGCGTTTATATACGTACATATATATGTAAGAAAACACACTCAAAGATGCTTGTTACAGTGCTGATTACATAGTAAAACAACACAACTGTCATAAACTCAATAACAACATGGTAAATGGAAAAATAAGTTGCTACATAGCACATTGTGATAGCAGTCATTGAAAGTCATAGATCTACGATGCTATGCTAATGGAAAATGGATAAGTAATAAACATTCAAATACCCAGAAACATATGTGTACAATAAAGTGGGTACCTCTGGAAGGGGCTCAGGGAAAGGTAGCTGGGACATGTTATTTCTTTATAAGACACAGATTTGAAGCAAATATGCCAACATACAAACTTTTGAAATGAGTATATAACAGTTATTTCTTTGTGGTTTGGTATTCTGGGGGATGCTTCAGAATAAATTTTTTAAAATAATGGGCATGAGGGCATATCATTTCTGACTCACAAACTTCATCTCTAGGAATTTAGGAACTAGATTTTTTTCTAGATGTATTCATAAGACTATTTTATTGTAGTATACTTGTAATAGCAAAAGACTGAAAACAATCTAGAAATTCTTTTGTTGGTGACTAGGGATACAAATTATAGGAGATCCACGAAGGACTGAAGATGACAGAACGCTCATCTGGCACACCCAAGGCCCTGGGTTCAATCTCCAGTACCAGAACAGAAAACAGAAAAAAAAAAAAAAGACTCCCCCGTTAAAAAGACCAATAAAAAAAAATCCATGAAATAGAATATCACATAGCAGTGAAAAGGAGCATTATATCTTTATGAGTTTTGAAATGGGACAATTTCCCAGATAAAATATTAATGGGGAAAGTTAGCATGTGTAAGGTCGTGCATACTATCTTTCTTCATGACAGTATTTCCTAAAGTAGTATTTGGCAGATTCATGCTAGTGCTCAACTGCTTGTTCCTGGTCCCAGAGAAGAACAGAAATAGAAATAAAATAACTTTTACAGCAATTTGATAAATCTGTTTATATTTTCACACATATTTATATTTTTAAAAGATGTTAAACTTTCAAAAAAAGTTGTTAAAAATCATTTCCCATCCATGCTATCATTTGTATCTGGAATGTTCTCCAAAGGTCCTCAGCTTGGTAGCATTGGTATACGGTGAAACTTTAGGAGGTAGGACCTAGTGGCAATAAATTAGAGCATTGAGATCCTCCCTGTGTTAGTTACTTACTCATTGCTGCAACAGAACAGCCAAAACCTACAACCTAAGGAAGGACTTATTTTAGTTCATAGTTTCAGAAGGTGTCACACAGGTAGCTGGCAATGGTGAACGCATAAGGCAAAGGTCTGGTAGGAGAAAAATCTCTGTATGGCACAGCAAACAGAAAGCCAAGTGAGGGAAGGATAGCAGAGCTCTCCTTCCAGGTCATGTCCTGTAATCCACCACTCCTGGGTCAAGACCCAGGGTTCTGCACCTTCCCACCCCTTAACAATTCAGTTCCATAGATATGCCACTACATTCAAATCCAGGAGGCATGTAGGGGATAGTCCCGATCCAAGCCATAACATTCCACCCCTGGCCTCTGAAAAACTCATGCCCACCTCCTTACACAAAATGCACTGAGTCCTTCTCTAAGAAACTGCCAAGGTACAGTTCCAGCACCGCTAAGAAGTCCAATTTCCAATGCCTCCTCTGAGACTCAAGGCGAATTCTTTCTTGTAAGCCCCTGTGAAAATCAAAGAAAAGTTAAGCACTTCCAACATACAATGGCACAAGGTAAACATTCCCATTCCGAAAGGAGGATAGAAAGCAATCGGACCAAAACAATTTTTAAAACCAGCAGGGCACGGGGTTAAATCAGGGCACAGGTTAAATCCTGTTGTTCTGGAATAATTACACCTGGGGTAAACAGTGGCGAGATGTGAGCTCCAAAGAACTTGGATAGTCTATCCCTTACAGCACACTGCCTCTGGCTAAAATCTTCATAATTTCTCCCCTAGGCTGGCTCCACTTATAGCCTGTGGCTTTCCTCTGTAGCTGGTCTGCATTCCTGGTTTTTTCAAATTTCCTAGGTCTCTATTGCACTTTTGGCCTCACCTTTACAACCTCACGCATATCCCTCTCAGGGCACATTACCTGGCCTCCAAAGCCTTCCCCTGATGTTTAAGTGGAAGCCTCCATGACCCCACAATTTTCACATTCTGCATACCCGTGAAACCAGCACCACATGAATGCTACCAAGGCCTGCCTCTGGCTTGAGCAGCGATCTAACCCACCTTGGACAATCACTGCAAAGGCCTCTGAATTTTTACATGGCTACACTTCAGCAAACCCTTCTCTCTTTGGCCCTACAGCATGCCCTGAGCTACTCTTCTCAGAACAAGGTCATCTGCCTTTCCCTCATTGAACTGGTAGAGGGGAAGTCTGGCTGATTTTGAGATGTTCTCAAGGCATCCTTTTTATAATCCTGATTCCAAATACTAGCTTCTTTATAATGCTAATCTCTCTAACAACCATGTGCCCATCTGCCATTTTCTCCTGCTTCTCAGTGCAGAGCTGGCTAAAAGGCACATACAGTACTCATGAGACAGCCTGAATATTGGGCCACTTTGCGATTTTCTCCAGTAGATTAAATAGTTCACCATCCTTACTCTCAGTTTCAGTCAAAGTCTCTGGACTTTGGACAAAATGCCGATGCACTTTTTGCCAGAGTATAGCATGCATGGTTTTTAGACCAATTGCCAACAAAGTTTGCCTGCCTATCTGAAGCTCTTTTTGAGCTCAGCCTTTACAATCCACACTTCTATCAGCATTCTGGTATTTTAAGCTCCAACCAGAATCACCCACAAAACAGCAGTGCAAGGCTTCCCTAGTCAGCAACTTCAAACCTTCCCAAAATCCTCCTGCAAACCAGTTCCAAAGACTTCTAAACTACACTGTCAGGTGAAGTCACAGCAACAACCACCATCATCCAGAGCTGATTTTTGTCTTAGTTACTTGTTCATTGTCAACACAGAATATCTGACATCCACAACTGAAGGGAAGAAAGATCTATTTTAGCTCACAGTTTCAGAAGGTCTCACACTGTCCATTCATGGGCAGCCAGCAACAGTGAAGGCACATGGGGGAGGTCTAGCTGGAGAAAAGCTCTTTACAACATGGCAGACAAAAAGCCAAGTGGGCGAGGAAAGGAGGGACTGCTCTTCCAGGTCCTGTCCCAGGGCTCCGCCCCTTCCAACCAGGCTCCACCTCTTAACAGCACATGGTTTCATAAGTATCCCACTCCATCCAAATACATGAGGCTTTGGGGAAACATTCCAGATCCAAACCACAACTTTACCCTTGAATGCCATACTGGAATCTCAGCTTTCTCTGGTTTCTCTGTGTCTCCTGGATGTCAAGAAGTCAGTGGTTTCCTCTGCCTTGTACTCTGACCATGTGTGTTTCCTTGTCACAGACCCAGAAGCAATGAAACAAACGAACCACCTTTCTTCCTTCTAAATTGTTCATCACAGGCATTTTGTCACAGTGACAGAGAGTTGACTAACACAGCACAACAAATTATGAAACACAAGGAGATGAGGAATAGGATGAGGAGAAATTTCAGTTTTCGTTTTATAGTCTGTGTCCTAGTTCAAAACTTTTTCATGAGGTCTATTTGCATTATTTACTTTTTAAAGATGACTTTAAACAAACAGAACCAAGTTACAACCATTGGTTTCTAAAACAGTCTTTTATTTGCAAATCCATATGCTAACTCATCAAACCGGTAGTGAAGGCATAGGCATAAGGAGGTGAGCATGAGTTTTTTGGAGGCTAGGAGTGGCATGCTCTGGTTTGGATCTGGGTTATCCCCTCCTTGCCTCATGTGTTTGAATGTAGTAGCATATCCACGGAACCAGAAGTTAAGAGGTGGGGGCTGGTTGGAAGGTGCAGAACACTGGATCTTGACCCAGAAGTGGGGTTACTGGGACAAGACCTGGAAGGAAAGCTTTGCTCTTCTTCCCTCACTTGGCTTTCTGTTTGCCATGCCATGCAGAGATTTTTCTCCCACCCGTTCCAGCCAAGCTCTGCCTTGCCAACAACACATAGTTCTGAATACATGAGGCTTTTGGGGACACTCGAGATCCAAGCATTTTGCCCCTGGTCCCCAAAAGAATCATCTCCACTTTATTATGCAAAATGCATTTCGTCCTTCTCTAAAAGTCGCCAGTCTTTTAACAGCTTCAACACTGCTAAAATGCCCGGGTCCATGGTCTCCTCTGAGATTCGATGCGAACTGTTAGCTGTGAGCTCCTGTGAAAAATCCAAAAGCTAAGTACTTCCAAAATACAATGGCACAGGGTAAGCATACCCATTCCAAAAGGGAGGGAAAGGAGGGCAAAAAGCCATCAGACCAAAATAAGTTTTAAATCCAGCAGGGCAAGGGTTAAATCCTGTAACTGTGTCCAGCATCTGGGATAAACTGTGGCAAGATGTAAGCAGCAAAGGGCCTGGGTGCCTGCATTCCCACAGCATGGCCTCTGGCTGCTGCCTTCATCTTCTCTCCTTTGGGCTGGCTTTGCGTACAATCCGTGGCTATTTTCAGGAGATGAGCTAAGCTCCTGTCTTCTCCAAACTTTGGGAGTCTCCTCTACACCTTAGGCTTCTCCTTTACAACCTCCCACGCTGCCCTCCCGGGGGCACACTGCCTGGCCTCCAAGGCCTTCCTCTGAAACCTGGGTGGAAGCCTCCATGGCCACAGAACTCTTGCATTCTGCATGCCTGAAAACCAGGACAATGAGGACGGCACCAAGATCTGCCATTGACTGGAATAATAGTTTGGTCATCCTGGCCTTTGACTGAAGCAGCCTCCAAGAACCTGCACGGCTGAACTCCAGACAGCTTAACTCTGTCAAATACTCCTCTCTTTGACCCTACAGAATGCTCTAAGGTACACTTCTCAAAGCAAGATCTTTTGCCTTTCCACCCTTTAATCAGTAAAGGGTGGGATCTTGCTGATGTCTGAGACACCCTCAAGACATCTTTTTTGTAGTCCTGCTTCCAAGTACTCAGATGCTTCTTAACGCTAATCTTTTTAATATCCCTGTGCTTTTTTGACCCACCTTTGCAGCCCCTGCTACTCTCCCAAAACTGAAAACATTGCACATCACTTTTCTCCACCATGTTTTTCTGCTTTTCAACATAGTGTTGGCTGAAAGCTGCAAGCAGTACTCAAGTGACAGCCTGGACATCGGGCTTCTTTGAGATTTCTTCCACCAGATTATGTAGTCCATTGCCCTCAATTTAAATTCAAACAATATCTCTGAACAATGGCAAAATGCTGACATACTTTCTGCCACAGCATAACATGTGTGGTTTTTACGTGATCTGCTAATACAATTCTCCTTTCCACCTGAAATTTTTGAGGCTTTTCAATCCACATTTCTTTCAGCATTCTGGTATACTGAGCTTCTATCAAAATCTCCCATAAAGCTCAGCTCAGAGAACTTTAAGGCTTTTCTACCTGGCATCCTCAAATTTTTCCTCCTGCAAACCAGTTCCAAAGGCTCCTAAAACACATGGTCAGGTAGTCAGAGAAACAACCCCACTTCTGGTACCAATTTCTGTCTTGGTTACATATTTGTTGCTGTGACAAAATACCCAACATCCACAATTGAAGGAAGGAAATATTTATTTAGCTAACAGTTTCAGAAGGTCTCACACAATCAGAAACTGGGGAATATGAGAACTATGTTGTCATCTCAATTTTTCTGTCGAACTGTTCTAAGAAATGAAGTCAAGTCAAAAATATTTTGAAAAATGATTGAGAATCATGGAATCAACCTGAGATGCCTTGAGGAGGAAGAAAGTGAGAGCTCAGAGGACACATCTGAGGGCAATGGAGAAAGAAAAATAAATATTTTCTTTGTACCCTAAGAGGCCAGTGCATCCAATAGCAAGTTATACTATTTATCCTTACTAATCAAATAATTCTGCAAGTATGCCCAAACCAAATTCTCTTTTTTTACAAGCCAGTGCATTATAATTTATCAGCCTCATCTATTTCAAGCATCATGACACAAAGATGATTAATCACTGAATGGCATTATCTGTGGCTGTTGCTGCCCCAGCATTCAGTTTTCTTACTTCTGGTATCAGTTCCTTCAAAAAACAAAAATCTCTTCCCTACTCATAGTCCAAGTAACCCAGATACAACTGGTTCTAGTCTTCTCCTACCCTGAAACAAAAGGCAGGACTCCATTCGGGTCTGACCAATCTTTCAGTTCGCAATGACTCTTTCAGGAGGGGACCCTTAATCCAAATTTGTTCGATGAACCTCAGCCCATAAAGTCATAAGAAGAAGCTGTTTTGCTAAGATGTGTCTGCATGAGAGTGATAGTGTTTCCAGCTCCATTCAGCAGAGAGAACTCTCTGGGAATCAAAGTAAGTAAAAGAAAACAGAAAATGTAGCACTGAGTCCTGAAGACACCAGCGAGAGGGCACCTAGATCCTGGCCTACCTGGCTCTGAAGATTCCTATAAATTTTTAAATATTTGACAGGGTTTTTTTCCACTTAAACCAATTAAAGATGAATTTTTATTCTTTGCAGGGGGAAAGATCCTAATCAATTCTGCACAAGTTCCTCCCTTGAACTAATAAAATAAAAGAAATATAACCAGGATCACAGCAGCACCTCCTCCCCTGAGCCCTGGGAGATGCACATGCTGGGCTCATATAGTCACTTTCCAACAACTGAAAATTCTTCTCATCCCAAAGATGAGCAGGTTTCTGGGTCCACCTGCTCCACATCTGGATCTAAGACTGCTCTCTGTTTTTACTCTAATTTAACTCAAAAACTGGACCTGAACTTCATCAACCTCCCAATGTATTAGAAAGCACATTAGAGAGTAGTTCTGGCTCCCCTGAAGAGTCTGAGTGAAAATGAAGGAGGCATCGTACACATCCTACTACGATCACCTTGAAACCCCTGTCTCAGGCACTTCCCGTTCTCTCTGAGTCTCTTCTCAGCTACTCTCCTAGTGTAATGGAGGGGAGTTAGAGGGCTCTCCACAATTCACTGGTTCCCCTCTCTCCATGGCCCTCACCCCAAGTTCTTTCCCCATCCCCAGGCCTAGTCTTAGATCTTCAAACTGTTCTCCATTTGTTCATAGATACTTAAGTCCAGCTTGGCTTATAGACAAATATACCACAGTGCTTGGCAGAACAAAGGCTTAGCTGTTAAATCAACCTCTTTAGAAGCAATAAAAGAAGGAGTTTTTTATTAAATACAAAAACAATATTGTAACATAGTATGATGAGTATTCCACTAGAGAAAGGTACTCTGGGTGTAAGAGAAGACAGGGAAGAGGCTAGTTAACTCTTCCTAAGGGAGAATTTAGGAAAGTCTCTATTGTGGTTTGTATCTGGAATGTTCCACAAAAGTCTCATGTATTTGGTTGGTATGGATTGTCTATGGAACCATGTGCTGTTGGGAGATAGAGGCCTGCTCTGGAAGGGTGGATTATGGGTATGTGGTGGAGGACAGGCATGTGTCATATTGAATTACAGGTGGGGGAGGGGAGTTACCATACCTTTGTCACCTGGAAGGGGCAGAATACTGAGGCCAAATGCACTCCTTCCTTCCTCCTAGACTTGACGAGACTTGACTTGACCTGACTTGACTTGGCTTCCTGTTCATAATGCTGAGAGGAGCTGCCTCCACCTCTGCCTCTGCTATCCACTGTTTCCAGCTGTTGACTACGATCCTCTGAAACTGTGAGCTGAAATGAAGCTTTTCCTCCCCTAATTTGTGTATGTCTTGTGTTGAGTCACAGAAACAAAAGTGTGACTGAGACAGCCTCCCAATGCAGGTGAATGTGAGTGGAGTGTTACAGCATTAGAACTTTTTTCCCATTGTATTGATACGTGTAAGTGCAAATTTCAAGGTTTACAGTGAAGTTGAGCATTTTGTGCACCTACGTATCTTGTCAAGGTGACAAGGACTTTCCCACTCTCCTTTTGTCCCTCCCTCTACCCACTCCTCCCTCCCTTCCTCCCCCACCCTACCCCCTCTTTCACATTGTTTTTTGTCTTAAGTTCCATAAGAGTTGTGATCTGGGTCTCTCATATCAGAGAGAGCATTAGATATTTCACCTTCTGCTTCTGAGCACGAGAACGTTTTGATAGACAGACAACAGGCTATGATCGGCAAAAGAAAGGTCAACTACTAAAATGAAGACACTAGAAAGTTCATAGTCATTGTAGAGAGCAGCTGGTGTGAGGTACCTTGGACAATTGGTAAGAGGGAATGGGACACGGGAAATGAGTCAGATGAGGTTGGCAGGAGCCCCGTCATGAAGGGACTCAGATCCCCATGAGCAGATGAACTCTGTTTAGAAAATGAAAAGAAGCCATTATCAGGACTTATTCAGGACAGTGATAGAGTCAGATTTTGTTTGGAAAGATCAGTTGGTCAGAACTTTGGAAAAGAAATTGGAAGCTGATGGAAAGGGGGTGGACTTAGGCTAGAGGGAGGTTAGAGCCTGTTGCAATGATCCATGCTAGAAATAATGCTGACCTAAAGGGATGAAAGAGAAAAAATGGCAGAACTTGGTGGTCCCATGAATGTGGAAGGGGGATTACTACATCTCCACTTTAGAGTGTGAGCGCCTTCACAGTGGGGCTGTGACTCTTCCATGAACGCCACCATGATATCTCACACAGAGTAGATAGCCTGAGAGCTCATTGTGAGTGCTCAGGCTTCTGTGTGGAGTGCTGATTGGGTGAGGCCGCCTGAAGCCTTGATCTCAAAGTCAGACATGCGCCAGGAAGGCTATGGAACATTTCTAGAGGGGAAGG
This sequence comes from Ctenodactylus gundi, assembly GCA_004027205.1. Taxonomy (NCBI): domain Eukaryota; kingdom Metazoa; phylum Chordata; class Mammalia; order Rodentia; family Ctenodactylidae; genus Ctenodactylus; species Ctenodactylus gundi. The sequence goes on along the minus strand of PVKB01000219.1, from coordinate 694,722 downwards.
AGGAAGCTGAAATCACAGCCAGAAAAGTAATACTGTGATTTAGTTCTGAGAAGAAAAGTGAGACTGTGAGTTGGGAAACGGGTTGCAAGATGGACAACCATGAGGAGAATAGGAAGCCTTCAGGATGCTGAGCACAGAACAGGGTGAGATGTGCAGGTCAGGGCTAAGTAGGCGAATGATTCTCAAAGTTCTACTTTTATGTGGCCATGCATGGGACACATATGCCAAAAAGGGCACTAAAGTATAAAGTGGGAGACACCCAGGCCATATTCCATTTGTACCGTATATGAGAAAGCTAACACTGCGTAATAAAGTAGCCTGAAACTCAGTGGCCCAAAGCATCATGTGTTTTTTCTCATGTTCGTGGATCAGCAGATTAATTTGGTTTGTTTGGGCAAGAACTAGGTTTGGTTGGATTCAGCAAGGTGGCTTTGCGTTAGCCTTCACTTTGGTTGACTTTGGCTGAGAGCAGCTGACAGTTTCAAGCTTGTCCCAGAGCCGCTTCATGTCTCTAACTTCCTTGGATGAGCAACATGTTCTCCTGGCAAATGATAGAAAGGAAGACCCCAAACCAAATGATGCCAGTACACTCAAGGCCTCTAATCATGTCTCACCCACTATCCATTCACTGGCCAAAGTAACTCACCTGAACAAGCCTGATGTATACTCTGCACGAAGCACAGCATTGACAACAGATGAGAACATGTCATTCCATCACAACAGAGTGATTGGGACCAATAACCAGACCTATCACTCACTATGTTGCTTATCTAGAATCTTCAGGGTCCCTCAGACCTTGTCAACCAGGCAAAATTGTAATGCAAAATGCTCCCACCTAGAGGGGCATGCAAAACGCATGTGAAACCACAGCTAATGGAGGTCGAGTTAACCATGTCATCTGGGCCCTCACCCACTTATTCATACAACCCATGCATCGAAAGCAATTAGAAGTCTCTTAAGTAAGGTGAACTTGGAGAGTCTTAAGAAGTTTGACAATATCCTCATGAGAAAGCTTGCCCCGTGTCTTTGGGAGACTTCTTAGTGAATTCCATCCACGTAAGCCACAGCCACCAAGGTTAGCTCTAATGTCACCCATTCCTTTGTCAGCCGGCTCCTCCTCGCACAACACCTCATGCATCTTTTATCACCACCTTAACGCCTTTATAAAATATTGATCGCTCTTTCCCATGGCCCAGCCAAGGACCCCAGAATGAGTTTCTGTGGTGGTGTCTGGAGTTTGGGCCATGTCGCAGATGACAGAACCCAATTGGGGAACTAAGAAGACCTCCTAGCCCCAGCATAGAAGAGATCCTGGGGAGTTAAATTAACATCATGTTTGCTAATGAGAAAATGAGAGATCAGGAGGAGAGTTCACGAGAAGGGGGATGAAAGGAAATGAAAAGGTCAGCAGGAAGGAAAGGGAAACGCAGGAGCTGACGGTGGGACCAAGCCTGATCATCAGCCAAGCTTGTTGTTAAATTTAATGGGCTGTAGGCGTTGATTGCTCAATCCATAAAATGAGCTATTAATTTGCTGTTCTAACAGGATAGGACTGATATTATGCAAATAGGTTTGAAAGTCAGCATCGGCTCTAAGAAATGGTTCCCACTTCTCCAGCTAGAACTTTCTACAGTTTTCCTGTGGAAGGGTGTGAGCCTACTTATTGCTGTGATCAGCAAAGGTGTGCCTTGTAGAGGGACTCTTGGGCACCTCCCCCTCTAGGCATGAGTTCCATGAGGGTAGCACTGTGCCTGTCCTGTTCCTCTCTGGATTCCCAGCACCCAGGACAGCAGCTGGTGCTAAGACCGATCTCCATGTTGCGTATGATTTGAGACCACCTACTCCTCTTCTCTCTGCGTCTAGCTCCACTCTCTATCAAAGGGAGGGGTTGCACTGAGTGTTGTTGAGGAACTTCCATTGTCTGAATCATCAAGGAGCTCAGAGAATGGTCTGCAAGTACTTTAAGTCTCTGAGAAAGTGCAAGTAGGTTTAGCGGCTGAAGGACTTGAGAACCTCAGAGCTCACAGGTCTCAACAGAGCTAATCCTCAAGCACAGTCCCTGTGGACCCTAGCTTCAGGGAGCCATAGACTGAAAGCCTCAGCTACAGCCATACTCTAATGCTGACTTCTGTAGGACCGTCATTTTTCTTCTATGTACTTCAGCTCACAGTGTCAATGACCACGATAGCTTCAACCTCAGAGAACTGTTGGGAAGCAGAAGTTAAACCATGGAAAGAAAGGTGCTTTCAATCAAGAGGTACCATAAAGAGGACAAGAGGAGGGGTCTTTGGAGATGCTGTAATTACATGCCAGCTGTGTGACCTCGGACAAATCCCTTAAGCTCTCTGAGCTTCAGAATCCACAGCAGTAAGGCTAGGATGACAATTCCTGCCTCACAGGTTGTTAGGAGAATTATATAAAGTAAGGAATCTAAAGTGCCTGGTGCTACACAGCACAGAACTTCAGGACTAGCTGGAAAAGACTGTAGGACTCAGGGAAAAATAAAAATGCAGGTCTTTTTGTTTTTACAAAAATTATTAGAAATTTTAAAGTAGAGTCATAGAACATTGGATCAGGGCCAGGACCCCTGTGCAAGTCCACAGGTCACACACACCCACTTCTACCCTGGCTGACCATACTAACTGCCAAGACAGGTCGGGCCCTTCTCCATGCCCTGCTTCAGACCAGCTCTGCTCAACACATATAAATAGGATTTGGAAATCATTTTTGAAAATAAAAACCACTGTTATTATTCCTGAGGCAGCTTCATTTTTCCTCCTCTAAGCACAGCAGAGTCACCCATCCTGATAGACACCAGATAAAAGTGGAAAGAAATCAACTTTCTGGCCGTTAGCAAGCACTGTGGCTAGAGTAACAGGTTTACAGGATAAGCGAGGAATTAGAACCAGGGAAACATGACCAGCAATGTTTTTTCACACGCGACCAGAAAACACGAGCAGATTCCTGAATATCCCATGTTCTTTTTCTTACAGAGCATCCGGGGCTCCCTGTCTAGTACCAAAAGGGCAAATTACCCCAGCAGGTTGTTCAGTGTCTTCCACCCTGTGATTTTCTGACCATTTTCCTTCATTTCCTACAGGAACAAGGTGCTTCAATAAAGCTAGTTCCTCGTTGACCCATATATGTAATGTATCTTCCTACTTTCATGTCTTTGTTCACTCACCTTCTATCTCCCAGGATGCACTTTCCCCACCTTAGTCTAGTGAATCTTTTTTTTCCTGAGTTTACATTTCATCTCCTCCAGGAGGCATTACTGTATTCGCCCACATGTTCTGCAGTAACAAGCAGTCTCAAACTCTCAGTGCCTTCTGGGAGGACGCACGCTGATATCTTGTTCACATTCCTGGAGAAACAGTTGCTGAGTGGAGTCAGTTCTCTGTGTCTGCTAAGCTCTACTCCATTTTGCCCCATGTGTCTCATTCTGGGACCCAGGATGTTGGAAATGAGCACATGTTGCAGACATGGTATTCTCATGGCAGAGAAAAGGCACTCATGCCTGAGAGGCAGAACCAAGCCCTAGAGTCTTACAAGTGTCTGTTCAAGCTTGGTGCACCTCACACACTGTTGACCAAAGATAACCAACTGGCCACACCTAGACCCGTGTGGCAGGGAGGGACCCTCCACCAACCAAGAAGAATGGGTGTGAAATTGTGATCAAATAATAATGCAACATGCTCTGTGATTAAATGTCTTCTTTTGAACCCCAGGTACTCCAGATATTCATTGGGTACAAACAGGTAACTTCTTTTAAGTTTCTGTGTCTTAATGTCATTACTGGCCATACAAAGGAATAGTGTTTATCTTAAATCCCCCTAGGAAACATTAAGTCAGGCAATGGCTATAAAGAGGTTTGCGCCATTCCCGGCACACAATAAATAATCATAAATTATATCTTTACCAAGAGTGTTTTTTAAATTTACTATGACTAATCATAATTTCTTCATTCATCTTTGCATTTGTTCCTTCATTATTCTGCAAACATTTTCATTGTGTCCGCTGGCATCTGCCCAAGTCCAAGGCACTTGGATCCCTCTAATACATTCGGTCATCCCAGACCGGAAGTGGGCTGACATTCGAGAAAACTCACTAATGCACACTACTTTGCACTTGTAAGAAAGTCCTAGAGACTTTTTCCTCTTGGCCTGATTCCATTTCAATCTAAGGAATCTACAATCAGTCCAGTAAAGGAATGCAGGCACATAAAACTTTAATTAGTTTCATGAAGTTAAATTGCTTTCATGGGTGGAAGGAATAAAGTAGAGAAGGTTGAGACTAAACCCCAAAAAGGGGGGCAAGAAATAAAGGTTATAAGGGCAGAAGGGTCTCACAGGAGGCTGAAAATGAATTTTTGCTATTTGGCTGGAAATGTTGCAAATGTCAGCAGGCCCTGCCAAAGAAGTGTGCTTGTAAATCACTCAGCTTTTCAAATGAAGAAAGAGAACAATGCAGAGCCCTGATCTGGATGGGTGACTTAGGTCTCAGGTCAAAATGAAAAAAAGGACAAATAGAAAAACAAGAAAATACATACCCTCCTCTGAAGTTCTCCAATGTCATGTTGACAGCCTGGTAAAACAGACACCCACAGGTCTGCGCTCCACCTGTACCTTCTGTATGCTTGGAGGCCGGTGGCTTCACATCTCTGGGACTCTTTTCCCCACTGCTGAGCAACAACAGCAGGGACACTCTCTCAGGGCTGTGAGAAGATGTCCTGAGCCCTTGCGTGAGTACCTAGGCCACCTGGCACAGAGAATGCCCAAGAAGGGCTGGCTCCTTTTTCCCACTGTGCAGAGAAGGAACCCCTACCTGCTACAGAGTGGGGTTGTGTGATTCCTTTGAGTCAGAGGTCTCCAGAGAAACAGAACCATCAGGCTGCATTTATGTATAGAAAGAAGTTTATTTTAAGGAATCCATTCATGTAGTCATGGGGGCTGATAACATCTGCAGTTAAGCAAGCTGGAGACCCAGAAGAACCATTTGTGTGGTATTAATCTGAAGTCTATGGGTCAAGACCCAAGATTAGCCAATGTCTTAGTTTGACAACCACATGAGTCAGCTTTTCGTCACAGTGATGACATTCCTGAGAAAGTCAACTTAGGGGAAGAAGTTTGTTTGGCTCATGGATTGAAAGGCTTCAGTCCATGGTCAGGTGGCTCTATGGTGCTGAACTTGTGGTGAGGCAGAAACGCCATGGTGGCAGGGCATGGCAGAGCAAAGCTGCTCACCTCGTGGTAGCCAGGAAGCACTGAGGGGAAAATCTCAGGCACTCTGAGCCCTGCCACAGAATGGAAGGGTCACATCCCCATGACCCATTCTTTTCAACTAGGCCCCACTTCCTAAGTTTCCATTGCCTTCAAATAGCACCATTGAAACTATGATTTCACCAATGAGTTAATCTACTGTCAACATGAAAGACCTGATGATCCAATAATTTTCTGAAAACCCCACCTCTGAAAATGTAAGACTTTGGAAGGGGACATTTTAGATCTAAATCATAACATCTGAAAGCAAGACAAGGCAGTCAGGAGACAGTTCCTCTTTCTCACTGGTGGCCTCTTGTAGCCTCTTCTGTCCAGTTCTTCCTTCAACTGTTGGGATGAAGATCACCACTGCACACATTAGGAAAGGGAATCTGCTTTGCTCAATCAATAGCTAAATGTTAATTTCATTCAGTAACATCCTTACAGAAATTCCTAGAGCAATGCTCAACCACATATTTGGTCACCTTGTGGCCAGTCATGTTGTTACATAAAATTAACCTCACAATTCCTGAGGAGATTTCTCTCCCAGAGCTTCCAGAAGGACAGCATCCCATCTTGCCTTCAAGTCTGAATACTCTCCATTGTCCACAATCCTGGGAGGATCCCAGGAACTAAAACCCAGGACATATTATAACTATGCTCATTTGCCAGGAAAGAAGCCATTTTATGAGGCTGTTTCCTTCTCTGTTACAAAGAAACAATGATGCTTTTATTACTCACATGATACTGCAGAGGAATAGCAGGAAGAATGATGTGTGTGTGTGTGTGTGTGTGTGTGTGTGTGTGTGTGTGCGCGCGCATGCATGCACGCACTGTAGCTTACTGTGGGGCACACTCATGTACAGGAAAAACCACAGCATGGCCTCTGTACCAGCTGTAGCCGTTGGCATGCATTCAGCTGCAAGTAACAGAATAAACCAATAAATGGTGAAGATACATAATAAAGATAAGCAATCATCCATTAATGAAGATACATAATCATTTCACACAACAAGAATTCTAGATTTAGGTCCAGGATTCATTTATTCTGCAGCCAGTGGCATCAGAGCTCTAAGTCAGACCCTCTGTGGGGCTGGTGGACTTCCTGTCTGGATCCCCAAAGGAGCTGCAGTGGCTCACAGTCCTCAAGAGAGTGTGGTCTATGCTGGGAAGAAGAGAAGGAGTGAGGAAAGGACTGTCTACTTCTCTGTATTGCTCTCTTATCACAGGGAAACCATTCTCAAATTTCCCAAGCAGATCCTCCATTTCAGCTCATCTACATGCCTTTGCCCAGAAAACAGCACCACTAGTAACATCTTAGCTCAATCCTGACTTGCATCTGGTGCTGGCACATCAGCTCCAACTAAAACCAAGATTCAATCAACAAGAAAGATAAGGCCTGAATGGGAAACCAGCAATATTCAATCATTATTTTCTAGGAGTACTTAATTAAGGGCAGTAGGCTGGTGTGAAGCAACAGTAACATGGCTATGGGAAGAAAAAAAGAATGGAAAAAAGGAAGGAAAGAGAAAAGGAAGGAGGGAGGGAGGGAGGGAGGGAGGGAGGGAGGGAGGGAGGAAAACAAACAAACTAGATTTGAGGAAAAATTGTCCCTAAATGAGACAGGCCATCTTTCATGTAGAGACTATATTTCTAACTTGATTCAAGAGAATATCAAAAAAAAAATCAATAGAAGTGAAGGAGCATGAACTGAGAGTCTCTTTTCAGCAACTACAGTGAATAATATCAAACTGACATCATATGATCACCAAACAGGTTTGGGGGGGTTGAATTCTCAGGAGTAAATAGTAGTTTATTATTAATTCCTTTACTTTGCTCTAAAAGGTATGTCTTATTAATTTTGTATTATGCTTACTTAGTTTTGCTATTTGCTCATGAATAGTTTATCTTTTGTTCATAAACTTGAAGAATCCGGAGTATTTGTTTCTCTTGTTTCTGAATCAAAGATCTGCATTCTCAGAGCTGTGGTGCCAGCCTCTTCTGCGATCAGCCATGGAGTCCCAGATACCTGTCTTCCCCTGGGGACAGCTGACATTTGTTTGCTCTCATGGAAGATAGTATTACAAAGCAGAGGAGAAATTCTCCCAGAAATCTGGAAGATCGAGGCAAAAAGACACAGCTCATAGCAATGCTTAATGATGTTTGTTGACGTAATTGATTCTCAAGCGCCATAAAGTAAACTGTGGAAATAATGTGTCACTTTCCTCAGCTCCTCCTGGAGCAGGTTATGGGACCGGTCAGTTGGCGGGTGGGCAGGTTGGTGAGTGGTTGGGTTGGGTTGGTTGGTTGGTTCATTCCTACTATGTGAAAGCCCCTTTGCTCGATGCTGATCAGCCAAAGGCATCTGACATCGACAGGGAAATTCAGACTCCTTCATCTTCTTCAGGCCAGGCCCAGAGCTAGACTGTGGCCTGAGAGGGGGGAAGGACAGCAGAGTCAGAAGACAGGTGAACAGGAGAGAGAGAGAGTACCCAGTCCCAGCCAGATGGCAGAGATGGTGGTAAAAACAAAAAACGATGGTCCAGAGAATATTAGAGTAGGGCAGGAGTAGGGGACACCCAGGCCGTATAGGGCTCACAAAATCATTTGTCCAATCCAGCCAAGGCCTCCCCAAAAAGAAGCAGTTTCAACATTAGGGGTGAGTTAATTACATGTTTTACCAAAAATAGCAGGATAATTTTTAATTTGATGATTTTGTATAGCCTATGAGTGATGTCAAAAATATCCAAATGGCCTTTGGTAGTAAAAAGGTCCCCTGCTGCAGGTTAGAGAGATATGCACTGTGAAAAGCAGAAGGCAGCAGATCACGTCCTGAGACACACTGCCTCCAGCTTCCGATGTCTGTTTCTGTCGCTATCCCACCACTGAACTCCCCTCTAGAGTCCTTCAGTCTCTCTGAAGCAGGATTGTGGTAGGATTTAAATGGGAAATGAGTGGTAAGCATTCAGCACAGAACCTTGTTGAAAGCAAAAGCTTGACAGGTGTCAGCTATCATAATTATCATCAGGAAAGTCAGAAGAGAATTGGGAGAAGGTGCACATACGTGGAACTGCAAAGCGTAGATAGGTGTTTGCCAGGTATGGCTTGGGAGGAAGGGGAGGGATGGTGATAGAAGGTGAGATAGAGCCAAGGATGGGAAAGGCCAAGGCATGAAGAGGAAACCTCAAGAGATGCGGGGTGGAAGGTGACAAACTTGGGTGACAAGACAGCAAAGAGTTACACTGAGCCAGATCCACGCTGGCCCCCTCCCCACAACTGAGACTCCTCCACTGAAAAATCCACATGGGGAAGACGCTAAGGAGTGAGAAAATGGCGAGACATCCTTGGGGAGAGACCTTCTCTGAGCAGGCAGGGAGAGTGGCTTCAACCTGTGGAAGGAGCAGCCAGACGGTGGCGAGGCAGGAGCAGAACAGGGGAGGCGGCGCTCTCCCTTCTAGCCGCAGCTGTGTCAGCGAGACAACGCTTCCCCTACACCTGCGTAGACCCACATCTGGCACAGTCAGGAGTGAAATCGCAGAAACCAGGAGCTTTGAGCCTGAGAGGGACTAAGGAAAACAGGTGGCAGCTGATGCAGGCAGCCCTTGCCCACCACCCTCCCAAGACTGGGATCCTGCAGTCTGAGAAGGGTCTCCTCCAGATGCTGCTTTTGTTAGGGGGAAAATAACTCAAGCAGAAATATTGCATATGAGAAATGGGATCATTTATATAACTCATATATGAGAAGTTGGGAAAATTGTCAAAGAACGAATTCTCCAATAGGAAAAAAAAAAGACTGAGACAATTAATTTACCTGAAGCAGGAATTCATTAATGAACACACTAAGTAGGTAAAAGAAAAGCTAGCTGAAATGGAGGTAGACGTAGAAGTGCTAACATCTAGGTAGGAGACCCAGAAAGAAACAAGTGGAGATGGAAATAGTAGTTCAGAAAATAATGAGAAATACGTGTCCGGTAGGTTTTTTAAGGATTAAATAATTCAAATTGAGAGAAATGAGCGAGCAAAAGGGCAGTAACAAGCCACGTGTACACATCTTGTGGAATGCGAGACGTGCTGAACACAAAGGAGAAAACAAGATGAAGTCGAGATGAGTTGAGTGAAGATGAGAGGACACTCTCTTAGATCCTGAGCTGACACTGGGCGCCCACCACCCAATCCCAGCCAGCGCCACACCCTCTGTACCATCTCACTATTCCCTATGGTTTTCACAGGCTGGACACAGTTTCTCCGATTGGTTTCTTCATGCCTCGTATCTCCTGCTTCTCTGTCAGCACCACAAGGGCATGAACTCTACCTCCTTGCTCCACGAAGCAAGTGGAACACACACACTTGTCAATGAACACTTACTCGTTGAAGAAACTAATCCATATTCAAGTCTGAGCGTCTCCCTATCGAGTGACATCCCTTGTGTCCCCATCTTCCCTCATAGGGGGCTGGAACACTTGGCTGCAACCATGGCATGCCACCAGTTGTGACAGACACGCCCCCCCATGACTGAGTCCAACCTCCCTTCCTTACCTCCATGTCAACCACAGGATGGAACTGGCGTTAAAAGGAATCTGCTCCTCTGTGTGTCATCCTCACCCCCATCTACCTTCCCAATCCCATTATTGGAGGTCGTGGTTGCAGCACTTGCCTAAAACAGACAGAAAACAGAGAGAGAGAGAGAAGGGGGGGTTGCCATGGTCACTAAAAGGTTGCCATGTACCACGATGAGAAGCCCAGGTTTCCTGTTTCCCAAATCAGGATACTCCGCATGCCTTCAGAGGACCCGCATGAGAGCGAGTTTCACAGAGTGGGTCACTGTGCAGGTGTGAGACAGTGGTGAAGCACAGACATTTGCGAGGACTGACAGCTAGCTGTGGCATGAGCTCATCAGATGAAGACCATGGCTCCCATCCCAGTTCTGGTACTGACTCGCTGGGTGACCTTCAGCATCCTGCTTCCTTCTGAGACTCAGCTTCTTTATCCTTGAGTCTCAGGTGTGAGGAAGAAAGCAGATCATGTTCATAAAGTACTGAACACCCCACGCATGGCACAGAAAGCATTCGAGAAACCTACCTTTCCTACCTGCTGTCTTCCTGAGATGTAATGTTAAAGGAAGGGGGCCATGCCTCTCTTGTTCACTACTATGCCTTCAGATAGGGGGGGAGGGGCTCGGTAGGTGCATTTCAACTGAATGGATGAATGGGTGGATGGATAGACGGACAGGTAGCTGAGAAATGCTTTGTTCTGATTGTGCTGTGGCACTGACGGGAGGGGTTAGGTTGTAGGCTGGCATTTGTTGGTGTAGAGTAAGTCACCAAAACAAAGCGAAGGAATCCTTTCTGTCGTATTACAAAATTCCAAAGAATCTTCATCCAGGAATTTATTGAAACAAGCTCACTGTGTCAGGAAAATGGCAAAATTCTCAGGAGATGAGTAGTTTGTTATGCCACATAATCTCAGCCTCTAATACTTAACATTATAAGCTCCGCTAATAACTCCAGGTCACCTGTCTGGGGAAGAAAGATAAGGATTTTAAAATTTAGCATATTAGCATGTATAATCTACCACCTAACGCTGTTGACTCTGAGAGAGATATTTTAATTCACTTCCCACCTACTTGCCCTCTGAGAACACAGTTATTTCACAAGATGTTAATGGAGAAGGGTGATTGCTATCCCATTGCGTTCTAGAACTTCTCTACCATTCGCCGAGAGCCTCTTTCCACCCTATTGCCAAGATAAGCCCCTTCCCTGGAGGAAGTAAATGTGGCTGAAACTTCACATGAGCAATAATATCGTAAGTTTAAATATGGCTTCTCTAAGTGACCTTCGTAAGTTTCTGCAAATTGTGACTCTTCTCAACATTCTTCTTCCCATTCCTTTTTTCTCTCCCTTCATCTACTCCATCCATCCTAATTTAATACTGAGATTTAGAGGTCCTCTTGGGTAGCAAATTAAAGATGGCTGCAAATTTTTTGCTCTTCCTCTGATCAGGAGGCGGAGTGTGTGTGTGTGCATGTGCGTGTGCGTGTGCGTGTATGTGTGTGTGTGTGTGATTTGAATCCAGGCATTCTCTACTATTGCTCTGAACAACAGAAACTAGCAAAAGTGATGCTGGACCAGTTTTCCTATCCTGGATTTAACAACCTAGCAGCTTATACTTCTTGCAAGCTTTGAATGTCCTCGAAAGAAGTCCAACTTCCCTGAGGCCACCACGCCTTCAAGAACACCTTCAGGTGATCTTGTAAATAGTCTCAGGTGAGGTCAGCCTTCCAGCCACCCACACCAGGGCACCAGATGTGAAAGTGAAGGGGCCATCCCGGGAGTAGATCCTCCAGACCCAGCTGCCCCAGCAAATGTTACATGGGTCAGTGACTGACTGCCCAGCTCCACCTTCCCCAAGCTTCCAAACTAAATATCATGAGCAAAATAAAACAATTGTTTTAAGCCACAAAATCTGGCAGCAGCTTGCTGAATAGCAGTGGATTGTCAGGACATGTTTTCCACAAGCAACATCAGACCACGTTATGATGCAGTCTGCAGGCTTGTTTGCTCTGGAGCCCTTGCTTTTCGTTCCTTTGGAGAACCTACCTCCGCAGGGAATAATCATGAAAGGAGAAGATCTGGAAAGAAGAGGAAGATCAAACATAGAGACTATTTTAAAAGGGAAAATGAAAGTAGCTAATAAACGTTAACTCGTTTATTTTACCATGTGATTAAAAATGCAAATTGAAATAAAATGAGAATGTCAATTCTTTCACATGTAAAATTACAAGTTTCTTTGTAATTTTTTGGACAAAATAATGAAAAAAAATGGGATCATCTATTGCACTGAAGGGAAGAAGGACCAGGAAACCCACATAGATTGCCAAGTGGTGAAAAATTTCACTACAACATTTCTGGAAAATAAATTGGTAAGTTGGAGGGCTGAGTGTCTCTCTTAGAAAAATAATCATGACATGTGGACAAAGATTTATGCACAGAATATGTTCATCACAGTGTCATTCATAATAGGAAAATATTATGGGTAAAAACCCCTTACATGTTGGATTTCAGGGAATGGTTGAGTAAATCGAGCTGCCTCCACAAGATGGAACATTGTGTCGCCATTGTAAATGATGCTTAGGAAGTGTTCTTAACGACATGGAAAAATGCTTAATGATATAACATTAAGTAAAAGAGCAAGATGGAAAAAGGTTATAAAGTATGATTTCAACTACTTTGAAGAGCATAAAAAGACTGAGCAGGAAATACGCTAAAATGTTAATAGTGTTTATCTGTGGGAGGTGGGATTATGGTGGTTGTTTTCCTTATTTATCCTTTGCTGTAGTTCCAATATTGGGGATGCACTACTTCTGCAATCTGAAGAGGTTTTTATTCTTTTAATAAGAAAAGGGTTGGTCAATAGTGATAAATCTGTGCCACCAGAGGGTCATGAAAATGGAGGAAAAAAAGTATTGGAAGAACTTTAGGCATCCCTGGGATTAAAAAACTGTGGTACTACAGATCTTTGCAGTGTGGAGTTTGCTTTTGTCCTTGTCTATGATAGGGACAATATTTGCCAAGTGTATGATGAGGTAAACACGGAATCTGCTTCCACAGCAAGGCTTGATTTGATAAACAAGCCCCACCTCATTCCCAGCATGTGGCTCTGAGCTCATCACACAAGCCCTGTTTCGGAATGAGACACACAGGGAAAGGGAAATAGATAGAATCCAGGTGAATTGTCTCCAGGTTCAAAGTGACAAAGTCCTTGAATTTCAGAAACTAGGCATCCGTTTCTGTAAATCCTTGGGTGCCTGTTTCGGACTTTTTGTGGGAAGTAATTTCTCAGAGTGTTATTTATTTTTAAAAAATAAGAACGAACGAGCAGACTTCCCAAGTACTAGAATGGCAGAATCTTGGGGCTACATTGGATTTGCAAGATCACACTTGTAGTTCAAAGCTTTGTTTTACTAACAAGACGCGAAATCATAAAGCAAAGGCTGTGGTCAAGGTCAGCCACTGCATCGGTACAGAGCTGGACTCGAACCCAGGTCTCCTGACTTGCTGCACTGACTTTCTGCTTCTCAGCACTGCCTGCTCCCGGGCCTCACTGGCATCAGCTCGCTGGGAGACACCCAGCTTATTTCTTTGCTTCTCTGTTTGTTCATTGTCTGTACCTGCCTAGTGATGGCATAGATCTTGTCTACTGATAGGTGCACAGGCTTAATAAATATTTATTGAATAGATGGATGGGTGGACGGATGGATGGATGGATACGTGAACAACCTGAGACATAATGGTTCTGTGGAAAGATTGTGTCTTCTGGAGTCGTGTTGACCTAAGATCAAATCCTGCACTGCCATTTTTGAGCTGTGTATCCTTGGGCGTATCACTCAACCTCTCTGACCTTTAAGTGATTCCCTTGTAAAACAGCAGTGGTAATACCTCCAATGTGCTTCTGAGATTATATATATATATATATATATATATATATATATATATATATATGAAAGCTTTCCATTGAGTTCTGGAAACCATAGCAATTATTAAGTAAATGTTTCCCTCTTTCCTTCCTCCAATGAAACCAAGTCAATTTCTAACTAACTATAATCTTCTCTTCTTTTTTCCATAGAACCAAGTCCAAGGCATGGCACTGTCACCTGGATCTGACATGGAGATATGCCGGCCTCACGTGCTCATGTGTCATGAATTCACCCACATATTCTGAGACAATGTCTTCCTCTATTATGTCCAACAAAATAAGTGACAGATTAATTCAGTAGAATTTATTCAGAATTATCTAAATACTATTAGTGATCGGGTTGATGCTGACGCTTGAGAAGAGCAGAGCCAGCGTGGTCTTGGCCTTGAAGCTTCAGACACAAGCAGCCAATGAGCGCAATCATATGCCCATGGCTCTCCACCTCTGAGAAGAAGTTGTGTCCTTACAGAAGACAATGAACTTCAGAGCTGCTCAAAGTGTCTCCCCTTATGCAGAAATTCTTAGGGCATGTCTCCCCTAAACTGAGATTCACATCACTCTGGGCTGAGATGCACATCTGTCACTTGCTCCGCTGTCACTCTGGTGAAGGTCCTATGGGTCCACTCTCCTCCACATTCAGTGGTGATGGCAGCCACTGATCGTCTCAAAGAAGGGACAGCATGTGGTGCCATGAGCAGTTAGAGATGCTGCCCTGTGGTCTAGACTGGGATGACATACACACAGCACTTGTGCCCCCACTCACCCGCTTTTGGCCCACTTTATCTTGAGCTCAGAATTCTTCTCAAACCAATACCATCCTCAGATTAAAGCGACAGATAACAGGCTGCCTATGTGTCACCCCTGAACCAGTGACTGATTGGAAGACAGCATGATACAATGAATATATATATCACCTGAAGTCAGACCTGATGGCACTTCTAATTTTCCCACTAACTTGCTCATGTTAGATACATCCATTACACAGAACGTACTCCCTCTTTGAAACTTATCTATTTACTATTTATTTATATACTTATTTAGAAACTCTTCTGTAATACTATTAATATATGTCAGGCACTTTTCTCAATACTTTTATCAATTTTAATCCCTCTATTCATGCAGAGAAATACTCTGAACCCTGTGAGAAATTAATAACAATTGTGTAAATGTTTACTGGGAAAAAATCCCAATATTTTGAAATAGAGATATATTTTTCACCTGGAGGCATTGCTCAATAGAAGAGTGTTTGCATGAATAAAGCCATGGGAATAATAGCAGAATCTAAGAAGAAACAACACTCAAAATTAGAACATATCTTCAACTTCATGATAGCAAAAACTTGAACATGGAAAGCATATCAGATGCAGCTAGAAGTGTGCATAAAGGAAAAATGATAGTCTTAATGGCTTGGAGTAGAAAAGAAAAAGGCTGCAGATCAATTATCTGTATCTCAAAACTTTAGAAAACGACAACAAAATAAAACTAAAGGCATAGGAACAAAGAAATTAGTGAAGGAGAAAACGAACTACACAAAGTTAATTAGCAAAGCAAAAAGTTGATTCTCTGAAGATTGCTGATACGGATGAATCTCTGGAAAAACCTGATTATGGGGAGTAAGACAGGGAAAGAGTAGTTGTAATCAATACCCAATGCCACTAATGACAAGGGACACTGCCGTAGGGGCATGAAGTATATCTAAGTACAGTAAGAGAACATCACATAGTAGCTGGTGCATAGGATGAACAAGTCTAGAGATCTAATGTACAATATTAGGACTATAGTTAATAAAATTATACTGTATTCAGTATTTTCATTAAAGTAGATTTCAGCTGCTCCTATCACAAAAAAGTAATTGAAGATGACAGATATGTTAGCTTGCTTTATTTACTATCTGTATGAATTCCATAACATGTTACAAATGTAAAACACACATATTAAAGTTATTTTGAAAGAAGGATATTATAAACAATTTGTCACACTAAATTTGAAAATATAACCAAAATAGACAAATCCCTAGAAAAAGAGGATTTAATAAACTTGACATCAAAACTACATAAATAATCTGACTACTACCTTTTGTCTGTTAAAGCAGTTGAATCCATACTAGAAATTTCCCCACAAGGAAAGCTTCAGGGATGGGCAAGTGCCTGTACCAGTGAATTCTACCCAGTATTTAAATAATAATGCTAATTCTCACAAACATATCTCAACTCATTTTATAAAGTCAGCATAACCTTGATGCCAAAAGCCAACAGATGAAGTACATGAAGAAAGAGAAAGGGGAAGAGATAAAAAGAAGGAAGAGGAAGAGTGGGAGGAGGTACAGAAAAGAACAGAAAGAAAAAGACTAATTTCTCTTAAGAATCCAGGTCAAAAAAAAAAAAATTCTGAAGTAACAAAAAACAAAATGAGTAAGTTGATCCACCTTCCCTAGCCAAGGCAGCTTAGATCAGTAGATAAGGTCACTCATGAAATTCTCAATTATAATGAGGGATAAACCCAGCTTCCCTTTTTCTACCAGGAAGCTGAGAGTCCTAAAAGGTCAGGAATACCATGATCAATATATTTGACTGAATAAAGAATGGAAGAAATGGGACCAACAAACTGAGGAACCCATCACGATTTTATGGGGAAAGGGGAGACGGAGGGAGGGTGTTGCAGGCCAGCCGCTGCCCTGGGACCGACTCAGCCCTTCAGAGGAGACCAGCACAAAAGGGCAGAGAGAAACAGACGCCCTTAAGAGGGTGGGGGAGAGAAGGGAGGGTGTCAGGAAAGAGACTTCGGATTCAGCATTTCCGTATCCAGTTGCAGAGCTTAGAAGCATTTACTGTGATTGAATCTGATATCCGAGCTCCCTCCCACCTCTGTTCTTTCCACTGAACAAGTGAAAAAACTCTTAGCACTGCAGATTCCAGGGCGGAGCTTCACCTAGGGCAAATGTGCCCTGCCCACCTTGGGTTGCAAGAAAAGGGGCTAATTCCTCTAAAGTGGGTCAACTATTGAGAAAATTAGGGTCTTTGTGGACAGATATAAGGGGTCATTGGCTGATCTTTCCCTTTACACTGCTCTGAGCTCTCAGAGAGGCAGACATATATTCTGTCACCATCGAAGTTCACAAGGACAGGGTCACCCAGATAATGTCAGTGGATGGGGAGTTTTTAAGACAAGAACTCCAGCCTCCTTTCCTCATGGGAGCGTTTAGCCCAGGCCATTTGGTAACCAAATATCTGGAGCTTTTGTATTCCTCCAGCCACTGTTAAGGATCTATGCCGAACAGGGTACAAGTAGAACCTCCTGCACTTCGTTCATCATGGATTCCATTGGTCAGACACAAATTCTACCATAATCCCTTGCTTTCTTTCAAATCCCTGGATGAAAGAAACCATGAGAGCTCTTGTGAGCCTGCACAATCTCTAATATTTGATTCATTCACTCAACAAGCATCCCCTCGGCTAGATGGAGTGGAAGGGGCACAAGTTCAGAGTTCTACCACTTCTTACCAAGTCCTTTCTTTCTCTCTGGGTACAGGCACTGGGATCACAAAGGTGACTCCGATATTCTCACCAGACATTAGGTTCATAATACATAGTAATAAAAGGACATATGAGGGAGATTGTGATACTTCCCTGGAGAACAAAGTGTCACACAAATGGATGCAAATGCGATGAGAATACAGAGAAGGGCAGAAGAGCTGAGGTACCTAGAACAAATTCTCAGGGAACTCAGCCTTTTAACTAGTCCCAAAGTTTGAGGATGAGTGATGGATTTCAGCATTCAGAGATGGAAGGGGTAGGACTCGGGCAGACAGGCAGACAGAAAGACAGACAGACAGACAGACCACTGAAGCAAATGTGTGAAATCAACAAATCCAGGTGTGCATGGGGATGAAGTCCCAGTGTCTTCTTCTAAGGGTTCCCTTGATAATGGGCAGCTAAGGCTCGGAAAGCCCTTAGGCCAGGACCTGGAGGGTCCTAAATGCTTCAGTGGGCTAAATTTGGTCCTTATTCAGGGTGAACCATGATGCAAAAGATAAAAGTGACAAGAGTGATTAGACAGTGTGCTCGGAGCAAAAGAGAGTACTTCGGGGGGGGGGGGGGGTAATGGCAACGTGGGGAGTTTTTCCCCATTTTATTGATATGTATAAGTGCAAAATTTAAGGTTTACAATGAAGTTGAGCATTTTGTGCACATACGTATCTAGTCTAGGTGACAAGGACTTTCCCACTCTCCACTTGTCCCTCCCCCTACCCTACCCTCCCTCCCTCTCCACCTTACCACCCTGGTGGCAACGTGTTTTTACTGCAATACATTTTTAATTTTTTGAGATAGGGTCTCTCTAACATTCACTGTATATTTTGATCACACTTTGTACGTTACATCAAATTTGAGCCACCCACCAGAGCTCAGATTAGCTGTCTCTCTTACCCCTGACTCCTATCCCCTGCTCCCAGTGCGCTTTGACACCTGAACTTTCCATTCCAGAAGCGTCTTCTCCTGTTGTGTTACAGCACCGGTCCTACTGCCTGCCCTGCCTGGTGCTCATCTCTGCCCCAGCCAGCCCTGAGCACTGGGAGCACAGGGTAGCATCTGCCTAACCCCAGGTGCTGTAGAGGCCCGCGTCCTGCCGGATGAGAAGGCGTGCCGTGCGTGTGCAGGACGAGTGGTGAGGAATGAATGCCACGTGCAGAGCCCTATGCAGTGGGCAGAGCTAAGACAGGGTATCCAAACAACAGTGCCCAGAGATTCGCGCATTCAACGTCTCCAAAGGTGTAGGGGCTGAGAGTGCACTGGGTGAGCTCTGAAAACTCGCAGCTGGCCGGGGGAGCCCCATGTTCCATCAGGCACTCCCGGCCTGCCCAGAGTACACGCTGGAGAAGAGCGTAAGCTGGTTTTGGGGGGAGACCTTATGAAGGGCGCAGACTCCTGAGAGATAGATGTGACATCTGGATTCCTACATCAAGAAAGTCTTCTGGGTTAAATTTCAGTTTCAAATCACTAAAATCCAAACTTTGGTCTTTTTTTTTTCTCTTCTTTTCTTTTCTTTTTTGTTTTCAGTCCTAGGGATTGAACTGAAGACTTTCCACACTGAGCTATATCTCTACCCCTGGAGTGTGGGAAATTTGACAGACCTAATTCCCCAGTATAGTCAACAAAACATTGCAAGGAGAGGTAAACTACAGATTCTGAAATAAGGTCAGATTATGAACTCATACTACTATGTGATTCAGCACCAGACACCAATCTAGAAAGAAGTAGGTAAGCATGAATTGGTATTTTTTAAACCCAATACTTACAGATTAAGTAATTTTTAAGTATAGAACTCCACTGTAGTCATGGCAAGCCACCTCAGCTTTGGAATCTCACCATCTTCACCTATAAGGAGGACATTACAGCACTTCATAATAGAACACCTGGCACACAGCAGGAGCTCAGTAGATGGTAGAGCCTATTTGGCCATTCCTTGCATAAAGGAGATCCTTCCTGGAACTCAGATCTTCTCACTGGTCTGGAAGTAGCAGGGATGACCCCTCTGGTGAGACCTCCAAGAGGAAAGCATTGTCCAGGCAAGCTCACCAACAGCTCAGGCCAAAGATCTCTGTGGATGACATGTCCAGCCCCTGGCCAAGGCCAAATCCACCCCTATAAAACTTTCTCACTCTCAGACTTCCTGTCATAAATCCAAGACAAGGCGTGGGGGCAGAGATCGGCAGGTGAAATTCTTTCAGTGGCAGCTCTTCTCCTCTTCCTTGGTCCCGTGCAAAGCCACAGAGTCACTGGCCAGGCAAGGCACGGCAATCCTGAGCTGCAGCCAGCCTGCTGGCGTGTTTATAATTAAGTTGGCTTCCTTCACCCTCTGGGGCTGCTCTGCCCTGTTCCCTTGGTCATTTTACCTGTCAGGTGGTCCCCCAAGGTCATGCACACTTTTTGGATTGGCCTTTGATTAAAATCTAGTGAAGCTGAAAACCAAGCAAGATGCACAGAAGAAATCTGAGCCACTACCTCAGGGAAGTCAGCTTAATTCACTCTCCACCGGGGAAAGGTCAGTACACGAAATGAGCCTTGGACCGCGGAGACTGACATCTTGGAGCAGCCCTACGTGCTGGGTCTATGAATCACCTTCTCCCACCTGAGTGCCAGGAGTAAGGGGCCTTCCAAGGTGCCTCGCTCTTAGAGGCAGAAGGGGAAGTCCAAACCCCTGCTCTCTGCCTTTCTAATTGGAATGTCATTCCACTGTCCCTCTAACTGAGGTGTTATTCCAATACGCCTGAACACTGACTTCCTTGACACTCAATGTGATCACCCCCAAACACAGCAAAGTTACAGTCCTCTTTTCTCCCACTTCTCAAGGATTTTACAGTACTTTGACTCCACCCACCAGATCGCAAATTCTATCAAAATATGAGGGAAATGAGTTCTTTTTGTAAAATTAGGGAATAATAAAAGAAGGGCCAGCATGGTGATAGCTCATGAGGAAGAGTTGGAGGAGCCAGAATGGATAAAATGAAGAGAAAAAATAATAATAAGTAGTAGTAGTATTCTTCCATCCTGAGCATTGATCTGAGTGAGGGTTTGGCCTTTGGAAATACAGCAGTTTCTCCCCCCTTATTTGCAAGGGATACTTTCCTAGGCCCTCTGTAGAGGCCTCAAATCATAGATAGTATCAAACCCTACCTATCTGTTATATATATTTTGTAAAGTTTAATTTATAAATTATGCAAAGCAAAAAATTAACAATAATAACTTGCAATAAATAGAACAACTGTAACATTATATTTTAATAAAATTGCCAGTATCACACTCTTGTGCTCTGGAGCCATTATTAAGTAAAGTAAGAGTTAGTTGAGCTCAAGCACTCTTATGCCACAGCAATTGGTCTAATAACTGAGGAGGTTACTGAGCAGGTAGAACATAGAGTGTGGATACGCTGGAGAAAGGGAGGATTCAGATCCCCGGTGGGGTGAAGCGGGAAGATGTAACATTTCATCACACTTCTCAGAATGACTCACAATTTAAAACTTACAAAGTGTTTAATTTTGAAATTTTTCAACTGTGGTTGATCACAAGTAACTAAAATCATTGGAAGCAAAATCAGAGTAGAAGAGGAAAAAGGGGGCCTACTGGTTGTCCTAAAGGCACCATTTCACTACAGGTGGAGTGTGCTGGTTCGCATGCCCTCCAAAGAGCACTCTCCGGAAACTAATCCCCCGTGCTACATGGTTCAGAGGGGAAACCCAGTGAAAGGTAATCAGGCTGTGAGTACGAAAGGGCAGATCCATGCTCTTATCATGAAGTGGGTTCGCTGTAAAAGAGGGAACCAGGCTCCCTTTGACTCTATTTCCCCAGCCCCTTGGCTTTCACCGTGCCGTAACACAGCAAGAGGGCCCTTGCCAGCACCTTCCTATGGGACCTTCCGACCTTTATATAAAATGAATCCATAAATTGGCATTTATCGCATGCGACCCCTCTGTGGTATTCTGTTACAGCAGCAGGAAAACTGAGATGCATGCAGGAAGGCTCTGTGTCAAAGATGCTCTGCCTCCGTGCATGCTCCTAACACAGAAGAATATATGGCCACGCGTGAGTCAGGTGACACAGCTGACAGCCCCAGCCCATCACATTCACTGGCCATGACCTCAGGACAAGCTAGCGAGCTGGATGGGAACTACAGGGGGCCAATGGCTGCTGGAATAGACTTACCATTTTTGCTTCAGTTGGCAGCTGTCATTTATTCAGATCATTAACACTCATCTTGATATATTACATTATTTTGTTTAGATTTATTTTTATTAGTTTTAATCAATCAATTATTACTTGGCAGGGCAATGACAAAATAACTGAGGTTTTTAAGTCTTTCCTCATTTAAACTATAATAAAATAAGTAATTGTGGGAATAAAATATGTAATCGTGAGTTTAAAATACACTAGCCCTACACTCTTGCTGAAGTGTTTCTAAAAGGCAACTTTTGAGCCAGACCTGGTGGTGCAGGCCTGTTCTCCCAGCACTCTGGGAGGCTGAGACGGGAGGATGGCAAGTCCAAGCCCACACCTGGGCAACTTACAGAGATCCTATCCCAAAAAAGGGGGGAGGGGCTGAGAATTTAGCTGAAAGTGAAAATCCTGAGTTTAATCCCTAATACCACCAAACAATGAGATGACTTTTGAAAAGATAAGTTTTCTTAGGAAAGCAGTTGTCATGGGATAGCTGATCGGGCCACATTGTCATGGTTCCCACATTATAAGAAAGCGTACAGAAGGCTAAGTGAATAGACCGTGGGGATGGAGTTGGGACATGAGCAAGTTTGCTTAACTCCAAATCAAGTTATTCTTTCATCAGTGGTAAGAGCCATGTCCCCAGCAGTGCCCAGCAGAGCCCATGATGCCCTCTCAATAGCTGTTGGAAGAATGAAGAAGTTAGACTCCTAACGGGTTCTCTCTCTCTCTCTCTCTCTCTCTCTCTCTCTCTCTCTCTCTCTCTCTCTCTCTAGTCCAGGCTGGTCCTGTACTCACTAAGTAGCCTAGGCTGGCCTCAAACTCATGGCATCCTCCTGCCTCAGCCTCCCAAGTGCTGGGATTACTGGGATTACAGGTGTGTGCCACCAGGCCTGTCTTCTGTGGTGCTGGGAAATTAAGCCTGGCACTTGTTAGGCAAGTACTCTAATCACTGAGCTATGCTTCCAGTGCTAGAGCTTTTCTTCCTCAGAAGCAGCTATGATACCTCTTCCTTCTTTGGTTTGTTTGTATCAATAACCTGTTAAGTTCTCCAGTCTTTACCCCTTTGTTCTACTTAGGTTCTTACGATTCAGTTAAAAGACAAGTCCACTGGGCATGATGGTAGTGACAGCTTATGTCTCTTCCTTCTTCAGACTAGATGTCAGCTTTATCTACTGTATGGTAAGCAAATCCTAAGCTCTGGTTCAATCCAACGTTAATCCAGATACCACTGCAAAGGGATTTTACAGATATAATTAAGGTTAATCTAATCTATTGACCCTAAAATAAAGGTGATCTAGGTGGGCCTCACAAAATCTCAAAAACAGAATATTTTCTAGGTAGGAGCATAAGAGGAAGTCAGAGACTCAAAGTATGCAGAGATTTGATGCACTGTTGCTGTTCTGCTGATGCCCGGGGCTGTGTGCAAGGGCTAAGAGTAGACTTCGGCTGACACCCATCAAGAAAGAGGGGTGTACCTCAGTCCTACAAGCACAAGGAACTAAATTCTGCTAGCAACTTTCAAAATCTGGGAGGTTGATTCTTCCCCCAGAGCCTCCAGATAAGAGCCATCCCTCAGCCATTCCCATTTCAGTTCCAAGGCAAAGACCGCAGTCAAGCCCACAGTCTCTTACCCACGGAACTTAGAGGGCTAAGAGGAGACAAATGGAGGCTGTTTTCAGCTAATTCATATCTGGTGATTTGTTACACAGCAAGAAAAAGTGAACACAGTCATATTAAACTCACAACCCATTAGTTTCATGTACAGTCTTGCTTGGTTTGCCCAGAAAATCAGTTGATTAACGATAATTACTTGCAGTCTTTCTTGTTTTCCTACAATTGGCAGCAGCACAGCTGAGAAAGGAGGTTCAGAGACCAGCCACTGTGGGGCAGTGGCAGCAGGGGGTCTGCCCCACTCTATGGGCAGGTGGAGATGGGCCACTGGTTACATGACAGAAGTTTAAGGGTAACCACCAAAACAATAGAAATACAGAGAGTAGATTCAAAAACAGAGAAAAGCAAAATCCTAAGAACTTTATCATTCAAATGAAAGATGTAAAATTGAGCAAAAATTTTAAATTCTGATAAATAATAAACACAACTAGAAAAACTTCAAACATTATTAACTGCAGAATATAAACAGTCTGTGTTTCACTGTCAAAAAATTCTCAAACTAGACATAACATACAAATACAGAAAGACTAAAACTAAAGTGTTAGGAAATGCTAAACTAGCTAAATGGAAGGGGATAATGACTACATAGAACAGGGATTTAATTTTAAAAATTAATAATGAATATTTTATGTCTATAAATTTGAAGAAAGATGGACAGAGTTCTAGATAAGATATACAGATTGCAAAAATCTACTCCACAAATATGCAAAACATGCACCCATCGAAAGAGGGCCAGGAAGTCAATATCATTCACAAAAATGCCAAAAGCTCAAATAAGATATCAACTAGACCAGAAATTTCTAATTAGATTTACACAAGTCATATTTATCTGCATTATTTAAAAATTATCAAGTGTTTTCTAAGATCTATAATATGTCCCATCAATACACTGAAGAAGCACAACTTTATAGCAATGTGGTACAGGTAAGGAAAAGTATTTCGTGAAGTAACACACGTTCAAGGGATAGAAAACTTGAGCTAGCTAGAGATACAAGAAATCTTTACCTTGTTCAAATGTCTGTCTACAAAAAAAAAAAAAATAGCAGCAAGTATTATACATAGCAAAAGTGAAGGGCAGAGTAAATATCCACTGTCTTCACTTCTGCTCAATATCTGGCGGGTCCATTTAATGCTGTAAGAAAGAAATGCAAGTGTAATAAAGATCATAAAAGAAGAAATAAAACTCTCATTATTTACAATTGATGTGCTTGCCTACACAGGAAATTCGAGGGAATTTATGAATGTTAAAGCCAATGAAGAGTTAAAAAGGACATTGATCACAAGAACCTAGGTTCAACACACACACACAGGCACATCAACAATAATTGTTCATAATAGCAGGAGAAATTAGAAGGTTCCCAGACTGTTAAGAAAACAATTGGAAGATGCTAATGATAATACAAATTAAAAATACTTAAATGCTTAAATTATTGAAGAAATACAACATGTTCTAGAAGTAAGAATGTAATATCAGAAATGGCCCCAAATCCATTTACAGTTCAATAAAATTTCAATAAAAACAAAGTAGGAATTTTTTTCAGAGAACTTGACTTTTTCTATGCTTGACAACCTATCCTAACATGTATATAGATTAGCAGAAGTCAGGAATAGTCAAGATAATTTTTAAAAGATTAATAAGAAAGTCTGGAGCCAGACATCAAAATTCACAATAAAGGAAATGTACCTTAAAGAGTACACAATTCTTCCTTGGATAAATGAATAAAACAATAAACTGCCAGAGAAAGCCCCCCCCCCCACACACACACACATGTGCCTTGACTGACATTTCAGTCAAGAGGGAAAAATGAATTATTAAATGTGAAAAACATATTCTTTTTGAAATAACCCTTAGCTGTTACTTGCAATACTAATATTGCATTAATGACATGATATCTGACAATTGTTTTAAATGTCCCAGAAAAGTGCGAAAGGGACAGGGGAAACAGACGAAGCAAAAGCGTCGAGAAGCAGATCACTGTTAAAACTAAGGAAAAGAACATGGAGATTCATATTTTATTCTTTCCACTACTGAGTATACTCTTAAATTTATGATAATCATGTTCTAGAAGAAAGTACGTGAAATGATCTCTTTGACCACAGATAGCGAGGGACTTGGTAGGAAATAAAAGACACAAATCACAAAGAAAAAATCTGATAAATTTGACTACATTAAAATTGTATCCAAATGTGTGACAAAGAATGCCTTAAATAAGGGTAAAAAAAATGTACCACAGACTTGGAAGTACTGTAATGCATCTAACTGACAAAAAATTAGTATGCAAAATATATTAAGAACTCCCACAAGTCAAAGACAAACAATCCAATAGAAAAATTGGCTAAAGATGTTACCAAACAGTTCTGTAAAGAAGAAACCTAATGGCTCACATAAATATATGAAAAGATAAGCAACCCATTATTAATTAGGAAATGCAAATTAGAGTAAGAACTGCTTCTGCATATCAGACAGCAAAACTCTTAACGTTGGGTGATGCATTCAGCCTAGCCATGTGACCGGCCCTCATCTGCACATGCAGCCCTCCAGATCCCCGCGCTTTCTCGCTGGCTTGTGGGGCGTGTCCTCCAGATTGTGGCAATAAGGTAACAAGCTGGCTCCGGCATGTGGCACTTGCCCTGGGGCCTGCATGGGAACACTACTCCTGAGGGTATTTAAGGGCACTAGGCCACAGGCTACAGGGAAGAGAGTAGCGAGTGAGAGTGAAGCCACAGAGAGATGGGAAGAGAGAGAGAGAGAGAGAGAGAGAGAGAGAGAGAGAGACGTCCTGAGAGAGAAAAACAGCAGCTGACCAGGACAGTGAGCCCAGGGAGGCAGAGTGCGGTTTCGGTGAGTCATAATCTGAGCTGAGGTGGATTTATCAGTGAAGCAACCACCTTTTGAGTCACTCATAGACCTGTAAGTGACCCTTACCCCTGTTCAGATGATAGACATAAGTCATAACCTATGCCCCAGAAAATACCTTCTCACCGTACATACACCCATACTCCTGCAAGTAACCCCAAGACATTCATTGATTCCCCAAATTGGACTCTGGTGGGCAGTCATTACTTTGGCCTGTGTGCTGTGCCCTCTCCAGGGTACGTAGCCGCTGGTGGTCACGACTCCCCTGGAGAAGTTACTCATGTGGCAGCCCGATATGGTTGAAGAGTAGAGAAATAACTTCGTACACTTCTCACGGAATTTTAAATTATTACAACTCTTTGGAGAATCGCAAGACATTATCTTAAAAAATTATAAAATGTTTAAATTTACACCCAGCAAATCCACTTGCATCCACTCCTGGTTTCTTAAATGCCACCTAAGACAATTTCTAAAATACTCCTAGACCTAGAATTGCTTTAATATATTGAATATTACCAAATTTCCCATCTCAGTGTTTCATTATACTACCAACACCATAAGTTTTCTATTTTCCCTTTCTGCTTTTATGCCAACCTATAATAGTTAAAAAGCAAATTCATTTTTAAATTTAAATTTTGTTTCGTCAGCTATGAGTGAAGTTAAGCACTTCTGAAGTCATTGTGCATTGGTATTCCTTGTTCTGGACAGAGCCAGTCTGTTCTCTTCGCCTGTTTTTACTCTTCTGTTCTTAAGATTTCTAAGCACTTTCATTAACGAGGAGCTGTTTTCTCTGTCATTTGCTGCAAATATTTTCACTAGTTCCATGTTTGCTTTTTGACTTGTTTATGTCACTTTGACCGTGTAGACATATTTTAACATATATGTGATGTATTTGCTTATTTTTCCCCGTTTAGGTCCATGATTTTGCACAGCACTCATAAAAGGCCTTGTTGCTCTGCTGTTGTTCATTTCCAACCATATCTGTGTCCAGTACTCAACAGTTGTATAATTTGCATTTAAATTTTCACTGAGCTTCAATTTACTTTGCATAATAAATGAAGTAAAACTACAGCTTGCCCCATCGTTCGCCACCAGTGACCAGCCAGTAGAACCAACACCACTTATCCACACTGGTCTGAAGGCCAGTGTTCTTGGATTTGTTTCTGGACTCTGTGCCAAATATCATATTATTTTTATTATTTTTATTTACAATGTGTTCTAATACCTCGTAGTTTCCTTGTATCCTTATTTTTCAGTCTTTTATTATATACTATTTCCATATGGATCTTAGAATAATTTTGTCATTATGCACTAGTATTTTTACTGTCACCCTGGTAAATTTATAAATAAATACTAATATTTTCTATTCCAAATAAGTGTTTTGCATTTAATGTTTTTTTACCTGATGGTTATTATGTTCTGAATTATCTTCCCCTCAAATTTAGATATTGAAGTTCTTTAATTATGACTGTTCTTGGAGATAGAGTTTTACAGGGACAACTACGGGAAAAAAAAAAAAAAACACAAAAAGCAGAGTAGCTATGCGCCAAGAAAGCCTGCCGAAGAACTAGCCCTTACAATACTTTCTTCTGAAGTTTCTGACCTTCAGAAGCATGCGACAATAAACATCTGCTATGCAAAGTACCCAATCCGGAGCTCTGTTTATTCTACAATGGTGCTAGCTTTTTGATACAACCTCCAGATCAGCTGAATAAGTACAGTCTCAGAAAAAAAGCGGACAGGACCAGCGAAACTGGGATCAAATCCGGATGCTAACATTTACTAGGCCATTTACCTTCTCTGTTTCTGTATCTTCATCTGCAATGCGGAAGCGGTCAGCTTTTGTAGGTATTAGGTGAAGATTAAGTGAAGAAGCAATGCTGAGAAAATGTAAGGAAGCTACCTGCAGTGGGACTGAGAGAGCAGTTGGATAAGGAAAAAGAAGATTCTAGAATCTCCCTCAACGGGCGACTTAATGGAAGGAGATGTCACTCAACAAAACAAGGGGTACAGAGGAGAAGCAGCCTTGAAGACAAAAGGAAGTCAGTTTCAGGCACACCGATACCGAAGAAGCAATGGGGCTTTCCAGAAGGGGGCTGAGCGCAGAGCTGGGCTGGAGACCTTGTGGGAGATCGGACTTCATGGAGTAAACGAAGCCCCACGGCTCTTCGGCAACTTCCTAAGGAGCAAACGCAGGGAGAATATAGCCCAGAGATGCTTCTTACTTCACAGGACCTGAGAGCACAAGCTTCTAATCACAACAGCTTACAATTCATCTGTAAAGCGTCCAGCACATCAGCCTCGGTGGCCAAGTCAGCTTCTAGCATCCCTCCCCCTCCATCTTCTGTGCTAGTGTTTGGGACAAGCTCAAAGCCAAGATCCCCAGCACAGTTGTGTCTGTTTCCCAAGTCCCACCCCCAAGGGCTGACCCAGCTGCCTTTAATGGACTTCCCACCGTCTACTAAAATACACCAACATTTATCCAGCCAGAAATGCTAGAGCTCCCTGGTAACACATACGCTGAAAAACCTTCTCCCTCAAAAAAGAATCCAGTCTCTCATTGCCACCTGACATCTCTAGATCCTCCACCCCCACTCTGCTGCCCTGATGTCACGTCTTCAGCCTGGGTGGCTTGGCCTAAGCGTATCTGCGGTTACAGAGGTGGAATTTGAGCTCACACCGCCCACTGAGAGACAGCCCAGTAAGGTGACTAAGAGCATAGCCCTGGGAGTCAGAAAGACCTGACTTCGTACCCTCTCGGTCTCTCTCACCCTCTGTCTGTCTGTCTGTCTGTCTGTCTGTCTCTCTCTCTCTCTCTCTCTCTCTCTCTTTCATTTACCCATTCATGTAACCTTGAGAAACTTATCTTCCCTCTCCCGACCTTGATTTCTTGACTTGTAAAATGAAAAATAAAGTTGAATATTCCCTCTAAAGTTTTTATAAGAGTTAAATGAAATAACCAAACTCCTCTGCATACAATAAACCCCGTGTAAGCTTGAATTATGTTTTGTCTCTAAAGGTTTGACATTCTTGACAACACCTCCCCTCTCACTTTGCTGAGACAGCTTAAAGATTCTATTGACCTTGAAAGTACAAGGAATATTCATCATCTTGGATTCAAAAAAGTACAGGTGAGTTCAGTCCGTTTTGGGAGTTTTGATGTCTTTTAAGTTCTGTGAAGATACCCACACTCACCTCCCATGGTAAGATAGGATAATGAATGAAAATGTCTGTCTCAGTGTCTGGAACAGACTAGGTGTTTACAGCTGAAATCTAAGGAGAGAGCAGTAAAATCTATGAGAGTAGGAGGAGAAGGAGACACACAGTCCCCAGAGAGAAGGGAAGGTATTGAACTAAGTAGCATTTTTTTTCTCAGTATAACTAAACTTCCTGTGTTAAGTCTCCCAGAAGAAATTAGCCCAGTTCACGACATCAAACCAATTTCACGAAAGCCAAGGGCAGTTTACACGGAGGTTTGTTTGGCCTTGTGGGTTGACTTCCCTTCTGTAGAGTTGTAGATAGTTTTGACATTTATTGCTTCCTTTAAGTAAGAAGTTGAAGAGAACACAGGAAGGGGGGGATAGGAAGATTTTTTTTCCAACAGAAAAGAAATGTCGTTTATGGAGCAATATCAGGCCTCGGCGTTGCAGGGAGCAGCTCGGATGGGGCAAATTAAGTGAACGTTCCCATGATGAACTGTCTCTGCACAATCAGTCATGTGACGGTCAATCTGGCTTGAGTGGCAGCAGTGCTAATAAACTGGAGAGAAGATTGATGCCCTTCCGAGGCCAGGGAACACAGAGTAAAGAGCTCTTTCAGGCCCGAGCAAGTCAGAGTATAAATATGTATCACTGGTTTCTAAAGTGAGTTATGATTTCATTCTCCTAGCAGTACCTGGACTCTACAGAGGGCATTTGTCTAGTCCCTGTATCGGGGGTGACAGGCATAGCAACGTGGCCGCATGGGGGAGATACCTGCTTGGCAGATAAATCAAGCTCTGTGAAGGAACCTGTTGTTATCAATTTGATCTTGGCGTGAAAAATCTCCCTGTACACGGGCAGTATTGTCACTGCATCGAACAGGTCTTCCTTTTACTGGAGCGCTTAAAAGCGCCGTTTTCTTCAGTCTGTTGTGTCTCTGGGTGGGCTAGTGCACAGCCTCTTGAACCTACACTTCACACATGAGGCTGTCTGGTTTGTGCATGGTGTGTGAACTATCTGCACGCTAGAGCATAGACACTGCTGCTGCCTGTTGGTCTGAAATCATACACAAAAAAAAAAATTATAAAGTCAAACCTGAAATCTAAATCCTGCTCATAGAGGACAGACAGAAATAATAGCCCTCAATGTGGACCCTTTTTTTCTTGGTGTCTTTCTCAAGGCCCATGACCTCTAAGTACCTGCAATACCCAAGGTTCATTTCTCTTCATTCTTTTCCTGAATTCTGATATGCTTATCCCATTCTGAGGCTTCTCTTCTAACCACTGGAGTAACAGGTTCCAAATCTTGACCTACAGCCCAAACAATTCTTCTGGGCTCTATTACCCAGACTCGCAGACTTCTTGGGGATGTCTACCCGGGTGTCAAACAGTGGAGCTTAGCATCCTGCCTCTTTTTTTCCCAAGTCCCTTTTCTCACTCAAAGACTTTGTCACTGCCCCAGCCATTCAAACCAGAAATCTAGCAGGAGTCTCTGTCTCTCCCACACCATCCATTGACATCTATGAAGATAGATTCTAGCAAGAAATTAGATTTTTGTTTGGGTAGAATGAGTCCTGATTGCGACTCTCCTCAAAGATCCCATTCATGAAAGTTATTTTCCCTTTAGGTTGATGAAGTAAATATAGAAATGATGAAGGAACAGAACAAACTCCGTTGGTCTCCATAGAAGAGAAGGGACCGAACCAGCTGTGTGTTTGCAAACTGGCATGCAGACCTCTGTCTGCAAGTGAAGAACCTCATCCTCAATGCTTCGTGACCTTGAAAAGGTGATAGCTTTCAAAGGCAGATCCCCAGGTGGGGACCCCAGTGTCCTGCGTGCTGTCTGTCTCCCACAAAACCTGAGAGACAAAGCCTAGGGCTTTGTTCTCTTTCTCTGATTATAGAAACCCAAAAGCAACCCTGGGAAGGAACCCAGTGACATGAAGGAAGATCATCCCATGAGACATCATTTGGATAATTTCAGCACTGCAGTCAATGGTCAGAAGATACTCAGAGAGATCATTGCTTTCTACACTGTTTTTTTTCCCCACAAGGACAGCTCATGGCTAAATGTACATCTAGTCAGGGTTGCGTTGGCTTTGCATAGAGGGTCCAAGCACGCGCGGACCCTGGGATCAGCCTGGGATCCATCCCCACAGCACCGCCTACTCACAGTGTGACCACAGACAATTCATTTCACCTTTCGGAACAATGCCTGCCTTCCTGGAGATGTGGTCCTGCACTGAACCCAAGTTCCCACCCGCCACATGGTCACTGTGTGAAGTTAACAAGAAATGCTATTATTCTTCTGAGGTTCAATCTGTGTGACCAAGAGAACATGCCTTGCCTCTGCCGATGGTACTCAGCGTTGGACAAAGATGGCCAGACAAGAAGAGAAGAAAAAAGAATGGTGGAAAAGAAAGAGTAGAAAGAAGGGTGGGGTGACTACCAAACTGCCCTAAGATTTGAACTCACGAATGAATAAATGAGCCCTACCTCTCCCTGGTCCCTCCAGACCCCACAAGCCTCCCTCCTGTATGCCCAGGTGTCTGGATGCCTGCCGTCACGTCTTTATCATTCTACCTGGAAAAAGATTTCATTTCCTCCTTTTTATAGCCCAATTTTCAATAAGTGAAACTTGTTTAAAGGCTCACTGTTCGGAGAGACGGCATCCTGAGCCAGAGAGCCCGCACCTTCGCCCATTTGCGGATGGATATTAATAATACATGACACAAAGCTGCAGTTTGGTTTATTTTGTCCTCCAACTCAAGCTCTTAAATCAAACATTTAGGGAGGGAGTCTTTACCTGCGCATCCTCCGGGAAGCATTTCTGGTATTAAAGGCAAATGTGCCCAGAGTGAGGGACCGCTGATGAGCCCAGCGACAGAGTAGCAGCTTTGTGATTCTCATCGAAACCCGTGGTGGGTTCGATTTTCACCATTTTAGAGATAAGAAAGCTGAGGCTCACAGAGATTATGGGAACTTCCCGAAGATTGGACAGCTCAGCTCGTAAGAACAAGTACAGAAATTCTACCCCAAGAAACTTACTCTGAGGCCCCACCTCACAGTCTCCCTGTCCTGCCTCACACTCCACTTAGACAGGGGCTTGGGAAGCTGGGACTAAGGAATACAAATCCCTGGTTTACAGGTAACTGGGCAAAGCCTGGAAAGCTAGAGAGAGATTCATGAGGCTGAGTGAAGGGGGGAGGCTCTCGAGGAGCCAAAGAGGGAGTTCAGGGCTTACCTGGAGGTCCGAGGGAGATGGAAGAGATTCTCATTAGCCAGGGAACATGAGAAGAACCAGCTCTGTGCTCAGGACAACAACTTGGGAGAAGAAGACGCACCCCGAGGTGGCCCTTGATGTCAGATGTACAGGGTTGGGCCGAGGGGAAGCATGTGGAAAGGGCACTGTGCCAGTCCTTCTATTTACCAAACACGCACGCTTTCTCAGACCTGAGTGAGGTCTCTGTGCAGGTCACATCCTGAGATAAGAGCCATTGAGTCCCCAGCTGAGGCCTAAAGAGGTCAGTGCTTCTTCAGAAGGAGGCAGGTGCAGATGGGGCCAACCACATGCACCAGAGAAATAATAACAGCAATGAGCCGGAAGCATCGATTTCAGTTCCACTCAGGACACCATGCATTCTCTCAACAGTTTCTCCCTACAGCCCCGTGAGGAAGCCCTTTCTCTCTAACCATGAGGGTGCTGGCTTCCAGAGAAGCTCAGTAACTTGCCCAAAGCTGCACAGCTAGCAAAGAGCTGAGGATGGCTATTCTTAACCATCTCGTGTCACTGTCTCCTCAATTCATTGTCCCACTATAGCTGTGCGGGTGTCAGGAGGACATTGCTTTGCCAAATTTTAAAATAATAATTATGGTGGTGGGTGAGAAGAGGGCATTGCCCAAGCAGAGAAAGAGGAGGACATTTCACCCTTCAGGGCTCCTCAAGTGGAGGGAGTCAGGATGTCTCAGCATGGGGAGGGTGGCAGGAAGGAGGTCTGGGTTGACCTCTGAAGGACTTCAAATGGCATGCTAAGGACAAGAGCTTGACCCTGCAGGCCCCTGGAGGCCATCGGTGTGGCTGACTCGGGTGCGTGTGTATGGGAGAGGCCTTGGGGAAGGATCACAGTAGAGGAAGAGGGAAGGCAGCAGGCTGATCGTGACTTCGATGGCAGGCAATTTATGAAACACCTAGAATGCTGGGCACCATATCTGCTTCTGTCTAGTCTTTGCCCTGCAAAGCGAGCAATAGTAACCCAATTGTACAGATGCTAAGGTAGGGCCTAACCTGAAATGGGTAGCAAATTAAATCTGCTCTCCTTCTCCCTGCCCCACATCAGAACCCTAATGCCCAGGAGCCGTCTGCTGCCCTCCTGAGAGACCAAGATGGGGAGGTGTTTCTTCCTTCACACCTGACCTCAACCACCTGCTGTGCTCTGAGAAAGAATCCTGGGCAAGACATGGCGTTCTCACTGCTGCCTTAACCAAAGCACTCCAAACGGCAGGCTGGCAGCCCTAGTCCACCCCACCCCCGCTCCTGTCTTGGGCTCTCTAAACAATTACATCCGAGCACATTAGCGGCTACAAGCTAAATGCTGAAGTGCCTGTTTCCTGCTCAGAGGGATCCGTTATCGCTGACGCTGCAAGGGTGGCTCTAAGTGCTTGAGAGTGGGAGAAGGGCCTGGAAAGAGAAGGACCAGATGGAGGTTGGGCTGCAGCCCCCCATCCCACAGAGCTCAGGGCCTCTGTACTTAAAGAGCAAGAGCTGCTGAGGAGGCCCGGGGGCTGGGGGACATGCTTTAATGCATTTCTTGAAAGCGTAACACCAGACAATCTTCTCAAGCCACAAATGGAGAGACGAATGGCCCGAGAAGGGATCTGATTAATGGGATAAACAGAAATCGGAGAGGAGAACGGGACTGTGGATGAAAGCCAGAGCCGTTTGCCTGCTTTTCCTGGGTACATTTCAGAGGGCTCCCAGGTCAAGGGGACCAATGGAGTTCCATTCATATCCACAACATTTATTAAGCATCTACCTTGTTATCAAGGTCACACTGCCAAGGTGGCTGCCAAGCTCAACTTACAGCTTTGAGAGTCAAATGACATTAGCGCTGACCCCTCAACTCACAGTAAGAGTCAGAGATCCACCCTCACCTCCAGCCCCCGCTCCAGGCCTCCCTGGGATGGGACTTAGATTCTTCCAGGCCATGCTGGCTCCCAGAGTGCACTTTCACTGCAATGACTCCCTTATGGGCTGCAAACATTGTCCTTTTTTGTGCTGTGCTGCCCACGTAGGACACTCTCTCACCTCCTGGCCCTTCTCCTGCCAACCAGTACCCTGTCCCAAGACTGTATGAGGCAGGCTCTGCTGAAGATGTTCTGACAATGCCCCAGCACATCCATCTCAACCCAAGGCGCCATGCAAGGCCAAGTACCATTGTATCTCCCTTTGTGCTTTTATCTCTCTCTTCCTTTCTCTCCCTCTCCCTCTTCCTCTCCCTCTCCCTCTCACCCTCCCTTTCTCCACCCCCCCCACCCCTTCTCACCTCTTATTACCGTACTCACCCTCTTGAATGTGCCACACTCATTCCTGGCCCAGGACCTTTGCAGAAGACTTATGTCTGGTCTGCATTGCATTTTTCCTGTTTTGCACCTGGAATATGCAATACAATTGTCCCTTATTTAGTAGAGGCTCTTATGACCCCACAAATTAAATAATATTTTTTCATCCCCTGTCCACCAATGTTCTCTATTACAACATTGTTCTATTCCAGTGTATGTGTGTGTGTTAAATGTCTTTATTTCTCACTAAACGATGGAGTTCATGAGGGTAGGGATCAAACATCTAGCAGTCAACAGAATCTGATGAATGAATAGCTATTACTGAGGGCGGCTTCAAAGAGGAAAGGCAATGCCTTCTTAGGGTCTCATAGTGCAAAGTGTTCACCAGAAGCCTAGATCAGAGAGGGCTGGGCCAAAGCATAGAACAGATGTGTGAGCAGGTACTCCCTGGGGAATCAAATGCAAGAGGAAGGAGATTGGGAATGAGGCAGGAGCACAGGCGGGTGCTGGAATTAGAACTCAGGATCCAGGCAGTGGGGAGCTGCTGAGAGACTGTGAGCAGAAAGACATGGCCTGGTATGTCTTCAGTGTTAGGACACTGGTGTCCCTCAGGAAGGGAAAGTGGCCAGAAGCAGCTGTTTGGGGAGGGCCGTTCAACGACTACTGCAAGGCAAGGGCAGGAAATGGGCCGAGCAGGTGTGAGCCCTCAGGCAAGGGCTCACCTAGGACATGGGGAGGGGGAAATGAAGTGGACACCCAGATGGAAATGTCCACCTGAATGCCACAGGGTCTGTGAGTCAGAGCATGTGGGAGGTTCTGAGGCTGGCAGTGCCTGTCTGAGAAGTCAGGTTGAGAAGAGAAAGGAAGCCAAAGGCCCTGGGAAAGGACCAAGAGGAATGGCTACAGGGATGCAGTCCCCTCGCTCCTTCCAACCCTGACAGCCAGTGATTTCATGCATGCCGGGAGCCCTGTTTGCAAGGGGGCGGGAGGGTGGAGTTCATGCTCTTCACTGCAGACTCCGGAGCCTGTGGGAGGAGGAGGGATGGAAGGGACTTATTATCCTCCATCTCCTTGCATCAGGCCTCGTTCAGGTCAGCGTCTGATTGCTGGCACTAATGAAAAGGCACACCCGTCGCCTGGCAGCCTGTAATCAGGAGCTCACAGGTCTGGGCTGGGACGCCAAAGGCCATTGGCTCTGCCCCTGCCCCCCTCCCCACAACATCCCTTCACACACGCGCGCACGCACGCATGCACACACACACACACACACACACACACACACACACACGTACACACCGGCAGGCTTGAACCCAGGGCATCTTCAGGGGGATGCAGCTGATCTGCAGCAGCGTGGACTTTCATCCCAGAAGCCAGCCTTCCAAGAGGACATGGGCCAGTGGG
The DNA here is from genome assembly GCA_004027205.1 of Ctenodactylus gundi. Classification (NCBI taxonomy): domain Eukaryota; kingdom Metazoa; phylum Chordata; class Mammalia; order Rodentia; family Ctenodactylidae; genus Ctenodactylus; species Ctenodactylus gundi. The sequence goes on along the minus strand of PVKB01000219.1, from coordinate 658,593 downwards.
ATGTTCACTAACAAGTTTGGGATCTATGTTCCACAAAAGATAGGAAAAGAGCTGCTCAACTGAAGAAGAGAAACTCACAAATCCCAAGGGGTTGTCCTGGACTGGGGGGAACAAGCAAAAGCTGAGGGTGACAGTATTGAGTATTCTGTCCCTGGGCATGGAGAAGATGCCATGACAGAGAATTCAAACCTTGGACAACAAATCAACAAGGTGACTGTCGTGTCTCCCTTCTGACTCTTAGGTTCCAAGACTGTACAATTCATGATCACAGTTTCCTCTGGAATTCCATTCTCACATCTGAGAACCCCCATACCCTGAAAGTGTCATCTAGCACCCCACACTCTGTAGCTACCATCTCAGAGCCACTTTTGTCTATGCTAAGTGGCTAAAAGCTTTCTAGAGTCATACCGTTCTCTCAACCCAGCCCTCCCTGACCCCTCCCTTTCAGCCCCCATTGTCCTAGGCAGTCCTAGGCAAGTGCCTGACACCATGGAGTTGGAAGGTGAGAACCCAGATGTCCCCATGTTGCAAATGGCAATTGACCAGACCCTCCTGGTGCTTCGGGCTGTGGTTCTCTGCTCAGCATCGTTGGCTTGGGAAGATACTTGGCTATGACTGCATTTATATAAGCCAAGAGGAGAATGAGGAACCTTTACTAGAGGGAGTTTTGTTGAAATTCATCTCTCCCCTCACCATGAGGGGGCCTGGAACCACTGTGTTCAAGGGACGTATCTGGATGGATCCACTGAGACAGCGGCACCTGGCCCTGTGTTGCTAGTAGATTTGGCCTAATGTCATCTCTAGCCTCCTGACCCTCTGCTGTGCCCATTAATGGACTAGACACTATGAACATGTTCAGGGGTCACACATGAGAACTGGCACAGCAACCAGGACCCGATGCTACAGTACACAGCTATTATGGTTTGGCTCTGGAATGTCTCCCAGAAGTGTTGTGTATTTTAATGTTATGGATTGTCTGTGGAACCATGTGCTTTTGGTGGATTGGGGCCTAGTCTGGAGGGGTGGATTACAGTTAAGTTAGGATTAGAGGTGTGTGAGTTGGGATTAACAGTGTGTAGTGGCCACACCTTCCACACCTGGATCCAGGAGGGGCTGATCACCGGGATGAGACCTGGAAGGATATATAAGCTGCATCCTGCCTTCCTTGGAGTCTCAACTTGCTTTGACTTGGCTTCCTCTCTGTGATATTGTGAGAAGCTGCCTCCATCTCTGCCTCTGCCGTGTACTACCATTGCTGCCGGCTGCCCCTGAATGGACTATGACCTTCTGAAACTGTGAGCTAAAATAAACCTTTCCTCCCCGAAATTTGTGGGTGTCGGGTATTGAGCTACAGCAATGAAAAAGTAACTAAGACAACAGCAGACAGGTAGACGGACTGCTGACCCCTGCCCTCTTTCTAAGCAGTGCAGAGTGCAGTGTCCTCCGGCATCTGCTGAAGGTGTAAAGAGATGTAGTGTGGAAGCGCAGAGGAGTTGTTTCGGAAAGCCAAGTCCAACCAGTAGGAGCAGGGAACCACTGGGAAATACGCTCTGCCTTTTAGTTTGGACAGATGGGAGAAAACCATCAGTCTGTTTGGGAAAAACTATACAGTTGAGTCACACCAAATATCTCCTCAATCTTCACATCAACATGGTTTCCAATGGCAGGGGACAAAAAAGCAAGGAGACTCAGGCAAGCTCCCATAAGCTGTTTAGAAATTAGCCAGCTAATTTCTACCAATGTGGCAGGTGGAGGTAGGGTACAGGGTTATCTCCTTGCCTCATGATAGAGCAAGGATAAGATAGATGAGAGGAATCTGATATCTACTTAATATAAATGGTAAGCCAGAGAAACCATTAACCCTGATGTGGTAAGTGTCATTGATTGCCTCGTTTTTTTCATTTCTTCTGGTCCTAGGCTTGGCTACATGACTTAACGTAATTCATGGGATGTGAGCGATGTAACCTAAGCCTTAAAGCGTGCTTGAACCTCTCCTGTCACCATAAGAAAGGCATGTCCAAGCCAGGTCACTGGCTTCACGAGGGAGATGAGGAACTTGAAGAGCAGGCCCCACTCCAAGGCAAGCCACGGGTCTGTGACAATGAGTCATTATTATTTCAAGCCACTGAATTTTGAATTGGTTCACATTTTACACAGTTAAATGATACTGGAAACCAGAGTCATATCATGGGCCAAATCCTTTTCTTGTCTTCTCTATTCCCTCCTATCTATACCCCAGTACTCAAAGAAATGACCTGCTTGCCGTCTGCCTCAAGAGGTACTAAGCCTATAAACATTCCTTCCCAGTTAGCATAAGAGGCCTGAGTTCCAGTCCTGATATTTTCATGTCTCTACACTTGAGTTTTCTCATCAATAAAACAGATAAAATATGGTCATGTACTCTTGTATTTACAGAACATTCACCATGTACCAGGCACTACGGGATGCCTGCCTTGGACCTTTTTGTGTTGTTGTAACAAAATACCTGAGGTTAGCTACTTCACAAAGTGAAGAGGTTTATCAAACTCATAGTTCTAGAGGTCTACGAGCATGACACCCACATTAATTTCTGGTGTGGACCCTGTGACAAGTAGCATCACACGGTGAGAACATATGTGGAAGAAAGGCCACAGAGCCACAGGGAAAAAGAGAATAAGAAATGGTCAGGCTCTTTCTTTTATAACAACCTATGCTCGTGAGAATTAACCCACTCCTGAAAACCAGCAGTAAGCCCCGCACAAGAGCACCCATAAGCCAATCACCTCCCACTAGGCTCCACCGTCAGAGGTCGCACCACCCTTTAATGCCATTACAATGGGGATCAACTTCATCAGGAGTTTTAGAGGGACAAACCACACCCAAGTCATAGCAATCCTTACACAATTTTAAGAGGCGGCTGCTTTTATTGTTCACATTTTACCACTAAGGAAACTGAGGCTCAAGGAGGAGGTAAGACCTAGCCAAGGTCGCACAATTATCAAGAGGAGGAGAAAAGTACAGAGAAGGAGGGAGGGTTGGATTCAAGTCCAGAGTCTTGAGCTCTAAGCTCAAATGTTTGAATCCTGGTCCGTTCAACTCCTCCTAGCGGGTTCTTACCATGTGTTTCTGAGCTGCAGAGTGGGGATCTATAGCTGCGCCTCCCGACTCGTTTGCAGCTGGGCTTTCCAACGTGACTAGGTTCTGCCAAACAGATGCTCCCGTGTGAACTTTGGAAGGGAGAAGAGGGGCATCATGGGAAGCAGAAATGCTTCAGCTGTGTCTTGAGCAGCTGAGCCCAGGCCCAGGTGCCCGGAGAGCAGCTGCAGCAGAAGTTCCCAGAGGCTCGTCCCTCCTTGGTAGCTGTCAAATTCAGGGCTCAGAGATCCATTCTGCCAATTCGGCTCAGAGACAGGTGGCACAGCTCTAGCCTGCAGCAGTGAGGGTGGGGGTGGGGGGAACATCTTAATCTGGCAGGCACCTTCCTGACTCCACAGCTCCCTTGGGGGCCCAGTTATACATAGAGTTGGGATAGGAACAGAGATGGGTACTCCTAATATTTGAACCTAGAATCCAGGCCTTCGGTGTGGATCTGTAACCAATGCTATTCTCCACATTAGGACCCTTGGAGATTTTTACACCGGAGCCCCAGCTAAAACAAGTGGGAACACCTCTCCCAATTCTTGTGCTCTAATATGACAAATAGAGACCCAGAGAACATAAGGGAAAGAGACAGGATTCCCTGAGAGCCAGCGTGTCCCAGGCCTTCTGACTCCAGCCCTGCACTTTGTTCACCTTAGAAACAAAGAAGATCAGAGTCAGGGAACGCTGGGCAGCGACCCTCAGTCCTGACGCAGGGCTTAGTGATTCCTGGTCTCGACGCAGTTTTCTTAAATTTAGGAAAAGTTGCGCAACTTGTCAGCAAGCGTCCAAGGAAGATGGTAAGCTCAAAATCGGTTTTCTCCTCACGGCAGCCCCTTGCCAGCTCCCAGGTCACCTACTTGAAAAGCCTCACTTTTGGCTGGACCCAAAATAGGACAATATTGCAGAAGACAATAAAAATTTGATAAATGGTATAAATGCAATAAATACAAGTTCTAAAGGACACATGCTTCAAGCACTAACCAGATTTGTCAATATTAAATATCCTCTTGATGCAATCGCATCACTTGATTTTTAAAGCATGGACACGCATCAGTTTTGTTAAACAATAATTATAAAAATGGCAACTGAGACATAAATGGTCATATAATATATAGCAGATAGACATTCATATGTACCTTTTACATATATGTTGTGTGTGTATGAAAAGTCATCATTTCCTGACAAAAGGAAGTCATATATTCAATAAGTCTGGCTTTATGAAGAACTGATTTTCTTTTTTAAAATGCTTGCTTGGGCAGATAACTTAATTGCTGCATTATCTTATCTAGGATTCATAAAATCATTTTATCTCACCCTAACTGCATCGCTTTTCAAGGTTTCCTGCAAGTTCCAGTTTACAACGTTTCACAAAGTGATGTCTTTTATTTTACATTCTCCTTTATATTATTTTTGCAACTCTGAGCAAAATGCTTCCACAGTGGCCTCTGCATCCCTTATCACGAGGCTAAGGACATATTTTTCTGGCTCTGTGCTAAGAAACTGCATTAAAGAGATCCCTCGGTCCCACAGATTTGAAAACTTGAGTACAACTGTTGAGGTCCCATGTCAGAGAACAAGGGATCCCCGTTCACTCGCCGAGAGAATGTGACTCTCCTGCTGCAGATCTCGCGCACAGGAGCTTCCGGCCTGCCATAGCCAGGCAGGAACTTCCCGGTGCCGTAGTGAGGCAGGTTCTTCCAGAGCTGCTGAGCAAAGCCTGGCTGGTATTCAAGCCTCTGACAGCCAACCCTGCCTACTTTTGGAAACGTAGTATCTCTTGTTCCAGCACATCACCATACTCAGGCCAACCGAGCACACCCTCCCCTTGCCAAGCTGTCCTTCGCTGGCTTTTATTCATTCTACTTGCTCCTGCTGGGTTGCCAGCCCCTGATGTCCTCACACACCCAGATTGTTCAAGTAACGAAAATGAGATGTGGTGGTGCATGGCTGTAATCCCAGCACTCAGGATGATGAGGCAGGAGGATTGCTACCAGTCCAAGGCCAACCTGGGCTCCACAGTGAGTAGTAAGTTCAGGATCAGCCTGGGCTACAGAGAAAAACCCTTTTTCAAACATAAATTAACTAATTAATTAATTAATAAAAATGGGCCAAATGTGAGCATTTGCCCGGTGCCTGAGTGAACCTCCAGGGAATTCGAAGTAGCAACACTTGGATGGCTTGCAGGAAGTCCTTTGCAATCCGCAGTACCACCTTATCACCTCAGGAAAACTAGCCACACAGATAAACATCTTGGCCAAGGAGCCCTTGGTCAATGAGGACAGTGCCACAGATCACCTGAATCACACTCCTCAGGGTCATTTTGTAGTCTCCAGGTGACCCACAGTTCTACTCCTGGCTACATATGAAAGCATACACCCACACAAAGCTTGTACATTAATGTTCAGAGCAGCAGTATTCACAAGAGCCACAGAGTGGAAACAACCCAAATGAACGCCAACAGATACAGAGACGAGCAGATTGTGGAATATGCACACAATGAAATATTCCATTTGTTCCATATTTAGTCCATAAATACAGAAATATTCCCTAAATAGTATTTATGGATAGATTATCCAGCCATAAAAAGGAAAGGAGTGGTAACTCACGCTACAACAAGAATGAACCTTGAAAACACGCTGATCACGGAGAAGATGTATGCCTGTAGGCCAAGGCCAGGAAGTGGGAGGTGAATCTCTGTACCCTTCACTCAATTTTGCTATTAAAATAACACTACTCTAAACAATCCCATAGGCAGGCACAGTGGCACATGCCTATGACCCCAGTCATAAGGGAGTCTGAGGCAGGGGAATCACAAGTTCAAGTCCCATTAGGGCAACATGCTGAAGCCCAGTCTCAAAATAAAAGATTCAAAAAGACTGGGGATGTAGCTCAATGCAAGGCCCTGGGTTCAGTCCTGAGTAGCAAGATCAGGGGCAGGGGTGTGGGGGGAGGAGGGGCAGGTGTCAAGTCTTAAGTCACTGGTCTGCTGTAGGACATGGCAAAGTACCACAGAACAGGATGGCTTCTTCACCATTCTGGATGTTAGGAAACTGAAATCAAAGTGTCTGCAGGATTGGTTCTCCTTAGGTTCTCACCTTAGCTGGTAGTTGGCCATCTTCTCCCTGTGCCTTCACACGGCCTCCCTCTGTGTGTGTCTGTGGCCTCACCTTTTGTTTAGAGAATGTTAGTCAGGTTGGGCATATGGTTCGGTGGCAGGCACTTGCCTATCATGTATGAGGCCTTGCAACTGATCCCAGCACTGCAGAAATAAAGAAATAAATAAATGCAGAAAGAAAGAAAGAAAGAAAGAAAGAAAGAAAGAAAGAAAGAAAGAAAAGAAAAGAACAAAAGAGAGAGGCAGAGAAAGCTGTATATATTGGTTTAGGGCCTACTCTAGTGACCTTGATTTAACTTAATTACCTCTGTAAATACCTTATTTCCAAGCCACTGGAAGTCAGGACTTCAACGTGTGAATTTGGGACATCCAATTTCAGAGTGGAACGATCACACATTGTATGATTCCCTCTACAGGAAATATCCAGGGTAAAGCAATCCATAGAGACAGAAGATAGATTCACGGTAACCAGAGGAAGGGGGAGTGGTCACGTGTTGGGTACAAGGTTCCTTTCTGAAGTGATGGAAGTATTTTGAAACCAGAGACAAGTGGTAGCTACATAACATTGTGGATACATTAAATTCCACTGAATTATGAACTTTGAATGGTTAATTTTATGTCACATGAATTTTGCCTTGATTTTTTTAAAAAAGCACAAAACAACAAGGGGGAGAGAACTGATAGACGTCCTGGGGAGCCCTTTTGCCCCCCTCTTTCTTCCAGCCTAGTTATGCAGTCTGTTCTCCTTCACTGACGGGACCCTGAGCTTTCCTGAGCAGGACACAGCTTAAGTCTAGTTTGCCAAAAATAGAAAGTAGAAAACGGCCCCAATTTCAGGGCTCTGATTTCAGGAGGATGTGAACGAAAACAGTGCTCCAAGCAGAATATCAGTCCAAAAGCCAGCTGCTGCACGCGCGAGCCTGGCCAGGTGCGAGGCTGTGCCTGTGCGCCGGGCTCCGGGCCAGCACTTGCTGGGGGCGCTCTGTCGGGGCTGCTGCTGGCCCCAAACTTGGACCTTTCCACCAAGCTCTGAGAGAAGAGCTGCTGCCCGGATTTTGCCAGAGGCCAGGGCGTCAGAGAGCTGGGCCGCTGAATTAGGGAACAAGGACAGACTGTGCCCCTCTTCCCTGGGGGCTGCAGCCTAAGCTTTGCTGGGGTCGCAGTGGGGCTCCAGATGGTCCTGGGTTCCCCAGACCCCAGTGCTCCCCACCATCCTGCAGAGGTCTGTTTCTTCACCTGCCTCCACTCAAGACTGGGGACCCTAGAGAACAGAGACAATGCATCTTCATATTTTGGATATGTAGTGGCCAGGACATGGCCTGAAACAGTAGGAACGTGCAACCGAAGCTAGTGGACAGAGCGGAGGGAGGCACTGAGAAGGAAGCAGGTGGCATGGTCAAAAACAATCCCTTTGCTGTTGGATTCCAGCCAGGCCACCGATTAATTCACTGGTGACCAGAGGGCCTGACCCCTCTCCTCTAAGGGACACTATGATCAGATGCACTGGGAGTCTCCAGGAAGTAGGAGGATGAGAGATTTGGTCTTAAAGCATTTTGCTATCTCCAAGTGTGTGAACCTGATTTGCTTCACTGTATATACATTGTTTCCCCTTCCCCCAAAACATACACATTCACCCCACTCCCACCTGGGCTTTCACAAGTCTTCCAGAGGTAGAAAATGACTCTTGTACAGTGATAACCCCCCACACCTGTACCCAAAGGGTAGAGTTGAAATCTGTGGCTCCCCATTAAGACCCTGAGTTGTCAGGGTCCAGGGGTTTCTGGCCACCATTGTCCACCGGGGATCAGGAACTAGCGAAGTCTGGGGGAACAGGGTCTCAAGTGGCGTGAGTAGGACAGAATCATCTCTGGGAGGCTGAATCAGTGTAACAGCTTGTTTATTGGAGCTGAGGGCCAGGCTTATGAGCAGTTGAAGGGAGGTGGGTCCACCAGGTAACAGGACAAGCGTCATTCACTGATTGGGGAATTTGGAGTCTGAAAGTAGCCCTAATTTGCACGGCAGGTCTTTGGAAACCTGACCATGTGATTTCTGGTAAGGTTTGGAAGCAGGGGGGAAATTAGGAATTTGGGTATGATGAACTGTGGCCCATCCTGGGTCTGGGATAAGTAGGAGTGACCCCACGCCTGCTGGTCTCGTCTCAAGCATCGAGATTATCGGGGTATGGGCCACTGCTACCTACAGTCATCCCAGGCCTAGTCAGGGTCCCACACTGAGTCACCTCTCAGCAATCAAACCTCAACTCCAGACTTTCTTCAGAGTCCTTCTTTCACTCCAGCTGCTCCCTGTGACCTGACCTCCTGCCTCTCTTGAAGGACCTATTTCTTCTGAACATCCCTACCTAGACTTCTCCAAGGAAGAGGAGGCTAGCATGGGGCCCCCTCCACCACCCTGCTGAAGTTTCTCAGCTGCATCCCCCCTTGCTGCCCAAGTCCGGGGGTCTCCACAGAGGCGTTTTCCTGCCCCCACAGTCATCAATCCCCATGTGTGACTCATTAATCTCTCTTCCCCTGTTCCACCCACCACCACTTTGCTCTAGAATTACCCAAACCGGTTTTCCAGCTGTAGACTCACCCCACTGTAGCTAGAGTGGCTTCTCCAACATAACAGGCTGACCAAGGTGAAGACTTCCCCCGAAGCTCCCTGCCTTCCACACAGATCCATCCCATCCTTCCATCCCACTTTCTTCTTTTCCAGCAGGATTCCTCCTAAATGGAAGAAAGACAAAGTCTTTTTGAGGTCAATTATTGTTATTGTTTTGTTTTGACTTTTAATTCTTTCCAAATGAGGCTTTGTATTTCATCTTTGTGCTGGTTTTTCAGGTACTATAGAACTTAAAATTCTAAGGGGAGACCTGACAAGTGCCAATTAATGGCGAACTTTGGAGTTGGGCAGTTTTTTTGGTTTGGTTTGGTCTTTTTCCCATTTTTATTACTATGCATATGTGAAACACAATGATTACATTGAACGTGTGTGCACATATGTAGCCCATCAACTTCAATTCCCTTCCCCTCCCCCATTCTTGCCCTTCCAGCCCCTCGCTCCTACCCCCTACTCCCAACATCTCACCTATTTGACTCTATTACTTATTTATACTCTGAGTTTCTCACATTAGAGAACCGTGCTTGGATTTTTTTCAATATTCTAACACAAAACACAAGGATTCAAAACTTTGGATTGCTCACACTAAAATTTTCTGTGACTATCACTTGTTGAACACTTGTGTTTTATGTTAGTCTCTTTTTTTCATATGAAAATGGGCCAAACATTTCTAGGAGTTGCCTGGTCTTCAAGAACATCTAAGCATAGTGTGAAAACTGACTTGGACTTGAAATGAGTTGTAGGCAGCTGGACTTGGGCCCTCACGGCTGGGGCACGTGGAGCCCAGCTCAGTCAGCAGGTAGCACTCCACCATTGTGGACATCAACTCTTCCTAGGAGTGTGCATGGTTCCTCTCTTGGGTCAGAGTTGTAGATAAATTTAGCTTTAAAAAAATGGGACTGTAGCTGGTTTTTAAATTTGCACCCGAAAGCCTGGAAAGGTAGCAGGGCGTTTTTGTTGCACATCCATAATCCCAGCTCTCAGGGAGTCAGAGAAGGCAGGAGGATGGCAAGTTTGAGGTCAGGCTGGGAAATGTAGCGAGCAAGGCTCTTCCAAAATAAAAAATTAAAATTAAAATAGGGCTGGGGATGTAGCGCAGGATGAAGATGCTGGGTTCAATCTCTGTACCACAAAGAAAGAACAAAAAGCAATTGGAGAGCTGGTAGAGATCGCATGAATCCAGGAAAAGGAAAAAATACGAACGTAAAAGCGGTGACACCACTACAGGAAACAGCTTGATGTATGTTAAAGAATATCTTATTACCCGACAGTTCCACTCCTAAACATATTTTATTCAAAATAATATAAGAATTAGTCATAAAAACCAGACAGTGAAAACAACTCAAATGACCATAAACCAATGATTTGGTAAACAAAATGTAGGGGGGTATGGGTGGTTGGATGTAGGTGTGGGCATGATGAAGTATTATTCGGACATAGAAATGTAATAATGTTTGTAAAAATGCAATAATAGGCAGCCGGTGGAATATTATTCAGCCATAAAAAGAGGCAAATATTGTATGATTCCACTTGTATGAAGTAGCTATGATAGGAAAATTTATAGAGACAGAAAGCAGATGAGAAATTTCCTGAGGCTGAGAGTAGGAGAACTGGGACTTATTCCTTGAGAGTATGAAGCTTCGGTTAAAGATGATAAGAAACAGTGGTAGTCATCACACAGCATTGTGAAGGTAATTAATGCTCTTATACACTAAAATATCATTTATCAACAAATATCATGTTATATGTATTTTACTAGAATTTAAGAACAGAGTGGGAGAGAACTAAAGCAGCATGAAAAGCTACCTGGTAGCTGACTGAAAAATGTGTGGGGATTCTTGATTTATTTCATTGTTAAACTGTTTGTGCTTTGAAATATGTTCATAGGATATAAATAAAATTTGTGGCTATAGAGTATCAATTTCTGTCTGGTTACAAGATTAAAAACTTGATTCCAATTATCTCAAAGAAAAAGATGGGTGAGTTTCCCAAAAGAAAACTAGAGGATTTTAACCAAAAGTTCTGTATTTGCCTGTATTCAGCCTATGACCCTCATCTCTGTTAGGCATGTGGGAGGGGCCAGGTGTGATACCGGAAGCGGATGGCTCACCCCTAAACTTCAGCGGGGGAGCAGCTTGAGTGACTCCCTGCCTTGTGGAAGGTGGCATTTGTGAAAATACTTACGAGAGGGGTTCTTAGCGTAGAGGAAGATAATCTTCAGAGTTTGGGGAGTCAGGGACAGTGTTTCTCCCTCCCAACACACAGATCCTTTTCAGTGACTGTCCTCACAGCTGAGCCTCGTTCCTGCAGAGCGCACTCGGGCGCTATCTATCAAAACAAAGGCGTCCTTCAGGCCCAAGGGAAGCCAAGCTGTGAGGAAATTTTAATTTAGAGCAAGGAGGCTGAAGCAGGAGAATCACAAGTTTGAGCCCAGCCCAGGCAACTTAGTGACTTAGCTAGACCCTCTGTCAAAATAAAAATCTAATAAGGTTTAGATATGGAATTTAATGAAAAGACCATGAGCTCAATCGTAGAACCTTAAATTAAATTAAATACACCCAGAGATGGCAGCACCTAGAACAACCAGGCTATTGGCACAGTCAAAGGAGGCTGCTCCTGGGCCAGCAAGGGGTCAGCTGGTACCAGTGGGGCAGCTGATACTCTCCATGGCCCTGTATGTAGAATTATCATATTTCAGAGTGTCATTATTCTAATGTTATTCATCCATAATGAAGCAAAATATAAGAAGGAAGGAAAGGAGCGAACATGGAAGGGAGAAGGAGGGATGAAAGGGGAAGTAACAAGGTTGAAGAAAACCCTAAACGAGCTCCTTTTTTATACATAGATCAAAATGTGTAAAAGGGTATTTGCGGAGTGTGAAGTACTGAACAGGAGAAATCTGTGGCTTAGGATCATGGGAAGGTATCAGAGTGGCTGGCGAGGGAAAGGGGCTGCCAACCTCAGGACAAGGTCTGCAGATCACTGGGGCCTTGGTGGGGAGAAGGTGAGACAGGGACAGAAAACAAACAGCATCCAGGAAAGTCCACTGGAGAAAGACAAAAGCCTGCAGCAGAGATACCTGCTAACATTCCCTTCCCCAGTGCCCTGAAATAGAAAACCTACTTTATGTTAATGACATTATAATAAGGGAAAGACACATAGAAATGAAGAAACGGTAAATGCAGTGTGTGCTCATTCCCTTGGAGTAAATTACCACAAACTTCGTGCGCTCAAATAATGCAGAGTTATTATTGTACAGTTTTAGAAGATAGAAATGTGAAATGGGTCTCATCAGACCAAAATCAAAAAAGAAAAGCTCCCGAGTAGAAGCCTTGGCCTTCTCCCCTTCTCAGGCCAATTGCATTCCTTGGCTCACAGCATCATTCCAACTTCAAAGCCAGTGGCCTGGCATCTTCCATGTCTCTAACTCACATCTAGTCTGCCTCCTTCCTCCACTTCTAAGGCTCCTGTGAGGGCACCAACCCAGGCAGATCACCCAGGAGAATCCCCCACTTTAACTTCAGCTGGCTAGCAGCAGCAATTCTGTATGCAACTGTAATTCCCCTTTGCCATGTGACAGTATGTTCACCAGTTCAGGGACACGGATGTGGATGCCGTTGGGTAGGAACATGAGGCTGCCTCCCAAAGGGAAATCACAGGTGACAGTTAGCACCATCCTTACGAAGCTGTGAAGGTCTAAAGAGGAGTTGGGGAGGGCCTGTGCTGTAGGTACACATGATAGACAAGGACAGACTAACTACAGCTGGGCCCAGTCACTACGATGTTCCTAGGGAAAGATTTACCTCTCAGGTTCTGTCAACCGTTGGATCCTCCCGTCTGCCCGTCCCCCACCAGGGGGCAGAGTCATGTGGAATGATAAATCAAGCAGTGTGGATCCACGTTCCCTCAGCAGGTTGACCCGTCAGCATCGCAGCCTGGAAGGAATCTCAAATTCTCCTCAGCCAGGTCTGAGGAAATAAATCGTCACCTTCCTGGGGTTCCATGAAGGCAGGGAGTGGGGACCCTGCTGCTTAGTGAGTCCCTTTCTTGAGCATCACTCGGGCATGGGGGGTCCATTCCTAAATGGCGAGGAGAGCAAGAGTCAACAGTAAGTTGCATTAAGACAGGTTTTCTGAAGGTGAAGAGGCTGAACCCTAGAGTGATGTCGCGGCGTGGATCTGGAGTGTCCCCCAAAAGCCTCGTGTTCCCATGAATACTGTGTAGGGTAGGGAGGTAGAGTCAGGCAGGAAGAGATGCTTAGGGCTTGACCTGGAGGAGCATATACTGGTCCTACCCTTCCAGTCTCTCTCTTCCACTGTGCTGTGAGGATCTCCACCCCAGGAACTCTGGTTCCAGCACTAGCTGCAGCCCCACCATGTGGTTCCACCATTTTCCAGCCACCCACCCATGAATGGACTGAGACTTTCTAAAACCATAAGCTACAATAAATCTTCCTTCCCTAAGTTGTGAATGCCGGGTATTGAATCACAGTGATGAGAAAGCAAGCAACTAAGACAGAAATTAGTATCAGAGAAGTGGGGTGGTTGTTGTGACTTAACCCGACCACGTGATTTGGAAGCCTTCTGAACTGGTTTGTGGAAAGAATTTGGAAAGGTTTGAGGATGCCAGCTGGAGAGGCCTTGGAGTCCTCTGAGCTGATCTTGATGGGAGATTCTGGTCTGATCTGGCTCAGATGACCAAAATGCTGAGAGAAATGTAGATTGGAAAGGCCAGGCTCAAGAAGTTTCGGATGGGAAGGAGGACTGTATTGGCAAGTGGCCTAAAAACCACATGTGCTATGCTCTGGCAAAAAGTTTGTCGGCATTTTGTCCTTGTCTAGAGACTTTACCTGAAACTGAGATTAAGGCTGGTGGACTGCTTACTCTGGTGGAGCAAATCTCAAGGCAGACTGATGTTCAAACTGTTACATGGCTTCTGTTTTCAGCTTTTAGCCAGATGTATGGCAAAAGACAATATAAAATGGCAGAGAAAAATTATATCAAAGGCTTGCAGTGCCGGGCCAGAAGGGCCTGCCTGCAGTGGTAGGGCCGAAGAGCACATGGAAGTCAAAGAAATTAGCAACAAGAAGAAGCACCGTCAGGACCATAGGAAAGGTGCCTGGAGGGCATTTCCAAAGTCAGCAAGACCCCTCCCTTTCACCAGCTCCACGGGGGCGAGGCAAAGACTTTGCCCCTAGAAGTGTACCACAAGGCCAAAAGAAAGATGTCTTTTAGAGTTCAATGGCCTGGAGTTCAGTTATCTAAGAACTAGGAGACTTCCACAGCATTTATCAAGGGGGCCAGGCTCCTGCTCAAGCCAGTGGTAGACCTTGGCGACATCCATGCAGTCCTGGCTTTACAGGCTTGCAGAGTGCTAGAATTGTGGGTTCACAGAGGCTTCCACCCAGATTTCAGAGGAAGGCCTTGGGGCCAGGCAGTGTGCCCCTGGGAGGGCAGTATGTGAAATTGTAAAGGAGAAACCGAAGATGCAATGGAGAACCCAGGAATCTGGAGAAGCCAGGAGCATGGATCATCCACTGAGAAAAGATGCCCGTGGTGATGGATTCAATTCAAAGCAGAGAAGATGGAAACTGCAGCCTGCTGCCAGCCAAGCCCTTTAGAATGCATATCTTGCCAGATGCTGGACCTAGGACTGTAGGATTTAACACTTGCCCTGCTGGGTTGAGGAACTGTTTTGGTCCTATTGCCTTTTATCCTAGTATTCCTCCCTGTGGGATGGAAATGTTTACCCTGTGCCATTTTATGTTGGAAGTGCGTAACTCTTTGGTTTTAACAGAAGCTCACAGCTGAGAGTTTGCCTTACCTCTCGGAGGAGACTTTGGACTCGGATTTTTCAACAGTGCTAGAACTCTGGGATTGTGGAGAAGGACTAAATGACTTTTGCTTAAGGCAGCAAACGTAACTCTTTTGGGGGCCAGGGCAGAATGTGATGGTTTGGATCTAGAATGTCCCTCAAACGCCTCATGTTCCTGTAGATGCTGTGTAGGGTTGGGAGGTGGGACCTAGCTAGAGGGGCAGGTGCTTAGGGCTTGACCTGGAGGGGCATGTACTGGTTCCACACTTCCAGTTTCTCTTTTCCACCATGCTGTAAGGATCTCTGCCCCAAGAACTCCAGTTCCAGCTCTAGCTACAGCCCCACCATGAGATTCCACCATTTTCTGACCACCCACCCAAGAACGAAGAGAGACCTTCCAAAACTGTAAGCCGCAATAAATCTTTTCACTATGACATCACTCTAGGGTTCAGCCTCTTCACCTTCAAAAAGCCTCTTAATGAAACTTACTGTTGACTCTTTCTCTCCTCCCCATCTACGAATGGGCCCAACATGGCCAAACCAGCCTGGGCAACTTAGTGACTTAGCAAAACTACCTCTAAAAAATGGGATGGAGATGTAGCTCAGGGTGGAGGCCTTGTCCTTGATCCCAAATACCACAAGAAGAATTAAGGAGGAAGAGGAAGAGAGAAGAGAAGAGGAGGTTAGGAGAGGAATTTCAAGGACTGGAAAGAGCTTGTAGAAAGACACAGATTCGAGAGAGATAACAGAGTAAATAAGAGACCACCTGGGGCGGGTGAGGCAGCAGGATTTGGCGAGCTGAGTGGAGGGAGCAATATAAGAATTTGAGCTGAGGAAAGGCCGGAGTCAGAGAGCGAAGGTCCCTGAATGTCTAGTAGGTGCTTTGACCTTATCTCAATTACCGAAAGCTTTAGGAGGCAAGTGACATATGGCCCAATCTGCTGCTTGTTCCCTTCCTTCCTCTCTATCCCCTACCTCAGGGTCTCGCTGAGTCATGAAGTTACCCAGGGTGGGCTTAAACTTGCGCTTCTCCTGCTTCAGCTTCCTAGAATGCTAGGATTACAGGTGTGCACCACCACACCCTACACCAATCCATATTTTCTAAAATTCATGCTAGCGCCTCCAGGTGGAACTTAACAATTTAGCTTGGGGAGCAAGCTTAGGTGACGTGGCCATAATTCTGGTGAGAAAAGATAAGGAAAGCGTAGTAGGGGAGTACAGAGGAGTGGGTGACACAATGCTAAGTGTGAAGTGGTAACTCCTGAGCTCTGACCAGTTGCTAAAGGTGAGGCAGGAGATATCTGAGCTGGCACACATGTGACTGCCTTTGATGGAAGGGGGTACCAATACCTGAGATACCAAAGACAAAGCATATTTGCAGAATATTAGGATGAGCTCAAAGCAAGGTCATTGTGGGCGAGCATTTAGTCTCTCTGCAACCTTGGACATACCAGCTAGCCTCTCCAAACTCATTTTCTCCTTCTTCAAATGGAAATTAGCTTTGCCTGGATTTTTTTTTTTGCGGGGGGGGGGGGGGGAGTTGAAATGAAATGGTATATGTGAAGTCATTTCGTAGTCTCTGGAGTGATGAGGGAGGAAGGGGTGGGAAGATGAAACTGTAGTTTAATTCAGCCAGCTGAGAGGAACAGGAGTCTATCCCACAGGTATCTTTCTCTGTTGGTAGAGATTGGCTCTTGTTTGTGGCAAAAGGTTCAGCACCTCGGAGAGAGACCGCGCCTGTGGGTGTGGTCTCCAAAGTTTGCCCAGGGTTGGCGGGCAAGTTGACGTCTAAGAGATAACAAGGAATCGCGTGATGGTCTATAATGTCACTTCATCTCAGTCCCCCGCCTGGTGTGCTCCAGGTGCCTGTCGATCGAGTGCACATGGCTAAAGGGACCTAGTTTGCCCGCAGAAACAGCTGATGTCGGCATGCCACGTGAGAAGAAAATTCATCAGCTCCCGATTACTTGTGCAGGAGTGTTTTGTGCTTTCAGCCCAAGGTCTCACAAGGCATCGTCCGGAATAAACATCCAACCTCACCAGGTGACGATTGGCCAGCCTGCTCAAGTCCAATGCTCTCTGGTTTCTAGGGGCTAAATACTCAGCCAAATTTTGCAGAATGAAAAAAAAAAAAAAAAAATGAAGCTGTGAGAAGAAAATGACTTTACCAAGGTCAGAGTACAGGGCTCAGCCTGGAATCTGGGTCTGTGAGCTCTGGACTCATTTATTTCTTTTCTCTACAAATTCATTCAACCCTTCAATTTCTTAGGCACCTCAACATACACACCTAGCACTGTTAGAACTTCAACTACTGCAAAATGTCATATAAAGAAGAGGCTGGCCATCACCTGGAGGGAGGGTGGACATAGTCAAAAGCAGTATTACACTGAAAAACACTTTGTGTTCAAGGCCATAGATCTGCCTCTTCTTACTTGGGTGAATTTCACAGGACAATTTCCCTTAGTGAGACTATTTTCCCATCTGTAAGATGGGTATATATGAAGGAGGCTTACCTCCAGCATGCTGTGAGGGTTAACTAGTAGCCTGTACATGAAGCATCTAACATTAACTGGAAGTCAATAAGAATTTGTTGAATGAAATCATTAAGAAAAACCTTCCTGGAAACAGGAACTTTGAACTTGGTGGTTTTGGTGGAGCGTCACCTTTTTCTATTTATCCACAATGTTGAGCAAATAACTTCAAACTTCAATCACTTTACAGAACAATTGTTTTCCCCTGATGCCCAGAAACCTCCGGGGAAGACTTTGTGATCCACTGAACAATTCACCCACCACCTCTTGCCACAGCCATGGAGCAACTATGGTTTAGCTAGTTACAAAGGAAGGAATGTTTCTCTGCAGGAAGGTCGAATAATGCAGCTCTTCAGAGAGCTCTTCTACTCCCAAAGGCTGCACTTTCTCTTACGATGAAAGTCCCAGGGCACCGTCTAACACTTAGGCTTTGACCTGAGAATAAAGAGACTTGGGATGTAGGGCCAGCTCTCTCGTGTTTGAGCTTGTGACAGGCAAGTCAACGAAGTCTAAGTTCGAAGAGGTGATAACAACATTGTCACAAGAACAAATTGTCTTTCCCCTGTCCCCAAGAGCAGCAGCATCCCAGGAAGGAGTTCTCCTGGAATAACGCCTCCCTGTGACCAGCAGAAAGCAGGAGAAATAACCTTTAATATAAGACACTGAAAATTGGGGATTATTTATTTACTGAATCATGACCCAGCCTCATCTGATACAGAAGTGAAATTAAGGAAACACAGAGAGAGACAGTGGGACAGATAGACAGAGAGAGGGGGGACACATTGGCATTAGCTTCAGAGATAAAAGGAGCAAAAGAAAAAAGAATTCACTGGAGACTGGAAAAAAGGTACAATGAAACAAAGTGGTGGAACATTTGATACAAGTTTTCACAATAAATTAGAAGGCAAGAAACACATCAAACAAGTTTGTAGATTCAAGCAAATAGTTTGAGAAATACAATATCTGTAGCAGTCCTTGGCTGCTATTAGCAGCTGCACTCGACAAACTCGTGCGGTAGGAAGATGAGATGAGGACACGTTTAGCCAGATTGAAAGCACAAATGAAAGGGAACAGAGTCTGGGCATTCTGTCGTTTATAAATGCCTCTTATTTCCAACTGACAACAGATCAAACTTACAAGTCCTCTGAGCGGCAAAAATTGGTTAAAATTGAGTCTACTGGTAGAGACCAAATAAGGGTTGTGGTCACAATAGCTCTTATGAAAATCTCTGAATGAATTAACATGGAGTTCAGTCATCCCTTTCTGTTTGAATGGTTAGGAAAACAAAAGTCAGAGGACGGCTCTTCTGCAAAGCTCTGTGACTCTCAAAGCAATTGCTATCAAGACAAAAGGAAGAGAGATACCATAAAAATGGGCTTTAGGTGTGACTAATGGTACACTGGACGAGCCAAAGTTTTGAGAGAATTGGGCTACATAAAATAGCACAACTAGGGCCACCATCTTTATGCTAAAAGACATCGTTTGCTCGGAACATAAAATAACCCGTAAGCACCAACCTTCCAAGGGCATGAAGCAGGCTTAGAGAGATGATTTCTGAACACATCTTCAAAAGTAACTACAGCAAACAACAAAAAGAAAAGGACCTCCCAGAAAGTAGAAGGCCACACGGAATAAAGCCATAAAGAGCACTGGATTAGGAACTAACCCTGGGGAGCAGGGCCAGAGTCTCGATCAAGAGACAGTCCGCATTCTCCAGGTAATGAGGCCTCATACGATCTGCCTGGCAGGGGGGAATTTCTGTGCCCCAGTAACTGCTGGTGCCTCCCCAGCTTCTCCTCTCTGAAGAGGACTGTTCATTGCCATGTTTCACTTCATAATCAATCACTGCATGTCAGAAGTATGAGGAACAAAGGGCTTGTTTTCAACCCATGGACCACCAGGTCCAAAGGACCCCTGTTCAGAAACGGTGTAAAAGCTCTCACGTGACCCCAGACTTCGAGCTCAGTGCTGTGATTAAAAGGGACGTAAAACAACTTGTCTCCCTTAGGAAAGGAGTGGACACGAAAGGAAAGGAGATAAGAGTTCATGACCAAAAGGGAAGATGGTGGTATATACCTTATCATTCAAAATATTCACTGATCCCCCCTGAAGAGGGATTATATTTTGCATTCCTTTGTTACATGATTTGCTACAAACAACGAAATGTCAACAGAAGGACTAAGCAAAAGCTGTAAAAGGCCATTGGCAACTCACTCTATGTCTCTTCCTCCAGCCATAATACCGATATTGGCCCACAGATAGGTCTATTCTTTAGCCAAATCCCAACACGATGATCCAGAACAGAGTTGAACTGATCTGTGATGGTTATGAGTATGAGACACAAAATATGTGGCCTTAGGCTGCCAAGAATTGGGGGCGATTAGTTTCTGAGGCAAAGTCTGGACTATACTAACCAGTATCTGAGGCAAGTAAATCATAAGTATCAGAGAGGTTTAAAAAATATGATAGCATAAAAAAGTAGATCGGGTGTCATAGGAAACCACTGGAAAAAGAGAAAATTCCTGCTAAGAGGTTTACAGGAGACTTTGTGGAGGAGGTGGCATTTAAGATAGATTAGGAAAGCACAATAGGTTATGACTACCTGGGCATGGAAAGAGGCTCTCTATAAAACAGAACGTTGCCAATTCCGTACCAATGCAGGGAAATGTGGGGCGTAGATAAATCTGTGAAAACATGGTTCCAATGGGCTTTCTCAGAGCAGAGGACTTGAAATGAATTCCTGAGGGTCTGTAAGTACTTACAATTATACTCTCATCTTGTCAATAATAATCTTTGAAATGGCATGTCAGTACTGATTTTAATTTTGTGATCATTTTTTAAAAAATAAATTCTCTGCATCATCTGGATGGGCACCATGTTTCAGTACCCAGAGTGTCCTTTGATCTGACCGACCTCACTGAAGAGTCAAATAAAGTGATACATACCATTTAGCTTTTAATGTGGAGATCTAGAGACGTGTTGGCAGGATCGGTGAACTCTTGAGTTCAAGAAGCACTAGCTCAGATTAACGAAAAGCAGAGAGAGAGCCACTACTACAGAATGTTCCAAAAGAGAGAGGAGGTATGGCTGGGAAGATGCAAAAGATGTTGAGGGCCTTCGAGAAGGCTGGAGATACAGTCTGTCTACATATCAAAGTGAAAATCTCAGTCCTCGAGGCAATAAAAAAATCAGCACCTATATCACCTGTAAACAATGGTGGACAAGTCAGGGATAGCCCCGTGTTTGGCTGCAGTAACAATAAGGGTTCATTTGTCCACCGCACGAGCTTGTTGCTGATCAGCCCTATCTCTGCTTTTGTCACCTTCCCTCCAGGGCCCAGGCTGAGTGACGTGGTCAGTCATAATGGCAAAGACAGGACAGAAGATCACAGGGCATCACACATAGTTATCCACATTTGTGCCCAAAGGGGTATGAATCACTTCCCTCTATATTTCACTGGCCAAAGGAAGTCACGTGACCAAGCTCCCCAGTCCCCACCCCCGAAACAGAGCAAAACAGGGAAGAACAGGAAAAGTGAGCAGTGACACAATCTGCCTTCCAACATGATCCAGAATTTGAGAGAAGGCTCAAAGCTCGCACTTCACTCACCATCAAATTCACACGAAATTTCATCTTTCCTCCCCAGAGACACAAAATCATCAAAAGGAAACATGGCTGATGTGGCATCAGCTGAACCTGCTCCTGACTGTGGGAGCAGCATTCTTCCAAAGGTCTCTTCAGAATAAACGAGTAATAAACATTCCACTGAAATCTTTCAATGGATAGGAGTTTAATTATAATAATTTAATTTTCAGAAGCAAAAGCTGCTTTTCTACAATTACAGTGAGGCAACTTTTAATTAACTTTGGAAACTTTCTTTTGCTTAGAAAATCTAATTAAAAATGCTTAAAGTACTATCAACAGAACACAAGATCCAGGAGGGGGTTAGAAATAATATTGGGAAGGTGTGGAGAAGAGATGTGGAAAAGGTATCCATGGGGAGTTGGGGTCACCGAAATTTCCCAAAGCATTGAGCAGTCCCTGTCCCTCCCGGAACACTTGGGACACCAAGAACAGATTGTGCCAACAGAGCCCAGCGGGATTCCACCAGGCATACCCAACCTGTTTTCTTCCCACTGATTTTTTAGGGCAGGGCAACTGTCTCAGTCCACATATAAAATGATAATACGTCGTATTAAGGCACAGGTACAAGTACCAAAACTTCCTTTTTCATGATAACATTAAAATATAGATATCGAGAGGACAAGAACAGTGGCCCACAGGCTGGCCATGCCTCGAAGCAATGGAGTCTGGTAAGAATTCTGCCTTTTCTTTCTTTGGACTTTGCGACTCTCCCTCTCTGATGTAGTGAATACAGAGCAGAGGGTAGCAGTTAATGTTGAGGGTCAGAGGAAACTTCAGAAAGTGATATGACATATAAATTAGCCCCTCTTGGCCATGACAGCAGAGCATGTATCTGCATTCTTCGCATCTTCTCTACCCCTAGTGTGTGTCCCCGGGGGGTGAGAATACGGTCTCAAACACAGTGGTTCTCAAAGAGTGGTCCGGGATCCTGCAGTGGTGGCATCGTTAGAACACAACACAGATGCCACGACTGCACAGCACGCCCACTGAATGCGAATGGTCATTGGGCGTGATGCCCAGGGACGGAGTGAGCACGGTAAAGTCTGGGAAGCCTGGGCTGGGCCACAGCCCTCTCCCATTGTGATCTGCTGATAAGAGTCTTCGAATCTCTTGGGGAACTGGCTTGGAAAGTAGATCCCCAGGATCAGACTCCCTGGGGATGAGGCTCAGGTACCGGCGTGTGTAGGAAGCTCCGGAGGGATTGTACTGTACACTGGAGTTTGGGAACCATTGGTACACCCAACGAGCTCCAGCTGACAGTCAGGAAAGCCGACCTCCCGCTGCTGGCAACAGCTTCTCCTATGAAATGAAGAAAGCAGCGCCTAAACGGGGGGTCGCAGTTGGCTAAGCAAGGGGATGAGAACAGTCGACGACAGCTATCCTCGTAAATATGAGACTTCTCTGCTGAAGGCGACATCCTCATCCCAGGCTGGCTCCACCGAAATCACTGCCAGGGGTTAGTAGATGAAGATTGTAACCTGCTTTACCGCTGACTGGTCACGAGACCTTGGGCAAATCTGTCCTTTCTTTCTGTTCTGTTTCTCGACTTTCTAAACAAAAAGGTTGAAAATGTGCCAAATCTTTGGCTATCTGGGTAATCTTTCTGACTTCCCAGGCCCAGGCAGCTGTTATTTGCATGAAATGCCCTCAGAGGGAAGGTACCTGTCCGGGCAAAAGCAGGCAGAGGCAGGAGGAATTTGGGCAGGGGCAGCTTTGGGCCCTCTGGGGCTTCGCCCAGGGGGCTTATGCGGCTTCTCCACGCTACAGTCATGTATTTGCAAATCAGGCTCCTGGCTTTCTCATCAGTTCCTGCTACAGTTCTAAATCCAAGATGGCATTTAAAAAAAAAGAAAGGAAGGAAAGGAAAATACCAAGATCTGAATCCCCCAGTCTACCTGACCTCCTACCCACCAGGTGTTCCAAATATAACCAGCTGACCCACATTCCCAAATCCAAGAGCCTCTGTCAGGGTTGGCCAGGACAGAGCAGTGGCGAGGAACTTTAATGTTACACTGACCCCATGTGGAAGTCAGAGGTGACAATCACAGCTCCCCCACCGCAGGCGCCCCCTCCCCTTGCCCCCACCCTACCTCCCATTCCATCTCGACGGGAGCCCCTCCCTCTCTGGGAGGCTGTTCACCAGTTGAGGCAGAAACTGTTGGGAGAATCTGCCTGTGTCCCAGCGGGTGTCCTGTCAAGGTCAAACAAGGACAGAAGAAGGGGGCATGCCCTCCGACCCACCCTGCTGTCACTCACAAGAGGACAATAATCCCTTGCTTGTACATGGCCACCGCCTCCTTCTGGCCCCCAGGCTCAGTCACAGTCCCGTGGGGTGAACTTCTTTCCTGATCACAGGCTTGCACTTGCTCCTGTTGCCTGCAGGATGCAGCTCAGTCCTTGTTCTGACTCCCAGGCCTCTCCTGGCTTCTCCCAGCCTCTCCTGGCCTCCTCTCCCAGCCTCCCCCAGCCTCTCCTGGCCTCTCCTGGCACTGGCCCTAAACACCCTCTCTCCCCTCACCCAGGTCCATGCTTCAGAAGGGAACAGAGATCTGGGTCCGTGCCAGCTCCTGTCTTTTCCCAGATGTGTGACAAAACCCTCCCTTCCCCGGGCCTCAGTTTCCCAAGCTCAGAGGGCGGGTATCGAGCTATAGTGAGATCGTGGGGACTCTGAAGGTGACGTCGTGTGCCTGTGTTACCTGACATTATGCTGCTCTGTCTGGTGTCACCTACAGGTTTTCTTTCACACGCTAACCTCAGACAGCGGAGCCACTGGGGTCAGGCAGAGGCAGTCACGCCTGGAACCCTGAGGTCCTGCTCTGTGTTGGATGTCCGGACACCCAAAGCCAGCACAGAATCCCTGTCCATAATGGGGACAGACTTGTACGGACTGAAGCTCAGGCTGGTAAGGCCTAAGAGAGAGGAAGGCAGATAGCACAGATTGGGCTCTCTCGTGGAGCTCAAGGAGGGCTTCCTGGAGAAAGTGACAAGTGAACTGGGACCAAAGGGTGTATGTGAGTCAGCCAAGAGAAGAGCCTGAGGGTTGTCAGGAGAGCGCTGCCGGTGGGCATCGGTGTGTGAGGACCTGAGGGTGGGCGAGGATCAGGAGGCCAGCATGTTAGAGCTGAGAGTGGGCCACCAGTGGGGCCTTAAGGGTGAAGAAAGCCAGACTTCAAACGGAGCCCACGGGGAGCCCACGGGAAGCCTGCGGTCTTGAGCTGAGCAGCTTTCTTCAACTTCAGGGAGTCGAGTAAATGGACGGGTGGGCTCTGTGCTCCAAGGGAAAGCCCACCTCAGCAGCTCGGCCCAACCCCTCCGCACCCCCAGCCACTGCCTGCTCTTGCCTGGGCTCGGGGAATTTGCTGTGCACCAGCGTAAGCCATTTCCCTGGGAGGAACAGAAATCCCATGAACACAGTGAGCAGGCATCTCCGTCACACGTCTCAAGGATGGGACACAATACCTGACACCCACAACTAAGAAAGCAAGAGGTTTATTTTGGCTCAAAGTTTCAGAGGTCTCAGCCCAGGCATGGTCAGCTGGTAGTGGCAGACGACCTGGCAGAGGACGGCTGCTCATCCCAGCAGCCAGGAAGCCCAGAGCCCAGAATGACGAGTGCCTCTCTCCCCAGCCTCAGCCCCTGTCTGAGGGGTTACCTTGTGTCAGGAGACCTGCTGGCCCGAGCTGCCAGGGAGAGAGGGAGGAATGAGGACTCAGCCTCGGCACCCACTAGAGGTCAACCCCTAACTCAACAGGTGACTTGGGGTGTAATATTGAGACATTCCAGAGGCAATCTCCCAACTTCTCTTATAACACAGAACTTTATACTACAAGTTTTCCAGTGTTTTGCACACTTCTTAAGAGTGTGTGTGTGTGTGTGTGTGTGTGTGTGTGTGTGTGTGTGTGTCTGTGCATGTTTGTATGTGTATATGTGAGTGGATGTTACAATGGCATCTTGGGTAGGACTGTGTGCTTGCCTACGTTGGAGTGTACGCTATACTTGCCTTTAAGAGTTTTATGAGTGATTTTGCTTTAGTGTTGAGGGAGTACAGGGTACCGGGGATTTAACTCAAGGCCTTTGCACTGAGATGTATTCCTAGCCCTTCTGTGATTAATTTTTGGTGACTGAGACAGGATCTCACTCATTATCTAAGTCGGATAGGACATGGACTTGCGGGCTTCCTCCTTGGGCTCCTGGGGTGCTGGTCACAGGTGTGCACTTCCACACCCAGCTCCATTTTGCATATTTTTATTAGCATGCTCTGCCTGATTCTAGTGTGCGGGGTTACAGTTGCCCTTTTGGAGGTGCTTGGGTACAGACCTATGCTTCGTGCTACAAGGGGTGTGCAGGTCTAAGCTTATTTCTGAGTTTGCCACCTAAACCACAGGCACCAACTTCGCCGCAGGCATCCTCCTCCGGCCTTTACATTTAGAGCAGCACACCCATCTCTCTATGTAGGGACACAGGGCACAGCGGCTGCCCGTGACCTGCAGTTGGACATCCTATGACTCTCAAGTTCACCTCTCACGAGCCGGTGACTTTGACCGGGAGCCCTGACTGCTCAGCACCCAACTTACTCAACCGTCACATGTGGCTGTTGGCCAGCCAGCCTCACCACAGGGGACGAGCCTGGGTGCTGCGCCCAGTGTGAGCACAGGACATCGTCCTTGTTCATTCTGATTCCTGAACAGGCCCGGCCCGGCTCACCCACGCACATTTCCAGCCCAGCCTGGCCTTCATCCTCCAAGACCTGCTCTCCATTCAGCCGCTCAGGAAAAATGCATCCTACTCAGCAACAGCATGTGTTCACATGTATATCACACCTCTTAAAGACACCCATGACGAGGACTTCCAGAACTGCCCTGGAAAGTGACAAGACAACGGGGTAAATGTGTTGGAAGTCAGAGTGAGTGGGGGAATATTTTGAAGAGGATTAAGGGCAATTTTTCCTTTACTATAACAGAGGTGTTTAATTGTACTTGTCAATCACTCCTTACACAAGTTGTAGATACCCTTTTCCCTTTTAGCTTTGGCCGCTGGGGACCCCAGAGTCAAGAAATGCAGCTTCCCAGTACCCACTTAGAGGCAGTGATGGACAAGTCCTTCTACACCAATGCAGATGACCTCCTGCCGCACCCTGGGGGAAGCGGTCCCTTAAGCACATCGTACTTGGCTACACTTGTTTACTTCTAGCCCCAGTTTCTTTGCTCTTTTCCCCCCAAAATAAAAGTACATACATACCACTTAAAATTCCACCCTTAGGGACAAATGTTCCATTTGGACATTTTAGTGAACATCCTTCCAGATGGGCATAAAACGAAAGGATAATTTTACAAAAATGAGATCGTATAATTGGCTCAACTCTACAGCCTGGATGGATTTTCACGTCCACGACTATAAATCCACATGACTGCACAGTGCTCTATAATGTGAAGTACCGTAATTTATATCACCCGAATCCTAGTTCTACACATTTAGGTTCTCTTTCATTTTTGGTAATTATAAAGCAAGCAGCCATGGAGTTTCTGGCTCAATCCTTCCCGCAATTTGTGTGATCCTTCTCTTACGAAAAACCCTTCGAATTGGTCTTGTACTTTTGGTTTTCATTTGGCAATATTTGTAAGTGAATGATAATTTTGGAGGGGGAGACAGTAAATATATTCATAAAATTAAAAAGCAATGGCATGTTTTACAAGTGAAGTAGTGAGACATGTTGCAACATGTGCAAGCCTTGACAAAGTACTAAGTGGGAGAAGCCAGAGAAGTGGCAGAACCCAAGAGCCCGGATTGTGAGCTTCCCCTCATAGAAATGTCCAGAACACACAAATGTGAAGAGTCGGAAAATAGATCAGAGATGCTCAAGGGCTGGGTGGGCAACAGGTTTTCTTTTGGGGAGATGAAAGTGCACTACTCTGTCATAAAGGTAGATAAATTTGAGATATTTGTAGGAAAATTGAGGCACCTTGAAACCACTATGCTTAGTGAAATGAATCAGACACAGAAGGTTAAATTTTGTACAATTTCTCCAACATGAGAAAGTTTAAAGAAGTCTATATAAGTAAATGAGCGAAATAAAGAAGTGGTAGTAGGAAAGGGAGATAGATTTTGTGCAGAGGGAAGGGAGACTGGGGGTGAAAGGGTGGGACAGGAAGAAGAGAAATGAAAATGGTCAGGATGTGATGGACATATGCACCAGCTCCTCCATCGAAAGGAATTACCACATATCACAAACAGATACTTATAAAAAAATAATTTGGGAAAAAATAAAGAACAATAAATATGGAGAGAAAAGAAAATTAGTGAGACTATGGCTGCATGACTCTGAGGACCGTTCCAGTGGACCATTGACCTGTGTACCCTAAGTGGCTAAATTGTATGGGATGTGAAGTCAATCTCAATAAATGTGTTACAAAAAAGAAACAAAGAAGAGTGAGCAAATCCCCAGGAGCCTATTAAGGGCGAGAGGCCGGTTGAGAGACAGTGGGACAGTGGTGTGGTGTCGCACATTTCCTTGTCCTGGAGAAGAGGCCAGGAGGCAGCATCTCACCAATTCCTCACCCCAAGGCAGGGGAAACAGAGGAAGAGAGTCTCTCTGTGGGCATAAGAGATACCCCGGGCCTGCAGGGCGTGGTCCCTGTCCCGCCCTCCCAGGCACCCAGCTTCCCAGGATGCTCTAAAGGATGTAAAGCAGTTGGAGCATTCTCTAGCACGCACAATCTCAGCTTTAGCTGCCCCCTTGCTCCCTGATTACAGCTGCCTCTTGTCCTTTCTCTGGAAGTCGCTAATAAAAGGCATCAAGCAGCAAACTGCAAAGAAAAGGAGGCACGTGAGACTGGAGTCCCTCTCCCAGGAAAGACAGAAGAAGGAAGTAATCTATTTCTCACCCTTGCTTTACTGGGCTTGATCTTTGGGTCACCCACGTTCTCCCCCCTGAAATGTGAATGCGGACAATAATCCCACCCACAGCTCCACTCTGGCGTCAACTGCCAAGTGCCCAGCAGAGAAATGACCGCAGGGTTTTACCATCAGGCTCTACCAGTTGGGGGCACAAGGCAGAGGGAAGTTGGCAGCCACAGACTACCAGGTGCCCAGAACGCTTCAAGAATCTGTCACCCTCACGTGAGTTACTTCCACACCTGTCTGCTCAGTAGAAGAACAGATGGGCTCATAGTCAGCAGGGCCTCCAATCCTTTTCCTTGTTCCAGGCCCCTGAGCAATGACCTGTTCCTCTCTGAGCCTCAGATTCCCTAATCTAAGTGATAGTCACAATCTACACTGTATGTAAGTGTCATGAGGATTGACATGATAAAGAGATTTAGGGAAGCAGTTTCAGAATGCCAGATTAACTAACTACTCACGAATCACTGTAAATGTGTATTAGAATACAGAGTCCTGGGCCCTACCTGAGAAAGAAATGGTTCGTTGGATTGGGCCAGCGCCTAGGAATCTGCATTTAGAACGCAAGCCCTCCTAGCACTTCTACTAGTAGCCAGCATGGGGAGTCTCTGCCTCACTAGCCAACATGGCAGAAACTCCCTGTGTAAGGGGTGGGCCTACAGTCCGGGACAGGAAGTGCTGGTCCCTCAGGGGCACCTTTCCACTGGACCTCCACTGGTTGCTGCTGGTTCCTTTCCATTACAAACCTCAGTTTCCTCAGTGGGAGATGGAAAATCTCCTCTATCTTTCCAGTCTAATAGATGAAGGATGTGATGTGCTCAGCACATAATAAGTCCTCAAATGATAGCTGTTCTCACTTTTATATTAGTTTGGACATTTTTATTGTATCAGACTATTAGTATCACATAGCTTAGAACCTAAAAGCTGTCATTTTTGTCCTTCTTTGACTAAAAGCTTTCTCTAGATGTGTTTCTTTTTCCATTCCAAACAAAAAAAAACAAAAACAAAAACAAAACACATGCTCATTGTAAAAACGTCAAAGCACCTTGAAGTGTAGAATCCCACTACTCATAACTGGAGCAGAGCCTGGAGGACATTTTTCTAAAAACAAAAATAAGTGTAACACACATACAAATGGCATCATTCCAAGTGTTACACACACAGAGACCCACTCAAATGGCAAGGTGGGTTAAAACTTGCTTGCTTCTTTATGTTCAACAATTCTTTTTTGGACATCCTTCCATGCCAACATATTGATCTGCCCATATAAGAGCTAAAAAATGTCCCACTAACCAGACGTACCATGACCCATTTAGCCAGGCCCCTTCTGATGGGCGATTAGGTAGGGAATTTCTGATTCTCTGGACCAGCAACCTCATAGCCTTTTGGTAAGCCTTCCTGGGAAACCTCCTTGTATTTGGCACCAAATACTTAAAATATGGTATCTCATTGAGACCTCACTACATCTCTGCCAGATTTGACAGATAAAGAAACTGAGGTGTGGAATGTTAAGCCTCTGTTAACATAGCTGGGGAATGGTGGGGCCGCAATAAAGCCGGCAGCTGATGATTGCATAGGAGGCCTTCCTGTGTCTCTGTCCTTTGGCTGCTCCTCTATTGCCTCTGGATATGGGAGCATCATTTGTTTCAGCTAATGAGAGAGCAGCAAACCAGTTGCAAGCAGAAGTTTACAAAAGCATTTGCATGTTTCTGCCTCCTCCTTCAAACCCTCTTCAGCCATAAGAAGCTTACAGCACTCACATGCTAGAAAGAAAGACAACACGTGCAACAACCTGTCCATCCTGGACCAGACAGCTTCCCAGCCCACTCTCCAGCTCAGCTAAGACCCATGAACAAGCCTGGCCAAGATTAGCCAATCCAGCAGAGACCAGCAGAATGGCACAGGTAACCTGCAGATGCCTGAGAAATAGTAACTAGTTCTTACATCAAGAAGCCACATTTTTGGTACGATTTGTTATTCGGCAATAGCTGACTGATACAAAACCAAACTCTGATCATCTCCAGTATTTCCAAGTCCCACTGCATTTTTTAGGGATCAAAGCTCTGTTTAAAGCCAATCTAGAACACAGACCTGTACTACCAACTGAGGACTTTTGAAACTGAGTAAAAATACAGCCCCGTCGCTGAGAAACTGACTTTCCAGTGAGAACAACCTAAACAAACCATTGCGTTCACAGATAGAAAACCAGGGCTCAGAGGAGCTTCTGATAGGTCCTGGTCACATAGCGTGTCAGTGATGGAAAAAAAAAAACCCTCCAGGTCTCCTAATCCTAATTACAGAGTTCCTAGAGCCACCTAAACCTTCCAACATCCTTATGTACCCCCAAAAGTCCTACCCCCAACTTTACAGGACAGCACTCCCCAGAGAGAGCTTTTTCCCAACTTAGGAAGTTGGGTAGAAGAACTCCTGCTTCTGTCTGAGGGCATTAACTGCAAATTTATATGTGAGGCTCTGTGTGCAGTTTTTTATGCATCCTTAAATACCAAAACATAATTACCAATGTCAATACATAATGTTTATTTCTTTCAGAACCGACATTTTAATTTTCCTGAGCAGGCGGGGAAAATGATATGCATAAAAATAATGACAAATATTAAAAGTCTCCCAAATAAGAGACCGGAATCTCCCGCGTAATCCTAAATTTAAATGCACTCACGATTGCAGTCACATTAAAGGTCTGATAAGCCAAATTAGGTTCCATGTAAGCATAATTAATCTTCTTTTTCAATGAAGATATTACAAGGGCATTAATTTGAATCCCAAAGGCCTTTGGGAAATTGAATTATATAGATAAAGCAAATATTTGACCTTTTGCAGATAATTACTATTTTAAAATATTCACCGTGCAAACGAACACCAAATAAACCTTGGGTGTTTCTGGGTTCTACCAAACTCAAATTCTTTATAAATACTCGGTTAGAAATGAGGCAGGTATTCCACTCCATTCAGCCTTCCGGCCTTTCATTTCCAATTTGGAGGCATGAAACTCCAGCTGGGGGTCCTGGTGTTTATTAACAAATAATTGAATGGAAATCGGCCAGCACCAATTATGTCAAATTTGCAAATTACCTGTTATCACTCATAGGTCATTAAATTTCCAAAGATAGAGAGCAACAGAGGCTCTGTTGCTACAGCAAAGGTCTCTGGAGAGCACTCCTAAATGGGGCTGATGCTCAGTGAGGTAAATGACTAGCAGGCAGGAAGTAGCCTCTGTCACCTCTAGGCAGGAAGGAGGACACCGCATCGGCACCACCGCTCTTCCCCTCTGGTCACCTGGCATAGAAAGTAAAACAGAGGTGCAAGCACAAGGCCAGGTTCTACTGCTCCCGGGCGCCTGGGCCTAGGCATCCCTGGGCCTGGTCTCCCCCGCAGTCAAGCATAGTCGTGACCCTAGAGCGTAAGGAATGTGACCCAGGTGAACTCTAAGGTACTTCCCCATTCTCCCCAACCCAGGAAGTAAACGTGGTACCACAGTTCCCTTCCGGGTCCAAAGTAGCCCACGTCATCACCAGGCCTGCGGCAGCATTCGTGCTGTTCAGAACCTTCCACCGTTCTTCCTAAAGATGCTCATGCATTTCCAGCACTGACCCCTCTCCAGAAAGCTCTCCAAATAACCACGGCGAGCACTGAGTGCTGAGCCTGCCGACCTGCTCCCTTGTTCAAGGGCTTTGTGTGGACCGTTCATGTAACCCTCTAATGAGCAGATATGGAAGGAATGCTTTGCCCCCACTTCATAAATGAGGAAAGTGAGACCCAGAGAGCTGAATCGGCAGTATCAAGTGTCACACCTGAACGCAGATGTACTGCTAGCAGTTACACTACCCAGGAGGCCAGGCTAGGCAGGGGGTGGCCGCATGCCATCCCATCATGCCCTGACCTCCCCTTCTCGATCTGTGGACACAAAAGTAACAAAGGACTTTGTGCCCAGCAGCATGTTACAGCAGATGCCCCGGGGTGAGATCCTATCCAGTCCCCTGCACATCAGCATTGTAAGACGGCGCCTGCCTCCGTTTCCTTGTGTGAGCTACAGAAGGCGGAGCTGGCTGGAGTTCAGATCTAACTTGCCCTAAAATTAAAATCGATGCTTTGCAGTGCCCTGGTAGAACAGAATGAACTGGCTTTCCTGGGGCCGCCTAGGCCCTTGAGGGCACAGTCAGAGTTGGCCTTCAGGGGTGAGTAAGGGGAGTCTTGGTGGAGCCTACAAGGAAAGACACTCCCAGAAGAGGGGACAACGGAAGCAGAGATGGCCCATGGAGGATACGCAGGGGCACTGAGGAACAGCCTCCTTCTACCAGCCTTGGCCGTCACTCCTTATGGGGCAGTGTCTGGCCCATTCCCCTGAACTTAGAGCACCTCCACCAGGCACTTGGCTCCACCCCAAATCCAGAGGAGCGGCTTGAGCTCCAAGCTGGCCCCGCCCCAACCAGACAGAGGGCACCACCATCGTCTTCCCAGATTGTCCTGAGGCAGCACCCAGGGCATCACACAGGCGCTACAGGAAGAGGACTCTGTTGTGTTGTAGTTAAACAGGAAGGTCCGTCAAACCCACCCTTCCCACAGTATGACCAGGAAGCAAGTGCAGAGGCCTCAACTCCCAGAAATCATCTGCAGTGGGAAACATGTAAATGGCCAGAAACGAAGTCATTGTCCCCGCCATCATCATGCTGGAGTTTTCTATCTCTCTGATTAGAGCAGAATTGAATCTGGCTGAGCGAAATTGAATTTGTACATTTTCCTAATCATACAATCTTCAAACACTCAATGTTCTAGTCCCAATT
The DNA here is from genome assembly GCA_004027205.1 of Ctenodactylus gundi. Classification (NCBI taxonomy): domain Eukaryota; kingdom Metazoa; phylum Chordata; class Mammalia; order Rodentia; family Ctenodactylidae; genus Ctenodactylus; species Ctenodactylus gundi. The sequence goes on along the minus strand of PVKB01000219.1, from coordinate 626,056 downwards.
AGTCTGCCCTGACCTGCAGGGAGGGAGGCTACGTCTTTATTGACAAGAGCGAAATGAAAGCTCAGAGTCGGGAGTTACTGCTGATTGACTGATTGACTGGCTTTTGAATAAAGATCTAGACCGTGATTGCCGTGGACCAGAAAAGGAACATCCTGGGCAGGGGGTGTGCCAGGGAAGATTCTTCCTGCAGTGGGCAATTTGGTGCCTCCATGATTTAGGGAAGGTTCCTGAGGCTGAGCCTTTGAAGCTGGAAAATTCACATCAGGAATGAGGTATTGGTTATGAGTCAAGCAAGTACCTGACTAAAGCAACCAGCTGGTAGCCACAGTTGAGACCAGAACCCTAATTAGGTGGTGCTTGGAGCCCCTTCTGCCTACTTAATGGCAGTTCTCCTAATTTTTCTATCCCAAAATATACCCTGGTGATTCCTACTGTTTCCTCAGTATGAATTGCCCAGACCCCCCCTCCGCCCCCGACCCAGGAACCCAGTATCCCCTGTCCAAAATACCTCCAAAAGCAGAGCCCAGCTAAAGTCAGCTTGTTTTTATGAGAGCTAAACTATGCCAGTCTCTGTTCTGAGGTCTTTCCTTGTTTAATTTAATTCTCCAACAATTCTACAAGGAAACGTTGTTATTATTCCATCTTATAGATGAGAAAATGGCTTGTATTTCTATATATGATTTCTTGGAAGAAAAGTGAACCACTGAGCTGAAACCGTTCCTTTTGTATTAATAGTTGTGTAGATGTTGGGCAGTCACTTCTAAGGAAACCTAAAGCCAGCCAACTTGTCCCTAGCTGGGACACCATATTAGCCAGTTGTCCCATTACTCAAACACAACACCTGCCACCTACAATGTAAAAGAAAAATGATTTAATTTAGCTCATGATTTCAAGGGAATCAGTCCATGAGCAACAGGCTCCAAGCAAGAACGCATGGCAGAAGGGCATGCTGGAGCAAAACTGCTTGTACACATCAGCTGGGAAACTGTTCGGGGAACCGCACCAAGAGGAGAGAGGGAGAAGCAAGACGTAGGCCTCAGATCATACCTCCATGACAACACCCTCAGACACCCAGAAGTGTGCTCCCCCAACCCCCTGAATGGATCTAAAGTCAATCAAGTCAACACAGTCAAGCTAAACTGTCACAGGCACTTAGATATTTCCCTTTTCGAATTTTTGCAAAAAAAACAAAAACAAAAACAAAAACGAAAACTTTGCTTACCTCTTTTCTTGATTTTCAACACACTGTCCAGTGTTTATCCAAGGGCAGGTCTTTATCTAGAAGGAGGGGATTTTGACCTGCGTGGTCTATTGTTAATGTCTGCTGCGGTACCATTTGTCTATCTCTTCCCTCAGAAACCACCATAATACCTGTTACTGCCCCACCTCTATCCTTCCATTCTGCCTTCTGAGGGAACTTTCTAAGATTGTCCACCACATCACTGATTTAATTTCCCACAGAGTCGACTCCACAATCAGCACTTCCAGAATGTTGCAATGATTCTATCAGCTTTCAGATTCCTCATATGTCCTCCTTTTCTCATCCGTCTCTCTTTGTATTTCATTAAAGGACTTTTTCACCTTAGCTTTTCTCTCCTCTCTGCTCTAATTTCATAATTCACCCCTCTCAGCATCCAAATAAGGGTCCATGTACAATTTTAGAGTTGTCATCTGAATCCAGAGAAACCATCAGAGATGGCCTAGTCTTCTTCTGATCTCCAAACATTTTCACTCACTTGTGTGGTAGTATCTTTTCACAGGTTCCAAAATATCTCTTTAAGAAGTATATAGCACAACTCTGTTACTGAGCATCTGCCCTAAGCACTATGCAGTGTCTGGGCGGCCCGGTCACTCCTGCCACCTGGTCAGAGATGTTCTTTGACTTGCTGTCTTCTCAAGAGTTGCTGAGCAGTCAACCTCAGCTACCAGTCTGGATCTCAGTGACCTGCAGGTCTTTGTCTGATGCATCTCTTCCAGGTGAATATTTTCCTGGCTATTGAAACTTAAAAATATTGAGTCGATCCAAATGACAGTTCCCAGAATTCCCTTCTCTGATTCTGAATGTCCAATATCAGGAACTCTGGATACCCACTGATCCAGAGAAATTGTTTAAAATTTTTTAGGCCTGTAACATGGAATGAACAATGATACTTGGAGATGGTTTCTTTCAGTTTTTTAATGAATCTCTACCATGGGATTGGTGTCCTTGTAAGAAGAGAAAGACCTGAGTTTGTCTTACTCTTCTCTGTCTGTCTGTCTCTGTCTCTGTCTCTCTTTCTCTCTGTCATCTTACTCCTCTCTGTCTATGTCTCTGTCTCTGTCTCTCTCTTGTCTTACTCCTCTCTGTCTGTTTCTCTCTCTCTCTCTCTCTCTCTCCCATCCTTCTCTCTTCCTCCCTCTCTCAGTGATGGCCATCAGCGAGCTAGGAAATAGGTCCTCACTAGAAAATGAATTAGCTAGCTACCAGACTCCTTCAGAACCATGAGAAACAAATACCTAAGTGCCCATCCTTTGTCAAAGTCACTCACATCCTTTATCAAAGTTACCCAGTTGGTGAGGCTCTGTTGCAGCAACCTGAGAAGACCGCCAGCCTGAAGGGAGCTCTGTAAGGTCAGAGACTGGTCTGTCTAATGGATGAGCCACTGAATCCTGGACAAGAACAAACTTAATACTCCAATCAAGCAGCAGAGGGAGAAGGAGATATTTTCTGCGTCTTCTCTGGTCTGGACTTAGGCAACTACAGGTGTTTCCATCTGCTTCGTGGGAGAGGCAACCATCTTTCTGAGCCCTCTCTCTCCTTATGTGCTCATACAGAGACCACAGAAAGCATCCAGACCCTGTGGTGAGGAGGAGAAACTGCAAGAAGCTGGTTCCAAAGTCAAGCATGTGGCGTTTAAAGCTTTCGGAACTAAGAGAGGTGGTTCCTGGCAGCCAGAATCAAGGCATTCTTCCTTCTAAGCCAACGCTTCCTTCCCCACACCTGATCTTCTGAGACTGCAATTGGGTTTAAGATCATTGGGCAACAACATAAGCAGTGGCACAGGCAGGCCATGATTAGGAGGAAGAGAAGTTCGGTTGTTAGTTAGAGAAGCCATTGTTACTGCTCTTGGGACAGGGGAAGGCTCTGGAAGACTGGACCCTAGAGAAGAAGTTCATTCAAGGTGAATGGATGCACAAAGGACCAAAGAGCTGTGTAGTCCCTGTGTATAAGGGATGTATACCGTGTAGTAGAGGAAAGGGGACCAAATGTCAAGTGAACCAACACAGTGAAGCATACATACTTCATGGAGTCGAGAGACACAGGGGTCAGATCGCATAATACATGGGATTCACCACTCAAGGACCCCAAAGACCAGTAGCATCAGCAATGCCTGGGAACTTGTTAGAAACGCAAATTCTCAGGCCCTTCCCCCACAACAACAGAGTCAAAATCTGGAACATAACAAGATCCCCAGGTGCTTCTTGAGCAAATTAGGTATTGAGAATCACTGATTTGAGAGTGAAAAAAAAACACCATTTTAACACAGAGGAAGGGTGAAGCACACAAAGAATATTGATAACAGTGTCTGGATTATGGCCAGATGGGAGTTCCTTGTACTTAATTTCTGCTTTTGCATCTGTTTAGAATTGTTAGGAATTTTATTTTAAAATGGACCAACGGACTGACAGAGGTAATGCAGGGCAAGCCATGGCCCGAGACAGAAGAGGTCACAACAGGATTTCAGGGAGGCTCAGAGAAACTCCAGTCTCCAAGTCACAAGTGTAAACAGCTCCACTGACCCTGAGGACGGGGACACCATCAGGTGACTTACAACGAGGTTGCACTCAGAGTGCTGGGGATATTAGCTATGACCTCAAGGAACCAATGCCAAGCAAGATGAATGAAAAAGACTTAGCAGGCGAGATTCTGATATTCCAAGGATAGAGAGAAATTTGAAAGAGTGAAAACTCAAAAGCTACTACGGTTGGCTACCACTGAATGCTATCAAGGTGGATAAACACTATATTTGTTACCTACTGCTGCCGTAACAAATTACCCCGAACTCAGTGGCTTAAAACCACCCAGAATTATTCTCTTCCAGTCGGGAGGTGAGAAGCCTAAAATGTATTGTTTCTCTAAGTGAAACCTAAGGTGTTTGACTCTGCTTTTTTCAGAGTCTTTAGGGAAGAATCTGTCTTCCTCCCTTTTCTGGCTTCTAGAGTTGCATCCCTTACATTCCTTGGCTTCTGGTCTCTTCCTGAATCTTCAAAGCCAGCAATGTAGCATGTGACTTCAATAGCCACAAAGCCTTCTTCTCTTCTAGACCAGATTCTCTCTGCATTTGAACTCAGGACCCTCACACTGAGCTATATCCCCTTCCAGGTCTTTTAATTTTTTACTCTGAGACAAGGTTTTTTTGCTGAGTTGTCCAGGCAAGATGGAAACTTGCAATCTTCTGACCTCAGCACCCCAAGTGCTAGGATTACAAATATGTCGTCACCCCACCATCTGTACCTCGTTCTTAGAAAAACACTTGTGGTTATATGTTGGGGCCACCCAGATCATCCAGGTCATCCCAAGATCCTTAATCCCATCCTTTTGCCAAACAAGAAAACATTACAAATCTCATGCATTAAGACCTGAATGTTGGGGCGAGGCAGGGGAGGAAGAAATTATTATTATTCAGTTTGCCATAGCTTCTAAGTGTGAGGGATAGTGCTTTTGAATCCCAGAACTCTATACAAAGCCAAACGACCAAATGAGAGGAAAGGCAAAATATTGATATTTTAATTCTCAGGAATAGAGACTATTTCCCTCTTCTTCTCAAAAACATGCATATAGTCACCCTTCTACAACAAAACAACAATAATAATAACTTTTAAAATATTTTCAACCACAAAAAGACAAACACCAACAAAAAGGTTGGCAAGGAACCTGAGTAAACTTCTCCCAAGAAGACGATGCACGATGGTCAGCAAACTCGAGAAAAGGTGCTCAGCATCCTTACTCATTACCGAAATGCAAATGACAACAAGAGCTGCCATGTCACATCAAGTAGAGAGGCTGGGATCAAAACACGGGAAATGGCATGTGTTGGAAAGGACGGAGGACACGGGGAAGCTGAAGCCCTCCCATGTTGCCAAGAGTTGTAGGAACTTCTATGACCACTGTAGAAAGCAATTCAACAAGTCCCCCAATAAATTAAATATAGAATTATTTCCCAGTAATTCTATTCTTCAGAACATGAGCAAAAGAATAGAAACAAGTGGTGAAACAGATACGCATATGCACATGTTCGCAGAAGTGTTGTTCCCAACAGCCAAAAGGTGTAAACAACACAAATATCCACCAACTGATGCCAAGATAAATAAAATAGGGTCTAGCACACAATGGAATGCCGTTCAACAGGAACTGGAGGATTGAGACATGCCAGCGCATGGGTAAACCTCAAAAATATGGCATGTGAAAGAAGCCAATCACATAAGGCCACGTATTCTCCAACTCCATTTATATTAAGTGTCTATAATAAGCAAATTCACTGAGACAGAAGGCATCTTAGCAGCTGGCGGGAGCTGGAGGAAGGGATAGTGACTGCTTAACGGGTGCAGGGTTTCCTTTTAGCATACTGAGAAAGTTCTGGAACTAGATAGTGGTTATAGACACACCTATGTACAGAATGCTGCTGAATTCTAGCTTTTTAAATCATTCAGACAGTAGACACAGGAAACAATGGCAAGTTAGGATCAAGGAAAGCGCAAACCAAATTAAAAGAGAACAATTCATGCTGATGTTTAGAATATTCTCTTTGAGCAGCTGGTGTCTGAAGACACAGGATTCCACATTCTCTTCTCAACACACCTAATCATCTCCCTTGGCTCTGCAGTGAATATTTCCATAATCTAAAGTGTTTAAATGATATTTTCATCGGGTTTAAATTTTTAGAACCAACCTATAGAGAAATCTTGAAAGACCATTTATGGTTACAGAGTGAATATAAATTTTATGAACCTTGACAATGTAAGAATAATTGTTTAACAAGAATTGGGCGTAGGCAAGAGACACAAAAGAAAATGTAAGTGCATTTATTTCTTTATTTTTATAGAAGAGATCAATATGTACAATCCAAAAGGAATAAATCAAGAAATAGAGACTTAGTATGTCATTGAAACTTGCAAAGGTGATCAGTACCTGTTTACTGTGAAAGTCGGTAAGGAGAAAGAGGGATGGAAGGCTGTTACGTGCTCACATCCTCGACTTCATTAGCAGAAAAACAACAAACATGGTCTAAAAGAGGTAAGTTAAGAAATAAAATAAGTTATAATACTTAATGCTATAATCCAGGTATGGTGGTGCACATTTGTAATCCCAGCACTCAGGAAGCTCAGGCAAAAAGTTTGTAAATTCCAGGCCAACCTGACTACAAAACAAAACCATCTTAAGAACAAAATAAAAATAAAAAAGAAACTATAAGTGTTGGCGGAATCAGTTTGGGTCTAGCTGCAAAAAGTCCCCACCTCCTTTCCCTGAGGATACCCCTTGGGCCACACGGATGGTCACATAACCCAGACTAGCCAAATAGAAACTTTACTGAGGCTTTTTAGCCAATAGCATTGAGGAAAATACTGGTGGCTTAGAGCTAACGTTAAGTCAGAACAGAATTCCAGGCTTCCTGGGTCCATCTTCCTGCCGCCGGGCAGGAGTCCATGTATGCACAGAAGCAACCTCAGAGGGGACAACTTGATTGAGTCCCTGGAAGTGCCTGAAGCTGGCCTCACTTTTCAGTTTCTGTTATCTTACCCAAGGAAGTTCCTTTTTGACTTAAAATAAATGCCTGGGAAAGCCGTGAGACCATGTGCCATGCTAATGTGTGGTACTAACCCAAAGAACCTCCTAGAAGGACAAGGAGCTCAGCAGCAGGGAAAGGAGACGGAACAAGAGCCCAGGCAATCCACCGGCTTCTCTCTAGCAGGACCAGGCCACAGATTTCGAGTGGTACCTAGAACATCTCCCCACGTGTGAGTGGAATGACCACGAGGCCACAGCCAGAGCTTGACATTTGGACAGTCAGATGAAAACCCAAGTCCTCCCATTCAGGAGCTGTGTGGTGTGGACAAAATGCCAACCTCAGCTTTCAATTTACCACCATACAGATTAAAGAAATAATGCCAACCTCGTGGTTTGTTGAGACAGCAACACAATGAGGAAAGGGTTCTCTACAAACAAGGCAAGGCTTTAGTTATTCTTTTATGATTAGTCCAGTGTCTGGGTTGATCAGTACTCTGCGCCTGTCCTCTGATGACAGGTTGCACCCCTAGCTCTGCCTAACACCCTAGGATTGTATGCTGTGACTCCCAGGTGGTAGGCTGGAGGGGTCACTACAGCTTCTCCCAGTTACTGGACAGAAAATAACGATGCCCCATTCTAGAGTAGTTGAAACTGTCACTCACATGAATTGCCTTCATTTTTGCTTCCATCTCTCCCTCATCTTCCTACTGAGCAGCTCACCCTTGCTGCCGGTTCTTCTTTAACTCTACTGTGCACTTCTGGCTGCCACCTGCCATGCCGAAGCACAGTGGACTTCCGAGAGAAGACAGCTATGACTCAAGTCACCCGAGCTTCTGGTTTAGAGTAAGAAGAGCCACCATTGGTGGAATGGTGACGGCTCTCCACAAAGATAGTGCCACTTAATGTGGTGTTGGGTTCCTTTTGTAAACTTCTATGAGTTTCTTCCCTCTTATTATAAAAGTAATATTGTTTCTTATAATTTTTTATTGTAAGTAATACAAGGAATATTTTTTACTGCAGGACACATAGGAAGATAAAGAAGGAAATAAAAGTTGCCCACAGTCCTCCAATCCAGATGTAAGCCTTGTTAACATTTTGGTGGACAACTTCCCACTGTTTCATTACTGTCCCTGAACTCAAGTCACAGAGGGCACCCCGCTTTTTCCATTTAGTGGCAGATTGTGACCACTCTTCCGTGTCACCAAAAATTCTTTAAAAGCACTTTTTCAACCAGCATCCTACTCCAGGGTATGAAAATCTACGTAACCAAGCCCCCGTTTTTGAATATTTGAGGTATTTCTAGTGTTTGACTCCTGATGACTCAGTCTAAGTGTTGAGGCTGAGTATAAGTGTGTAACTGGAGTAAGTGTTTTCCTGTGTTCATTATGAGACTGTGACTACTCACTCACCATTATCTGGGCACAATCAGCAAGGCTTTCATCTTTCCCAGTGACAAAGGCACATCTAGGATGCCGGGAGACCCAGCCCAAGGGGGTCCACATTACCACACACACGGCCTTGCCTCCCACAGGCGACACTATTTTTCAGACCCCTCTGCCCTTCCTTGTTTCTGACCTTCATGGAAGCCACTGTATTTCGCCCCAAGTCTCCCCAATTTGGTGTCTGTGGCAGCAGAGGTTGTGGTCTCAGCCATATCTTTCTAGAAAATGCTAGGCTCCTTAGGTGATAAGTGCTTCCTTCTAGGGTTCAAGTCCCAGGAAGAGAAAGAAGCAGCTTTCTATTTGCCTGCAAAAGCCTCCACGCTGTTGGACTTTATTGATGCGTAGTATTCCATTGTGTATAAGTACCACAGTTTGTGATCCACTGGTCTGTTGATGGGTATTTTGGTGACTTCCATATTTTAGCTATTGTTAGTTGTGCTGCTATGCACATGGATATACATATATATATATAATGTTGTGTGTTGTTTTGGCCTCTTTTGGATATATTCCCAGGAGGGGTATCGTTGGATTGAAGGGGATATTTATTTATAAGTGAGTCAGAAGCAGAAGGTAAAACATCGAATGGTCTCTCTGATATGAGAGTCCCAGATCACAACTCTTATGGAACTTAAAATGAAAAACAAAGTGAAACAGGGGGGTCAGGTAGGGGAGCAGGGAGGGAGGGTGGGGAGGGGACAGAAAGAGAGTGGGAAAGCCCTTGTCACCTTGACAGATACGTATGTGCACAAAATGCTCAACTCCGTTGTAAACCTTAAATTTTGCATGATACATATCAATAAAATGGGGGGGGGGGGGAAGAAGCACCTTTCTAAACCCTCACAATCAGGACTTGCAGCCCCGCCCCAGCGCAACAGGTACCGCCCCATTCTCCCTAACTGTGTCTCTGCTCCTGTTTTTTCCTTCCTGCAAGAAAAGGGTAGGAAAGGGGTGAGCCTCTGAAAAAGGGGGTGAACATAGACGTTCACTAATTCCCCAAACCCCATGGGTCTAATATGTTACAGAATATAGAATTCATGTAATTTACCAAAAAAGTATTAAATTTTATGTCTTGTGAATTTTCCCCATTTTATTGATATGTACAAAAGCAATACATAATGTTAAAAAACGAAATAATTAAATTCCCCTATGTATTCGTCCTAATGACATTCTTATCCCCAAGCCCCTAGAGATGGCCACTTACCCTAAATTTAATGTTTATTGAGTTACGTATGACTATTATGTTACTATATGTGTGTGTGCCTCTCAACATAACTGGTATTTGTGTTATTTTAAAACTGAAATAACACCATACTGTTTACCATGTTTGCTCAGTACTGTTTTTAAGATATTGTCATGTGATTATACTCAGCTCAAGACAAGGTGTTGGCATATTTATCTGTAAAAAGCCAGTGAGTAAATATTTATTCTGGCTTTTGAAAAAGAGAGAGAGAAGGGAACACCACAGGAGGGTTGAGGACCACCCAGAGGGCTCCTGGAGTCCTCTGAGGTCCCGCTGCAGAAAGGCTGACCTCACTCCACACTCACTGCTTCTCCTGTGACCTCAGCCCCATCCGGCCAAGCAGATGAGCCACATACCATTATTCCAGAGTCTGAGCTACGAAAGAAGAGGCACTCCCGCCACTAACCCGCTGTGTCTGTTGGGCCTGGTGGCAGAGATTTGTAAACCCAGTACTCTGAGAGACTGAGGCAGGAGGATCACAAGTTTGAGGTGAGCCTAGGCAACTTAGTAACTAGTGGCACCCTGTCTCAAAACAAAAATACAGCAGTGCCCTAGGATATAGCTCAATGTGGTGACCGTGGGTCCAACTGCAGTGCCAAAAAGCAAAACGAACAAACATAAAATTCTTGTCTACAAGAACATGCAGCTTCTGCCCAAAGCCTACAGAGACCAGGCTGTACTAAGGGACACGTACAAGCTCCTTTCTCAGCTGTTCCACGCAGGGCTTTGGAGCATCAGGAGCATGAAGCCCATGGCAAAGGGGGCACCTTGAGGCCACGAGGTACCAGAGGAAGACACTTTCACATCCCAAGATGAATGCCAGGGATCATGGTCTCAGGGCTGCTGCAGGCTCATGAGGATCCTAGAAGTGAAAGTGTTTCCAAAGGCAGATTGTCCTCATCAAGTAGAAGATCCTGACGCCACATCTGGACAATGTGAACATCAGTGTGGCAGCAATGGTAAGAGATTGCAGCCCCCTGAAACAGGAAGTCGTGAGTCTCTACGGGGACCAGGAAGAACTGAGTTCCCCGGAAGTGTGGTGAGGAATAAGACATTGACATCATCCCAAAGCCTCTCCCAAAACAGTTACTTATCACAAAGGTACCGAAAGGAACTTTGAGGTGACAGCAATGTAAACCTCACCATGATCCAAAGGTCAAAATGAACAGTACCGTGATGGACTATAAGAGGGTCCCGAGGGTCCTGAGGTCCCTGGGGGACGCTCCTCCTATGGTGCACAGTCTTCATTGAAGAGTGAAAAACTATCAGACTCCTCCACACTAAACGATAGCTCAGCAATACACCTGCAAACACACAAGAGCCTGAAACTTGAGGAGAGACTTGGGAACTGTTCCAGGCAGAGGGATTTTAAAGAGACCTCTAAATGACCTCTAAACGCAGCACACGTGCCTTCTTCTGCTGGGACATTTGAGGAAACTTGGGTGGGACCCAAAGGCCAAGTGATAGCATGAGGGGGATTCTGGCAGCCTCTGGAAAGGCTCCTGGCAATCTTTATCTCCTCTGCTCATGCCAGTGCGCTGTCCCCTCCCAAGGGTGAGAACATGGGAGGGCAGATGTCACTCCCAAGATGAGCTCTTAAACAGACTGTGTGAACCGAGCATGGTGGTGCACACCTGTAAGCCAGCAATCTAGGAAGCTGAGCTTGGAGGATCACAGGTTCAAATTCAGCCTGGTCAACTCAGAGACTTAGCAAGATCTGTCTCAAATTGTAAAAATAAAAATAAAGAGCTAGGGATGTAACTCAGTATGAAAGCCTTAGGTTCATATTCAATCCTTGGTACTTAAAAAGTACTCTCTCTCTCTCTCTCTCTCTCTCTCTCTCTCTCTCTCTCTCTCTCTCTCCCTCCCTCCACTTTCCCTCCTCAGGCTCTCTCTCTACCTCTCCTCCTAAACCACTCAACTGGAACCAAGCTCCTCCAGGGAGCTCTGTGGAGAGTTTCTTCTGCTTTGGTGGCACACAAGCTCAGCCACCCACCAGGAATGCTAGCTTCCTAACAACTACCAAGTGAGCTTGGAAGGAGATTCTTCAGCCCCGGCCAAGCCCGGGTGACCACAGTCCTGGTCCACCTTGACTGCAGCCATACCTATGAGACAATGAATGTTTGCTCTTCTAAGCTGCCACCTTTGGGTGTCATTCGTTCCTTCATGATAGCTAACAAACACAGCTGTACAGTGGGACAGTGGGCATGTAGGAGAATATCTGTGTGTGAATGGACTCAGGTGTGAGGGGATTACCATATCTGCAACTTTTCTGTGAGTTTAGGATTGTTTCCAAATACAGGCATTTATTTTAAAAAGAAGTAATGTAAGCTAGGCGTGGTGGCCCAGGCTTGCAGTTCCAGTTATTTGGGAGGTTGAGGTACGAAGATTGCAAGTTCAAGGCCAGCTTGGACAACTTAGTGAGAACTTGCCTCAAAATTAAGTTAAGACAAAAGGGCTGAGGATGCAGTTCAGGGGTAGAGTGCTTGCCCAGCATGCACCAGGCCCCAGGTTTCCACCCCAGCATCTCCAAGGGAAAATGTAATGTGCCCCAGCTAGGGAAAGCAACAAGGAGAGAGGAAGAAAGCTTGACCCCTGGGTTACAGGTGGGTGGGGGGTGAAGGCTCTGGTGTGCTACCTCACAGGAGGATGACAGGAGGGAACAATTACGTACTAGACATTTCAGAAAGCTAGAAGCAGGTGTGGTGGTGCAAGCATGTAATCCTAGCAGTCCGGGAGGCTGAGACAGGAGGATACCAAGATGAAGTCCAGCTTTGGTAATTTAGTGACTTAGTGAGGCGCTGTTGCAAAATTAAAAATTTTAAAATGGCTAGGAATATAGTTCAGTGCTAAAGCCCAGGGTTCAATCCCCAGCACCACAAAAGAAAGAAGGAAAGAAGGAAGGAAGGAAGGAAGGAAGGAAGGAAGGAAAGAAGGAAAGAAGGAAGGAAGGATGGCAGGCAGGCAAAAGAGAGGAAAAAGATAAAAGAAAGAATTTTGAATATTTCCACCATAAAGAAATGTTAGATATTTAATGAGATGGATATGTTTAACCTGCCTTAAACCTTACATAATGCACACATTGTATACATGTATCAAAATATTACATAGTTCCCACTAATATGCACAATTTTGTGGCTATTTTAAACTATGTTTTAGTTTTTAAAACAGTATTAATTTTTAAAAGAATATAGAAAAAAGTAGCAGTGTGTGCCATGGCCAGGAGGAGAGCCTGCAGGGTCACTACTCAGGAGACAAAGAATTCAACCTAATAGATTTCAGACACTGTGGCCTACAAAAATGCAAATTCTCCTGCCTCAGGCCTGGATGGCTCCTGTGGGCAGGGTCAATTTCAAGCACCAGCACCTGGTGTCCAAGGTCTTTGGAACCACTGGGGTATGGAACCCAAGGCCTTGCACTTGCTAGGCACGCACAGCTAAGCTACGCCCCAACCCCAGCCCTCTGCCCACTCTAGCATCCCCTGCTCCCCACGGTGCTCTTCCTGGCCAATGCCTGATGGTCCTAGGAGACCTCCAAAGCCTCCTCCCCCACCCCCACCCCCTCGCTCGCTCTCTCTCCCTCCCCAACCACGGCACAACGTGGAGCACATGTTGTCAGGAGGGGCTGCCTCCAGCATCTGGCTGCTGTGAGCCCACAAGGGCCAGGGCTCTGCCCAGCTCCCTGCAGGACTCAGCACCTGCCCCAGGCGCAGCACCCAGCGAATGTGGCCTCAGACATACCCAACAGCTGTCACCTGATCCTGTGTGAAGGGGGCAGGGGCCCTGCAGCCACGCTCCATGAGGACCGCCCAGCTCAAAAGTGGGTCCCTAGGATTCCACAGGTCCCTAGAGGTGGCTTCCCTGCCGTGGTTTCTCAGACCCTGGCACTGCCTCTCCAAGGCTCCAGGGACTCCAGGGCCTGCAAAGGAGCAATTTGTACTTCAGGCTCGTTAATGAATCTCCAAATGAAGGAATTAATTACTGTCTGTCAAAATTAGACTTCTCCCTTCCTTCTAGAGATGCGTCTTCTTTTTATTCTTAATTAATTTTTAAAATCACAACGTCAATGCGAAGTCTGATTTATTTTACTTTTAGCATTATTTCTCTGGTAAGCAATTTCATTTTGTGAGGGGTACCCACCTCAGTGCCAATTCGTCACATCAGCTGTCACCTGAGGGGCCACGTCAGACCTGGTGGAGCAGACCCCGGCCGCCTCCGTGGAGCTGCTCCCCTTCCGAGGCCACGGCCATGCCTCAGGCTCAGCGCTCCCTCTGTGGCAGGGGCAACGTGGGTGGCATCAGGTGCACAGGCTTCGGGGCTGAGGAAGTGCATCCACGTTTATTACCCCACCGTCCCTCCAAACACCTGTTTGAAGCCAAGCTTGGCATCCCCACTTTACAGGTGAGGAAACTGAGGCTCAGAGAAAGGAAACTACTAGGACATGTTGGAAACAGGGACGCTGGCCAAGGCTCTGATCCACACCTCCCCCGTCTCCTTCACCCTGGTACTCACATGGGGCTTGTTATAAACTGGGACATAACATTGACTTCGATGCAGGTACTGACGGGAGAGGCCTGGGGCAACTCCAGTCGGACGCTGCCTAGTGCTCTCGCTCCTCTCTTCTGGCAAGTTCCTCCCCTCCCCTTCCTCGCTCCCTGGCTCACCTCACCACACCCTCCGGAAGCAGCATGGCTCCCTTCCTTTCTCTTACCTCCACACTTCTGCACGCTGGCCACATTGGCCAGGCCCTCCTACCACCTCCTGCCTCCTCACTTCAGACCACACCCCCTCTGCAAGGTCATCCCAAAACTCAACCACGCCTCTCTGCTGTGCTGCTCATAGAACCTGCGCTGAAGTTGTCCCCTCCAGTCACGCCATACTGTGAGTTCTGTGTATCAGTCTCTCCACTGCCTACCCTGGACTTGGCACAGAGCAATTGCCATAGGTCAACAAGTATCTACTGAGTGCTTCCTAGGTGCCAGACACCACTCTAGACAACGGAGCCAGACAAAGTTCCTCTCCTGCAGAGCTTACAGTCCATGCAGATGACACACAACAACAGAACATACACAAAACAACACAGCATGAAGCCAGCTCAGGGAAATCAGGCACATGGGTAAGGGGATGGTTAGACATGAAGGCACCCAGCATAGGCCTTGCACTCATCCGGTTTTCTGTCATGAGACACAACATTCGACACCCATGACTTAGAAGAGGAAACGTTTAATTTAGCTCATAGGCTCAGGAGTTTTCATACATGGCTGGGTGGATCCAAGTCAGAAACATCATGGTTATCACTGCGTGGCTGTGATGGCTTTGAGGACGAATCAAAAGCTCCTGTCCCAGCAGGCTTTAGATCTGGACTGTCCCCCAGACGCCTCATGTTTGGAAGGGGATTTAATCATGGGGCTTAATCCATTAATTTCCTGTCCTATTGGGAAGTAGAGCTTGACCCAGAAGGGACGGGTCTCTGGGAGTCTGACCTGGAGGGACATATGGTAGCTCCACCTTTTCTTTGCTTTCTCTTGGCTTCCTGCTCTGCCGTGGCCAACACGACAAGAAGATGAGCAGAGTCTGGACCGGAGGCACAGTTAATGTCCGTGAATGTCCCCTCGGGGCCAAGGACACCAGCCAAGGATACCAGCCCCACTCCCGGAACCATCTCATGGTTGGAACAATTTTATTTCCAAGAACACGGTTTGCATCATCAAGGGAAACAAATGCTTTGGAGAATTTACACAAATGATTGACATAGTATAACTTCTATTATCCTAGAACATGGAGTTCCTTATCAGTGCCCTTGGCCCATTTTTTATTTGACTTGTGCAGATTACCTAAACCTATACTTGTGCCCCCCTGGTTTGGCCAGTGGCCTTTCCATCCAGGCACAATTACCAGCGAGGCTTAACACAAGCATCAATGTCAGTGACGATTTCTAGCCACATAGTGGAATGACTGGCACCATTCCATCTGATTACACAAGACATAAATAACTCCCTATTCTGGTTTGAGTCAGAGCCTTATTTCTGACTTGGGTCAGGGGGCTTTATGTAAAAAGGAACTGTAAGCCACCTACATTCCCACGGTATACCACCACACTATGCAGAGCTTCTCTCTAGCTCCGGCTCCAGCAATCCCTTCCACCATTTCCAGCCACTCATGAATTCGCTGAGACTTCCCGAAACTGTGAGCTAAAATAAACCTTCTTTTCTGAAGTTGTGGCTGTTGACTGTTGTGTCCTAGCAATGAACAAGTGACGCACAGCTTCTGTGATGGCACAAAACTGTTCGGCTCATGGTGGCAGGGAAGTAAATCAGAGATGGCACCAGAGCGGAAGTCAAGGGGACACACATAGTGCCCAAAGGCGTGCCTTGGTGACCCACACACACACTCAGGAGCCCACTTTGCTACTATGCTAGGCATTTCTTAACCCAATGAAGTTGACATATCATGGGTAAATAGTCACAGAGCTGAAGGAAAAGGTGACATCGAGGAGGTGAGGGGTTGACCACATGGGTACATGAGAGAAGGACGCTCCGGGCAAGGACAGCGGAGCTTCCAGGCAGAGGGTGCCAGGTGTTCCAAGGGACGAGCAAGGGAACCAGGGTGATGAGTTTATGGTGAGGAGAGGCTGGGAGTGCAGGCATGTTTAGTTAGGAAGCTCAAGAACTATTTGTTAGATGGATTGAATGGAAATTTGAGAAGATTCTTATAGTCTAGGTTGCAGAACTACACAAATAGTTAAAATTGACAAACACAAATGACATTTGATGGCTGTCTGTTGGTTGGAGAATTACTGGCTGGAATAAGCCAGGGACATTCTCAGAAGCAGTGTCTCAGGCCAGGCCCAGGGGCTGTCATCCACGTGGGGCTGGCAGAGCACGAAGCATGCACATAGAGGCTGGGTCTGGTTGCCAAAATAAAGTGCCACAGATGGGCAGCTTAGAACAACCGGAGTCTAGCCCTTTGCAGCTCTGGAAGCTCACAATCAGAAACCACAGCATCAGCAGGCCACACTCCATCTTGAGTTCTGGGTAAAATCCTGCCCCGTCTCTCTGAGCACCCGGTGGTGGCTGGCCCCCTCAGCTGACAGGGCACCAGACTCTCACCACTGCCTCTGCTGTCACATGACCACTTTCTCCCTGATCCTTCCTCATCTGATTAGGACACTGGTCACACTGGTGTAGAAGCCACCCTACCCCAAGGAGATCTCATTTTAACTGAGTACATCCGCAGTGACCCTTTTCCCAAATAAGGTCACAATTAGAGGTCTTAGGGGTCAGGATCTCAAACCGTCTTGGGGTGACACAACCTACACCGGAGGCTTACTCTCCTGGGGATGTGATGCACGACTTTGGGCACTCCATCACCCCTCTGCAGGTCCAGTCTGTCCCTCTGTGTGACTCAGGCTGGCACGTCGTCCCACCGGCCCCGCCTACAGTTCCCCAGCCTCTTCCCAGGAACCTGCTCCCCTCCTCTCGCTGTGCCGCCTCTGATCCACAGCTCAGTGACGCGGGGACAGGAGCTCAGATGATTCCAAACTGTATCTTCAGCATGAAACAAATATTTTGAAAAGCCTTTTGATGTTACTTTAATGGAGTGCCGAAAACACGGCGCAACCCCCCACATTTTTAATTTCATCCTTTTTGCAATTTTTCTCCTCCTCTAAAGCTCGTGTTTGCTTTCATGTTACACGTTATTTATTTAGTTGCTTGTCAATTAGTGTCTATTCTCCAAACGACAAGCACATTAGCAGCTGCAGAGACTGGAATTAAAATTCGCAGCCCAGTCGGCGCTCCCCACGCCGCGCGCCTGCCCCACTGAGAAAACACCACCTCTTTGTCATTTCAAAAGATGACCTTCCTCTCCCTCCTTCCCGTTCCTGGCTTGCGGTTTAATTCCTACCCACTCCTCCACGCTCACTGCGTGGCCCTGATGGCTTAGAGACGGAATCAAAAGCTCCTGTTCACAGCAGGGTTTGATGATGGTTAGTGTAAAGGGGGGCCGCTGGATGGGGGTAACAGGCTCTACACTGCCTTCCAGGGGCTCCAGCTTAGCCGGCCCCTGCCGTCTGCAGCTCAGCAAACCCTAAGCAGGTGGCACAGCGTAGCGACGACAGCCAAACCCACCTAGCCCACCGCCGGCTCCTCCATTTACAGGGCGCACGGTTGAGCAAGGGCGTCACGCTCGCTGACCTTTGTCTCCTCTTCTACAAAACGGAACAGTTAAACCACAGGGATGTTAGAAGAACGGAGGCTGCGTGCAGCGCTTTGCAAACTGAGCCTTTCCAGGGCCCTGAGGGCACTGGCCTGGGGGGGGGGGGGGGGGGGGGGGGGGGGGGGGGGGGGGGGGGGGGGGGGGGGGGGCGCAGTCACAGGCCAGGAGGGTACTACGGGGCAGGGACTGAGGGAAGGGAGCCTTTGGCGAAAAGGCGCAGCCCAGCCCAGGCTGAGGTGTGACCGTGTGCACCTCACGACTGCAGGAGGAAGGTGGGGGCCCCATGAGACCCCAGCCCCGCAGGGCAGCAGACAGCCAAGTGGCAGGGAAGGCAGCATGTTTCCTTTCTCCATACTCAACATGCACAGATCCTGGCAAAGGAGACATTGGAGCAACTCGCGCCCCTTCCTTGGAGCTCAGCAAACCCCTGTAGTGCCACGTGTCCCTTGGAGTCACATGACCTGCCTTCACTCTCCTGGGCTACGAGTTCACTTGGCAGCTCCACCGGGTAGAAAAGAACTCTCGGAAGACGCCGTGACTGAGTGTAACTCGGCCCAGATCATAAACATAAAACTGTGCCCGAGTGGGACGTATGTTCCCTCACTGCTAGAATCAGTAAGATTGGAAGGCGACTGCCCCAAGGATCGCCTTCTGTGAGAAGCAAGTACAGGTTCCCGAACTGAGTCATGCTGTGTGGCCTCAGATAGCTTTCTTCACCTCTCTGAGCAGTTTCTCCAGGAATAAAACGAAAGAAAGGAAAGTTAATTTACAGGACTTTCGGGAGGCTTACCAGTGAAAAGCAGAGCTCAGGAAGCTATGATGATGCTCACAAGGATGATGTGACGTCATACAGAAAAAGGACAAATTCTGGTATCCAGCACACTGCCTGCAGGACACTGTGGGATTCCCTCTTGCGCCAACCGTTTCCCTGGCTAGCTGCATCCTGGCCGTGTAGGGGAACAGGACGGTCAGTCCAGAGGCTGGGAAGCAGGGAGGGAGGCCGGGAGGCTGGCATTTCTCAGCTGGATGTGCTAATGCCTCCTGACAAGTGCCACAGAGATGTCATAAAATCTGGTCAGGCTCCCCCTTCTCTGCTCCCGCGGGTCCAAGGCCTGCACATGCCACTCAGCCAGGGCCAAAGGCCTTGCACGAGCCCACCAGGCTCCCTTCACCTTGAGTCACTCCTTCAGCAGGGAGAGAGGCTGTCACTCCAGATCAGCCCTGCCAGCTGTGCTCCCAAGCCTTTTTGCCATCTTGGGTACTCCTGGAGCAAAGGAAACGCTCCCCACTTGCCAGCCTCTCTCCCTGCTGGAGGCCAAGCAGTGGTGTCCCAAGGGCCAGGAGTACACCTAGCACCTGGTAGGCTAGGAGCTCTGTTCTGACCGAGGGCAGCGAGGTGCAGAGAGGACCCGTATCTGAAGGTGACACAAGAGAAAGAGATTCCGGACTCACTCCGCACAGCAGGATCCCCACAGAGCCACCATGCCTCTATGTCCAGGGTCCCTTCTGATCCTGTGATCAACAGGCAGGTCCCAGCAGCTTTCAGATTAGCCAGGACGGAGGGGCACAAGCCCCGATGACATGAGTAAAGAAGCCAGCTTTGGTCACAATGTGGGGATCTTGCCTCAGCAAACCCTTGCCACATGCTGACTCAGCTTCCCCATCAGAACAAAGAAGTCTTGGGCTTTCAAAGAGTATCCCTTTTGGAACCCTAGTGTTTAGTGAAGGGAGCTCAGAAGTAAACCCATCCCCCATCCATCAGCTTGAGATTCTTCCATCTGTCTTGAGATTCTTTTTTTGGGGGGCGGGGGGGGGGGGGGGAAGGGTCCCGCTCTGTAGCCCAGGCTGGTCCTGAACTCACTATGGAGCCCAGGCTGGCCTTGGACTCCCAGTAACCCTCCTGTCTCAGCCGCCCAAGTGCTGGGATTACAGGCGTGCACCACCCCGCACACTTACACGGTGCTGAAGAATCAAACTCGAGTACTTAGTGCCTTTCTTAGCACTCGCTAGGCAAGCGCTTTAACCGCTGAGCCATTCCTCTAGCCCCTGTCTGAGATTCTTTTTGAACAATGCATTCCAAACCCCAAAGAAGTGTGAAAACACAGGGCTGGACACTAGCTGTGAGTCAGGAGGCAGGGGTATCACCAGCTCGGAGCCTCAGGCGGAGGCTCTGCTCCTCAGGCCATTACTTTCAGCCTCTGTCTAATGGGGTGGGGGATGGAAGGACCTAAGGTGCCTGCCCACCTGGGAAGCTTGGCTATTCCTGTCTCCTGACAGTAGAAACATCACGGGGAAGCACAGAACCAACCAGGTGAGGGCGAGAGACAAGGTCTGCAGAGGGACAATTATCATCATACAATATAACACTCTAATGGTGGAATCTTTTCTATTAGAATAGACATTACGGAGCACAGTTCCATCAAATGAATGTAATAGACTTGTTTTATATTACAATGCACACTGTAATTACACATTTCAATAATTTCTTCAATGCATTACACAGACGCGTTCTGAAGTAATGGAGTCCTGTAACCATATATAATCTCTGTCCTCAGGCGAAGACACTGTGGGTGGTGACAGCAAGAACTCCACCCTGGCAGGAAGAACTGTATCTCCAGCCCTGGTCATGTGATCTTCAGCTGTAATCTCTGCAGGCTCTTGGGAGAGTCCATCTGTCCCAGAACTTGCCCTTCTGGGCAAGAGTCCCCTCTGTGACATCCACAGCAGTCACGGCATCCCTCCATGAACAGGAAACTCAGTACCTTCCAGACCACCTAATCCACGGTCTCTGTCATGGGAAAATGTAGTGCTACGAGCACATGACATACAATCTCCCAATTCATGTGATCATCTTTACACGGATGATTTAGAGCCCTACACATAACAAATGACCACAAACTTATTGGCTTAACACAACACAAGTATACTGTCTTGTGACACGACAGACAGAAATCTCACGTGGGTCTCACTGGGCTAAAATCAAAGAGTGGCAGAACTGTGCTCTGCTCGTACCTGGAGCTGCAGGGGAAGCTCTTTCCAGGCTTCTCCAGCATCCCCATGTCACCTGCATTCCTGGACTTGGAGCCCGCTCCTTCCACCTTGAAATCCAGTCACTCTCTGACCCTTTCTGGCTGTTACATTTCTCTTTTCCACAGGCAGGAAAGATTCTCCTCTGTTAAGGATTCTGTGATTAGACTAGACCCACCTGAATAATTAGGGGGAAAAAAAATCTCCCGTCTCATGAGGTGAGCATGTGTGCACTGGGGATTGAACCCAGGGCTTCACACTGAGCTAAATCCCTGGCCTGTTTTACTTCTGATTTTGAGACATCATTAAGTTGTCCAGGCCGGGCTAGAACTTGGGATCCTCCTGCCTCAGCCTCCTATAGAGCTAGGATTGTGAACCACTGAACCAGTGCCTGCACCACCGAACCAGCTTCAAGGTCTATAATTTTAATTATCTCTGCAAATTCCCTTTTGCTAAAAAGGAGAATTTACAGAGGTGATTGAATGCCTCAGATTCTAGGAATCAGAGCATCTTGGGACATCTTGGGGACCATTAATTTCTCTGCCTGCCACAGACAATATTTTTACAACACCAAACAGACTGTGACCTCCTCCTCATCCATTATAAGGTCATAATGTTACTTTCTAGGATCAAACATAACAACATATCTGCAGTACCAGCATGTGTATGTCTCACAAGTAAAGAGCAAATTTACTGAACTGTAATAAGGCACCAATGACAAACTCCACATTGTTGACCTCCCTCCTAAATCAAGACACAAGACACAATCACAAGGCCCTCGGAGTGCTCTGACTGGTCATGTACAGACCCAGATGATTCACTCCTCCTGTCTGGACTCTATACCTGTCAATGCAGCCAAAGTAACACCAGCGATATTAGATCCCTCCTTCTTTGGTCTTAGTTAACTTAGTTGTTCGCAGTCAATTAAAACCCTACGTGTGGGATCTGGGGATGGAGACACAGGAGGGCAGCAAGGGGGAGTAAAAATGATTACGAGGCACTACGCATGTGCACCAGTTCCTCAAGGTGAGTGTAATTATTATATATGGAAAACAGACACTTAGAAAAATAACAATTATGAGGGGAAAGCACTCATTTAAAAAAAAGTGTGCCAGATGTTAACAATGCAGCTACCACATCAGTGAGCCCAGAAAAAAGATAGTCTTCTCTCCTTTCATCCTAAACAAAAATATGGCCTCCCTAGTAGGATCTCAACACCCCAGAGGAAAGGAGGAAGAGGAAATATGGAAAGGTATTTCATTTACACCAATAAAAAGGAAAAACTGAAAAAAGGAGGGAAAAAAGCTTAAATCTATCTCCAGCTAAAAGGGAGTGAAATGGGATTATGCTCGTTTTATACAGGGATAAACTGAGGGAGTGTTTTCCTTTTCTTCTATTTTTTTTTTTTTTTTGCCATTTTGTTGATATGTACAGATGCCCTACGTAGTGTTTACATTGATCTTGAGTATTTTGTACGCAAACATACCATGACAGAATTACAAATCCTTCCCCTCTCCCTTTTTGACCCTCCCTCCCTCTCCCACACCCTTCCATTTCCCATTATTCCCCTCAATTAGTTCTATGAAATAATTGTGATCTTGGCTTCCCGTTGAGAAACCATTCAATATTTAACGTCCTTCCGGTTCACTTCTCTGAGCATGATGGTACCAAGTTGCCTCCATTTATCTACAAAGCCTCCCACCTACCTGTCTTTATAGATGAGTAGTATTCCACTGTGTATAAACACCACAATTTACGTATCCATTCGCCTGTTGATGGGTACTTGGGTGTCTTCCACACTTTAGCTCATGTTAGTTGGGCTGCCATGAACATGGGTACACATGTATCTCTATTATATGTTGTTTTTAATTCTTTGCAGAAACTTCCCAGCAGAGGTATGGCCAATCAAAGGGGATATTTATTTCCAGTCTTTTGAGAAACTTCCACACTGTTTTCCATAGCGTTTGGACCAGTTTACATTTCCACCAGCAGTGCAGGAGGGTTCCTTTCTCCCCACAGCCTCGCCAGCACTGATTGCTGTTTGTGTTCTTGATATACACCAACCTCTCTGGGGTCAGATGGTATCTTAGCAATGTTTTGGCTTGCGTTTCTATAATGGCAAAGGATGTTGAACATCTTTTCATTTATTTATTGGCCATTTGAATGTCTTCACTTGAGAACTGTCTATTCATTTCCTTTGCCTATATTTCAATTGGATCTTTGATTTTGAGGGGCTTTTACTTTAGTTCCCTGTATATTCTAGTTATGAGGCTCCTACCAGAAATATTGGTGGTGAATATTTTTTCCCATTCTGTTGGTTTTCTTTTTTGCACTGTTGATAATTTCCTTTGTCATGCAGAAACTTTTTAATCTGACATAATTCCATTTGTTAATTCTGGGAGTTCTGTTGTTTTTGGTGTCCTATTAAGAAAGTCCTTGCCTACATCTATACCTTTTAGATATTTGCTTAATTTGTCTACCAGAAGGTTTGGTGTTTCAGTTTTAACATCTAAGTCTTTGATACACTTTGATTTAATTTTGCTGCATGGTGACAAGTGTGTGTCTAGATTCATTCTTCTGCATGTGACTGTCCAATTTTCCCAGCACCTCTTCTAGAATTTAGAACTGCTTTACATTTGTTTAACTATAAATTTTTAAGGTATTCTCAATGTCCAGACTTTTGCTGAGACCTTAACCTTTTTCACTCTTTGGTGGGAATGAAACATGATGCAGAACTCTATGTGTTCTATAGCCGGAACATTTGTTAGCATATCTCGGGTACAGAGGTCTTTAGCAATATTAACATCCAAACTTTGAGTAAAGGTTTACATTTACATTTAATACTACTCAATATTAACAATTAACTGACAGAGTCAAGTAGCTAAATTAACAGTATAACCACTCTACCCACAGAATAATAGGTGTAATATACCATATGTGTGTGTATATATATATATATATATATAAAACTTAACCTATTATTGACTTATTAAAGTGATATCAGTAATATAACCTAGACAATAAGAGAGCTTTAGATATACAATGGGAAGCAGAAGAATATTCCTATGATAGTCAGTGATCTGTCAGTGCTCCTTTCCCTGTCAGAGAGCAACAGATAGGGACGAGCTCGCAAAGCTAGATTCAGATGAGTTAGGGAGAACTCTGAGGGAAGGGGAGAGTGTGTCTGTGGAAATATTCATGATACTATGTTTAGACAGTTAATCAAGAGGGGGAAACATTCAGGAACTATGAAATTAAGAGAAAAAAGAGGTGGAAAGAAAGGGGAAGAAGGGGGACATGCACGAGAAAGAAAGAAGTAGCAAAAATTGAGTATATATAGTAAAGAAGAAAAAATGGGAAAACTTGGTCAATTTTAAGAAAAGTAGGAACCTAAACCAAAGAAAGATAAAGAAACTCAAGAACAGAACAGCAACAATTATAACAAAATCACCAGAACCTAAGAGAACCCAAATCAAAACACAGAATATAGAAAACAAAACAAAGCAAAATTAGTTACCCCTGTATTATTTGGATGTAAACATTTTTAGGTGCTGGGTCTCGCAGTCTGTTGAGCTCTACTCAGCTACCGATCCAAGGGTTTCCTCTTTATCCTTGCATTATGTCCAGCGGAACCTGGTGGCCTTTAGATGGATGGGTGGGCCCAGCAGGATTTCAGGCTGAGATCCTGCACAGCACCCAATAGACCTTGACTTTGTGCAGCATCTGGGTGGGTCTGGCACAGTGCTGGATAGACCTAGGCCGGGATGGATTCCAGGAGGATGTCTGAAGGCGTATAAGCTGCTAGAGATTTGAAAGGCCTCAGGTAGAGTCCGGTGGCACAGTGTGGGAAGCACCTATGCAAGGGATGGCTTCTTGGTAGCTCTCCTGGGGCGCATGAGCTGCGGGGACCTTGGAAGGGCCTGGGAGAGGATGGAGGTGCCACACCTAGTCCCAGGATCCAAACTGAGGTTTAAAAATGGATGTCCAGATGCATCTTTCAGAATCAATGGGAAGAGGGCATTTCACGTGAGGAGGCTCACGTGCAAAATCTTGAACCGCAGAAAGAGATGCTTTAGACAAGTGTGGCCTGTGAGGGGTGTGGGAAGATAAGCAGCTCATGAGCGAACAGGGGTGCCATCCAGGATAGGCCCAAGCCAACAGGTGACAAAGGCTGGAACGGCCACCAGAGGGGCTGGGCGCCAAGCAGGAACAGGGACTAGTCACGAGAAGGTTGCATGCAGGGAGTGAGCCTGGCTTGCAGGGAACAAGCACGTCTTGGCCGTGCATAAGGCAAGGTATGGGGCAGGAGGCCGAGGTGGAGGCTGCTGCCCTCGCCCAGGCCAGAGCCAACAGAACCAGCCGTGGGCAAGCGACTGTGAGCAGGAAGTGGGGACACAGAGCAGGAGAGTGTTACAAGGCATACAGAGAAGCAGGACACCAAGGCTCATGCAAGGAGCAGCTTTATTAGTGCCAGCACTTTGACCCAGCAGATTAATATCCACAGGCTGGGCCCCAAGCAATGGGTGGGGGAGAGGCTCCCCCTTACACACAGTTTTGGCCTCTTTTCCCCTATATGATAACAGGTAATTGTGATCGGATGCTTTAAAGCCCCTGAGCCGTGACTCTAAGCTACAGTCTAAAGTTACAGGCCGTGCTTGACGTTACAAGGTAATGTTAGAGTGCGCATGCCGGCTTCGTGTTTTGCTCCACACTGACAAGGCCACGCGGCCTCCACGCTGGTGAGGCCGCACTGCCGGCCCTGCCTTCTTTCTTTGTCCTGACGGGGCAAACCCAGGCCTCTACCATGAGAGGGCAGAGTGGAGAGACCAAGGAGGGCAACAGAGTCCACTGCGCTGGGGGCGGGAAGGAGAGGCCGACGAGGTCCTCCTGAAGACGAGGGAGCCCCCGGCGGAAGGAGAGGCTGGGGAAAGGGAAGTGCCACCACTCCTGTCTGGAGAGGGGAAGAAAGACCACAAGGGCTGCAGCGCTTCCTCGGGGCAAGCAGCTGGCACACTGCAGGGCAGAACCGCCCATCCGGACAGCCTATCCCCGCACAGATCAGCTGCCGCTCCTGTCACCAGGTCCCTGTGGGGCATCCAAAGCCGAGTCCCAGCAAGGCCCCTGGAGCCCCACGGGCCCACAGAGGCCGGGCTTCCGCTCCGGCCAGCCTTCCGCGTGGCCCCAGCAAGCGAAGCACCTCACACCCACCCGAGAGGACGGGTCCCCCACCGCAGCCCTAGCAGCCTCGCGTCCAGCCTCTTCCTGCCCTCCCGCCATTGTCTTACTGGCATAGTTACCACTGCCTCTCCAGTGACCCCCCAAGAAAAGCACAGGGATCACAAACAGCCCCACACAGGACGCCCCAGCCACACTTCCCCCCACAGGCCACCCTGACCAGCCTGCTCCCTCCCCAGCAGCTCTCTCGTCCCCACTTGTCACATTCTGCCCATGGTGAGAGAGACCCCGTTGGCACACCTCCCGCCCTGTTTTCCCTCCACGACGTGGCCGCATACCGGCAGGCCCGTCTCCTACTCCTCACCCCACACCAAGACACGCATCCACAGACAAGCTCTGTGTCCACTAGGGGTTTTGCTGTTGTTTTATGGGTTTATTTTTGAGACAGGGTCTCACCCTGGAGTCCACGCTGGTTCTAAGCTCACTTTGTCGCCCAGAGTGGCCTCCAACTCACACCAATCCTCCTGCCTCAGCCTCCCAAGTGCTAGGATTATAGGCGTGCACACCACGCCCAGCACATATGGTGCTGAAGAACTGAACGCAGGCACTTCAGCGTTTGCTAGGCAAGCACTCGTAACTGCTGACTTATTCCTCCAGCCCTCTGCGAAGTCTGCTCAGGTAAGGACACCCCAGCCTGACCCTCCGCAGCCTCCGGGGTGCTCTTCCTGAAATACACATCCCTCCACGTCTCTTCCTGGCTGCTCTTCCACGAAGCTGCCGGCACCCAAGCTCCTGCCAGCATCACTGACCGCATTCCATGTCCCACTGGGCCCATGGTGCTGTTTGCAGGGGTTACCAGCTGCTTCAACTGCCTAGTGGCCCCTCTGTGCTCCACCCCACAATTACACTCACCCGGAGTGACAGCAGGGCACCTTCCCTGCCCACCTCCAAGGCCACTTCGATTCCCTTCATAGGTACTGCAACCCCCGTGAGCACCTGTCCTGATGACCACAGTTAACCGTGGGCTGGGGCATACACTGGGTAGGGAGCTCTGGAGGAAGGTAGGTACTAGAAAACGAATTTGGTAAATCCGAGTAATCCCTTCCTGTGCTGAGTCTCCAACCTCCCGCCCCGGAACAGCTTTCTCCCACACTCTCTCCAGGAGGTCTTCCAGCCAGAGCCCCGAGGAATCTCGCAGTCTCATCCCCCACGTCTCTGGCCTCTGCCCCACTGTCAACTTGGCTGAGGAGAAGCTAGAGCAATCCCGTCCCCTAGTTTCCCTGTGACGGACGCCTCCCCCTCACACAGTGCCACCACGGAGCTGGGACCACACGCGGCTCTGTTTGGAAGAAGTGGTATTAATACAGACAGAGGACCTCTTAAAGCCTGCACACGTGTAATCAGGCTCTCATGTGAACACCTACCACCAGCCGAGTGACAGCAGCGCTGGAGAGAAGGGCGTGAGGAAGGTGGTCGGGACAGGGCGCAGCTCGGTTAACACGGTGGCCGGGGGAAGGGCTCCCGCACTCGGGCCTCTGGGCCAGGCAGGCATGGGGGTTCCCCCAAGGCTGAGGCCAACCTGGATACTGCTGTCAAACGTGGGGGCCTGGTGAGGAAAGAGAAGCTGGAAACAATCACAGGCGACTGTCACTCGGCTTCCCACTGAGAACGGAGGCCGAGGCCGAGAGTGGCAGAAGCAGGCCAACCGGGGGCAGGGACGGCATTCTATTACTGTCAGGAGCCTTCTGTGCCCCAAGTGTGTGCCCTGCTGAGCTTTGTGTGTGCATGCGTGTATGCATGTACATGCATGCATCGGGATGAGGTGAGCAAATCCTACAGAATCTATGCCCTCACAACCATAATGCAGAGACAACACCCCAAAAACTCACACTCAAATGCCCAATCTCAATGCCAATGCGGGAGAACCATCAAGCAGCATGTGGCTGGCCAAACTGCTGACGGCTTCTCCGCACGACTGAGCTCTCAAGTGCAACTAACAAGGTCCGCCAGGCCAGGGCAGTGTGTGCAAGGATTCTGTGGCTGGAGGGAAGCCCTGGGACCAGGGGGCAGCAGCTGGAGGCAGAGGACTTGCACTCCACAAGACTCGAAGAGAGGCATCTGTGGTGAAGGTTGTGTCAACTTGATGAGCTCGGGATCCGCCCAGAGGACTGCTGCTCACTTCTAGGTGTTCCTAGGTGGGTCGTGGAGGTATAAACCTGGGGTCTGTGTCTGGTCCCTCACCCCTTCCTCTGTGGCAGTTCCCATGCTCTGCTTCCGGGCTGCCATGAACTAAGAAACTTTGCTCTGCCAGACTCTTCTGCCATGAAGTCCCTGCCTTGGGACCCGGCCAACCAGATGGAATCCTCTGCAACCACGAGCCCAATTAAATCTAAGTTGTAGGTGTCAAGTATTATGGCCCAGAGATGGGAAAAGCTAAGACAGCATCCCATACTTCAAACCACAGGAATTATACAACCAGCTCTGCACTGCTAGGACTCACCCCAGGTAAGCATGGAGGCACACGAGGTAGATATGGGTGTTGGAAGGCCGCGGGGAAGCTACGAGGGTAAGTTGTCTGGGTGACAGCCAACAGCGACTCGGAGAGAGCAATGGCTTTCGGAAATTAAAGCCAGTAACTGAGAATGTCCACAGAACTGCTGCCGGCTGCAGAGAGAACCTACACCTACAGGAACGGTCAAATCTGAGGACCCAGCCAATGCGTGGGCCTTCTCTGTGGGCCACGTCTCACAGTGGGACCGACGAGGAAACTGACTTGGTTCTATTGGGAGCCTCATGAGGCCAGCCCCGGTCTCTGAACTGCCCTCAGCTACTCACCTGGCACCCAGGAGAGAAGTCTGGAAGGCCCCTCTGTAGCAAGAGGCACATATCTGGCCCCTGAGGCAGAGCCAGGGCTTCTCAGGAGATGGGATGAGTAATTTTCATAATTGAATTTTTGAGTTAGGCTTAAAATATAGCCAAGATTGAAGAGGCAATTTGGCAGGACCAGGCTCCCCCCAGGCAGGCCTTGAGCTTCCACAATGCCGAGAACTTATTAATAAGATCAGTCTTCTCCATCCACGGCCCATTTACAGAGGTTCTTGGGCTTCTGTGTCAAGGAATTCAATTTTGGGTCTCTGGGCTCCTGCTCTGGTTATACGGAGCCAAGGCACCGGAGGGTTCGGGTAAGGACACTTCCGCTTGCAACATAGGGAAGGGCTGCAGTTTTGTGGAAAGGCAGTATATGGTGGAGGGTTTGGGGGTGGGGGGGAGGGGACAGACCCAGAGGACAGAACAACCTAGACAACAGATTCAGACAGGTTCACCTTCTACCTTGTCAATGTACCATTTCTAAGGTGGGCAGGCAGAGGACTGGTGCCTTCCCTGCTCGCACTCTCTCACATATATTCATATATATATATATATATATATATATATATATATATATATATATAATTTCTTTCTCTCTCTCTCTCTCTCTCTCTCTCTCTCTCTCTCTCTCTCTCGTCACACACACACACCCAGCAGCTGTTTCTCTCAGGTGCGGCTGCTCAGGCACACGTGGTGATTAATTTCACTGACGGGAAATTGACGCATTTTCTGATTACTGCTTCAGAACCTCCTGAATTCAGCCGCTGGTAAAATTAACTCACCAGGGACAACAGAGCTTTTTCCAAGGTCCAAATTGTCCTTATTTGCAGTTTGTTGTTGGCCCTAATCCAGCCCAAACAAACCAGGCTGCGCCTCCACCTCCCAGAAGAGGGAGGGCTTTTGCTGGACCAAGGTTAGAACTGTTTCATGTTGGGGAATAAAAATACATTTGCTTTGGATTTCTGTGTTCCTGAAAAGCTGGGGGAGACCCAAGTGAGCGGCCGTCTAGGCCCCCAGAGACCTGGTTCTGCAGGTGCTCTCCCAGGCACCCCCGGCTTCAGCAACCAGACAGGCCTGGATGGATGAGGGACCTTGCTCTCACGCCACCAGCTCCCCGTGCCCTTGCCAATGACCAAGGGCAGCTCCCTGGGGCAGTACACTGGCCATGTGCCGGGCAAGGCTGTGTGGTTCTCCACAGGTACACCTGAACTCAAAGCCGATTTCAAGGCTGGCCTGGGCACCTACCACACCCCACCAGACGCACATTAGCTTTAAATAGTATTACAGAAACATGCTCAAGGCCAGCCTCAGAGAAGCAATGAAGACAAGCCATGGATTTTGGACAAGTCTTCTTATTCAGTACTTCCAAATGTTGAAGCTTACAAGGCCTTTGCAATCAGGTGACCTCCATTTCCCAGGCTTGGGCAGACAGGGGACCCCACCCCAAGCCTTCTGCTCTCCCCCTAGAACAAGCCTTTGCTCAGGAAGTCCATACTGTGAATTCTTGGAAAAGGAACCCCACGCATGTCATGATGCCTCCAGCTGAGCGTCCACACACAAGCATGTCCAAAACTGAGAGGCAGCTGTGCAGAAAGGGTGCAGAGACAGGAAGCCAAGCCGGAAGGGTCCTCCTTACCCCCTTCCCTGCCCCTCACTTAAAGGATGGAGGCAGGACACAAGACACCCAGGATGCACCTGTCTTGGACCACCCTGGGCTTCTGCTCCTTCTGCGTCTCCAGCCCAGCGGTCAGCTGTCACCTCTGACCACTCTTGGCAGCTGTGGGCAGCAGAGGAAGCCAGCTGGAGTTTGGAAGGACATGTGGGAATAAGGCCAAGCTCCACCAAGTGGAAGTGACAGCCCTGACTGTCCTGTGAACAGATTCTGACCATCTCACAGCTCCACCAGGGTTGTGGGGAGTTCAGTGAGGTGACAGGAAAGGAGAATGCCTGTATGCCACTCAGAAAAGGGCAGCGGAGTGGTGACAACAGTGTCTCCAGTGACAAGACTCCTCAGGGGCTGGTCCTGTGCACTCAGTTCAGTGTCTGAGTGCCCCCCATGCCCAGGTACGGGGCCAGGGTTGGCCACTCAGTGTAAACACAAGACTGTGCAGGAGCTCGGGGAGAATTCACAAACAGGGAGCATGAGTACGGAGTTGTGGGAGCACATTGCCCAGCACCCAGGCAGGAGAGGCTTCCCAAAGGCAGGCGGGTGGGAGGGAAGATTGCTAAAAAGACCACTCGGAGCTTGCTGGAAAGAGGGAGAAGCAGCAGGAGCATATGGAGAAGGAGCATCCTAGCTGAGGCTGGGAAGGCCACCAAGCCCTGTCTGAACTGGGGACAGTCCAGTTTGCCTGGAACCAAGCAGTACACAAGGAAGAGAGATGAGGCAGGAACCAAAGGGCGAGAACTGGAGCTTTCCTAAACCTTGTCAGGGACTCCGGCTTAGATCAGGGATGGGGAGGGATGGGGGAGCCGCGCTGTGCGCTGAAAGGGGAGCATCCTGAGCCGATGCAGGATGTTCTCGGCACCCTGGCTGCGGTTTGGCGGAGGAGGGATTTGGGCATCGGAAGCCAGACCTGAGAAACTGGGTGCAGAAGAAAAGAGGCCAGGGATGAGAACAGGGCACAGAGCTCAGACACAAGAGTCTCTGCGCTGAAGAAGAAGGGGTGAGACAGTGAGCAAGGCGGAAGGAGGGGACGGTGGCCACAGGCAAATGTCAGCATGTAGGACCTTAGAGGGGAAGCAAACTGAGGGGTCACTCTGACACTCAAGTCCCCAGAACCACGGCAGAAACGGGGGTAGGGAGGGAAACCGAGTCAGGGTTCTACGGGCTTTCCTGAAGCCCTTCTGCCTGGCTGGCAGCTGCTCTCTGACACCTGGCGCTCGGCGCAAGGCCACGAGGCAGGGCAGGAGGAGCAAGGCCAGGCAGAACACTGTCATGTCAAAGCACAGCTGGGGAGTCGCCCTCTGCCACTGCTTCTCAGGGATACCAGGGACCCTGGACCAGATTTAACACTCACCTACAGTTAGGCTAAGCCCTTTTCTTAATTCTCAAGGTCACTGGAAAGCTTGGGGTAGAGGTTAAAGACAATCTGGCATGAAGGTCAATGACAGGGCTGCAGCAAGTACTCCCAGCAGCAACGCAGACAGCTGTGTAGGCTGATCACCGTCATCACAGGGACAGCGCGAACGCCAAGTCCCAGCTCCGGGCGCATGCAGCTCCTTCCGAGTCAGAATCACCTCAGAGGGCTGCTCTGAAACAACTGGAAGAAGCTGGCACCTTCTGGATGCAGGCAGTGTCCAGAGCCAGGCCACACAGTATTTCCTCTCTGGAGACCAGGTGGGCTCAAGAGGGAGTTCAGGGCAAGAACTAAGGGCCAGGAGACTGCTCAGACCTTGGCCTGTCCCTCGAGAGAATCTGGGACCTGATTTTTGAGGCTCCACACACAACCAGAGTCACACTGCTGAATAAAATGGGTTATTTGGGGACAAGCTTCCCGCCTGGGTGCAAACTGAGAGCTGGGTGAACCTACAAAGCCACCACAGCCAGGTCTGGGGCCTCGACTCAGGACAACGGCCATTGAGCACAGGGCCTGTAGGCTGGGCTTGAACTTGCAGTCCTCCTCCCTCAGCCTCCGGAGGGCTGAGATTACAGGCCTGCACCACTGGGCCTG
The DNA here is from genome assembly GCA_004027205.1 of Ctenodactylus gundi. Taxonomy (NCBI): domain Eukaryota; kingdom Metazoa; phylum Chordata; class Mammalia; order Rodentia; family Ctenodactylidae; genus Ctenodactylus; species Ctenodactylus gundi. Next base: position 593,648 of record PVKB01000219.1, on the reverse strand, counting down.
GCCCAAGGCCTTTCTAGTACTTCACCATAAGCACCTAAACCTTTTGCATAATCCCCCTTATGCCAACTCAGGACAGAAAACGCCAATGGAAGGACCGCGCAGCTCTCTCTTCCTCCACCACCAGGAGACAGAGGTGGGACAAAGACAATGTGATCTTGGGGTCACGAGCTTTATTGGCTAGCAGTTCTCTTCAGGAGCCTGGTCTGCCGGGACTGGGTGACCCCGGGTGGGCCCCTCCAGGCCTAAGCTAGGGAAAGGGAGGAAAAAAACACAATTTTAGGTCAATGGAAGGTTTCTGAAGTAAAATTCCCAACAGAGTCATAGAAGGGATGTTTTTCTGAAACTGCTTGATCAGCAAATGCCCACTATGTGACAGCAACTGTTTTTTAAGTTTCTCACTGGTAAAAACAGCATGCAAATCTGAAAATTCAGAACAGCCACTCCTGACAGACACGATTAAATGGAACTTTTCATGCTCTGCTGGCAGAAAGCACCACTGTGTGTGGAGGACATATCCTCTGGTTCCGTCTTCCACTTCATTTCGTAAAAGAAGTGATTTCACCCTTGCACCCCTCCCTACCCAGCAGGGGATTTCAGTAAAAATATTCAAAGGGGTGTTACCTCCAGGTTTCCTCTGGCCTTCCGGAGGACTTTGTGGGTGATGACCACTGAGGAGAAAGCAAAAGACGGGAAGATGAGGCACACAGATCAGGAGGGATGGCGACAGCCAAGAGCAGGAGAGAGGAGCCCTCAAGCAAAGTGTCCAGTCTTGGGAACGGCCCGAAGCATGTGGAATAGAAATACCTGTCCCATCATGTGCCCTGGGAAAATAACTCATCAGAAAGGAAGGACCACATATATCTGCTCCAGTACTCACTAAGAAATAACCTCACAGAGGACAGGGATACAGAGGGCAGAGCGGGTGATGCCATTTTACTGAGGCAACTTCAGGCTCTGCAGGTCCATCTTGCTGTTCAACAACTCTTTGGGAAGCAGGGCAGGGTACAGGCCCAGGCCCTGTCCAGTGGCCTGGGCCCCTGGGAAGCAGTGTGGGAAGCCCATGCTGAGTGCCAGGGATGCTCTATGGAGATAGGTTTTGCCCACAAGTTCTTGCAGCAAGCTCCTCATAGCCTGAGGGAAGAAACTGTGAGCATTTCTGTCTCCTCCAGTGTTTAGCCAGTGGCTTCCCCTTCCTCAGGCCAGAGGAAACGACACATGAGCCAGGTTCTGCGCGGGCTGCAGAACTCTGCGAAGAGTGGGAGCTCCCACTTCTCAGAGAGCGCCCTGTGCTCCCTCAGCCTCTTCCTGCCCAACACAAACTCCAGGAGCAGCGGGGAGGGCACTGCTCAGCGAGTTCAGGGAGATCAGGAACACATTCTGAACAGGACATGGGGGCCAGGGAACTGGCTCACTCCCTGAGTCCAGGCATCTGGCCACAGGTATAGGAAGAAGAAAGACTGGCCCCAACACACAGCATGCCCCCACCCCCAGTGTCTCATTCAGAGGAAGGGATCTGTGGTGGCCTTGAGAACACATTTTTCTTCTTTCCTTCCAAAAATTTCCACCTGGAGGTAACGAAGTCTATTTATAATGTGTGACATCAAGAAATGTGTAACACTAAGGGAAAGCAGACAAATGGGCTTTGTCTTTAACTGAGCAAAAGAGCAAAAGAAACTTCAGAGGCAGTTACTGCTTCTCCCTCACCCTGGCCCCAGGCTCTGGAAGGTAGGGGTTCTCATCCTGAGATCATGAATGTGCTCTGGAGGCCCTGAGCCCCTTCCTGAGCAAGGTGTGCACATACATGTGTGTGTGTGTGGGGGGGGGGGGGGGGGAAGAACCCTGAACATGGTGTCCAAGGTACGTTTGTGCATGTGTGTGTAAAGCTCTAAACTCCAGACAAGCTGTGTAAGTACACATGCGCCTGTGTGCATGCATGTGTGACAGTGGGCCAAGTAAGTGTGTTTGCATGCATTTGTCTGGGGAGAGAGACCACAACTTTGTCAAGATTCACCAAGGGGCCTGTGTCTCAGAAACTATTAATGTCATGGGGAGAAGGTTAAAAATAATCCTGAAAGAGTACTGAATGTGCCTAGATAGGAAACCCACTGCCAGCACCAAAGGTCACCTGGCCCCAGTTTCGAGGCAGCCCTTATATCTAAAAAGCTCCGCCACGTTCTGAAGCACAGAAATCCCTGCTGAGACGAGAAGACCGAGGGGCAGAAGAGTGAGGGACCTGTTCCAGTCCAGACTGGCCTTAGTGCAAAGCAGCGGTCCTATCTGCATGCCGGATTGTTCTAGGGCTCCTGCCATCTCCATAGAGGCCAGCAAGGGATGCCACCTCAGGTGACTACGGGCCACTGTCAACTGTGACTCACTGAAGAACCAGTCCCACAGGACAGGGTCACGCCCCTCAGCCGGCAAACGAGGACCTGAGGCTCAGAAGTAGCCTGGAGCCCGTGGCTCCGAGTCACACGACCAGGGAATGGCAGGGTCTTCACTAGGACATCCTTTCCCTACTCTCCTCCATAGCCTCTGGATGGGGGTGTTGTGTCAACCTAACCCAGACAAGGAACTACCCCTGCCCTTGTCTGGCCCTGTCACTGGGTGGGGAAGAAGCAGGAGGGGACGGTACACTATCGTTCACTCAGTCATATCAGGATCAGAAGCAGACCTGGGACACTGGTAAGGGCTGGGAATTCAAGGGACCAGAGGAGCTGCAGAGCCTGACGTGGGGTGAGGCTGGGGGCTCCCTGGCCAGCAGCTGTGTGGCCTGAGGCACGCTGGCAGGGGTTGGGGAATGGCTGGCGCCCATCAGGAGGGGAAAACGATGACATACTCAGGGTCATGTGCCGTCTCCGTATAAAGCACATTCCATCCAGGCTAGGGAAAGGAAGATGAAACTAACAGCTGTTACACATCTGCTCTGCCCTGGTCCAGGGCTACATACAGCTCAGCATCGGGAACATTCTCATCCCTGTCCCACAGGTAGAAAACTGAGGAACTTTCTTTCTATCGAGCCTGCATGCCAGCCTGAGTCCTCAGAACCAGTGCCTCTGGTCAGAGAAACCTCACCTCCTAATTGCAGCCATTTAGACCCGGTCCCAGAGGAGGACGGAGCTTTGAAGCGATTCCCTGCCCACTGACTTGGGAGAAGGGACGCGGCAGGGTTCTGCCCTCTGCTCTGTCACAGTAAGCTGGCCTACCTGAACCAAACTCTCCTCCTTCAGTGCCATCCTCCCTGAAGGCAGGGCCAGCGCCTCAGGCTGGCTGCTGGGAGCGGCGCTGCTGCCTGGGTTCTGCTCTTGCTGCATGAAGAGCTGTTCAGAGCATCACTTTGCTCCCCGCTGCCCCAGGAGTCCGACCCAAGTGCCCCACAGCCACCTCAACACGACCATGCGGCACCGCCCCACCGCCAGATTCTCCCAGTACTTCTAGCGTGAACTCTTCGGCCTCATGCCACTCACCACCCTGCCAGGTCAACCTCCTCACTGTCTTTCAAGACCAACCCTCTCTCATCTTCAGCCCTGCCCCAGTTCCTCTGGTCTCTGCACTGCCTGCCTGAGGAAGTGGCCCAGGTTCCGGTCACACATCCCCCCAGCACAGAGGTCTCCTCTGTCACGCGGCCCTGTCGTGTCCAGCCTAGGATCTTCTAATGTGCAAAAGAACCGTGCACTCCTTCTTGCTGCTCCCCCAGTGCAGCCCACAAGGCTCGTCCTCCCTCTCATCTCTGTCACCAAGCAAAAGCCCTGGCATACCGCAAGTGTGTCCCGGGACACTCCATGCTCTGCTACCTCCAGGCGTGAGGCCACGACACTGTCTGCCAGGATCTCTTTCTGCCCCTTTGCTATGTGACCTACTCATCTCTCAAGACCCAACTGGTCTTGATCCAGAGTCTCAACGGGAGCTCGATCCCCTCTCAGGCTTCCTGGGACGTACTCAGCACCTTGTCCGGTACCTAATCTTCGAGCAGAGCACACTCCTAGAAGCCCAAGCTCCTCACTCACCACGGTCCTCCGAGCTTGGCATGTGGGTGGCACGGGGCAGGAGTTCTGTGCTGATTATGCACAAGCTCCTCCTGCTCTCAGTTCAAACTCTGCCATTCTCAGAGTTCATTTTCAGAGGGTTCCTGAGGGGGGCCAGGGAGAACTCCCATTTGACAATAATCGATATTCTGTGCCACTAAGAAATGCCCAGAACCAGGGAGCAGCACAAGGCCAGGTGCATCTAAGAGAGGCAGATGCCCACTCGGTAGCTGTCTCACAACAGACGAACTGCCACACAGACAGTGCAGGCAGGATCAAGGGCACGCCGGCAGCCGAGTTTCTCCTCTGAATATGCCAGGGAAGGCTGACAGGGCTTACACCAGCCACAAGCCACTCCCACACAACCTCCGCGGTAGCCAGACCACCAGGCCCTGACTTTATAGAGGCACTTCCCCCTCCAACTCTGAGGTTCTGCCCCTGCCTGAGCAGCCCTCAACACCAAGCCTCCTCTACACACCACAGCCCTACCTGTCCTTTCCTGCTCGCTGTGGACAGCAGCCAGAACAAGCCTTCACTGCACACAGACCACGACAGGCAACGCCCTGCTCTATGCGCCAGCCAGCCCCAGCCGGTCACCTGGGTCTGTCACGCCCCAGATCCTGGCCCCTGACCCCTCCACCTCAGTCGGCCACATGTAGCTCTTATTCCACTGCCAGAAGCCTACGCTGGTTTCCAACACACAAAAAACCCCTCTTTCTTCCTGCCTGGAACCCCACTGTTCCCCGCCTGCACTGCCCTCCCTGTTCCACCTAACAATGCCTCCCCCTGCTTTCAGATGCAGCCAGGAGAGAGACACATCCCACCTCAGGGCTGCTGCATTCACCTGCTGCACATCGGTCCCCCCAGGGGAGGGCAGTCCCCAACATGGAACAGCCTCTCCAGAAAGGCCGAGTAAGTGAAGGTTGGTCTACGTGGGTTAGAGAAGGTGAAGTACACAAAGAAACCCACAAACAAGAGGCAGCAATCTGGGCTCCGGAGTGGGTAAGCCAGGGCAGAACGCAGACAGACCCTGTGGCCACCCCAGGCGCCCACGTACACTGGTCAAAGATGACCTTTTCCTGGTGCTTGCTCTGCTGCAAAAGCTTCGCGGTGTTTTGCAACTTCTTTTCTTGTTCAAGCAGTTTTTTCTGTAGTTTGGTGATCTCTGCCTTCATTTCTCCAATCTAAAAAGAAAAAGACTTTGAAAAATGAACAAAAAATACAAAACTGTCACATTACATAGAATTACAAAATCACCAAAATGTTCAAATTCCCAGCACTGCCCCCCAAAAGACTCAAATTCACTAGCAAAATAATTTAAATTTTAAAAAATGAGAGCTTTTCTGTCCCTCATAATGACAAAACTAGATAAAATCCAGTGAGGGTGAGGAGAAAGAGACCAGTGACCGCTGGCAAGGCCGCAAACCGGCACACGGCAGCAGCTGGCACGCTGTAACTGCCCTTGCGCCTGGGATCCAGCACGCTAACGGCACGGCACGTCCCCAAGGAGTCAGAACACAGACCGAGAAGATGTCTCTATGCCGGCAAGGTTCACTCTCGCATTCTGAGTGGTAGGGAAAAACGGGTAGCCCAGTTTGTATAATATGGGTCTGAACACACAACAGTACAGACAGAGAAGGGAATAGCTGTGCAGCTATTAAAATGCTACTGTAGAGCTCTATCAATGGATATAAAAAGATGATTACAGCAAGTGAAACACAGAGCCCAGAAGAACCCAGACCGTAAACTACACCATTTCACACACACACATGCGCACGCACGCGCGCGCGCACATACACTCAAACACACACACGCACACCCTCATCCATAGATGTGTTAATCAGGAAGGCAGCAAAATACTAAAAGCATATCTCCAAAACACTGGATTTCAAATTGTTTGGGGCAATTTAAAAATTAAAACTAATTCCAATTTAAAATATTTTCCCTTAAGTTCAAAATAAGAGAGAAAACATAGAGTACTTGTCTTCCTGAGTCTACTTACTTCACCTAACATGATGTCAAATCCCATCTATATTCCTACAAGTGGCATGATTTTGTTCCTTATAGCTAAATCATACCTGATATGTACATACATCAGATTTGCTTTATTCATTCAGCTGTTGATGGGCACCTAAGCTGATTTCCAAGCTTAGCTGTTATAAACTGGGCCACAGTAAACATAGGTATTCAGGTATCTCTAGCTATCAGTGTACTGACTTTTATTTTTCAAGGTATACAGGAGTAATGTTTAAATCTTGCAAAGATAATAAATAATTATTACTTAGGCAGTGTGATCTACCGGGAGGCCTATTTTGATTTCCGAGAGGTGTAGTCGGAGGCGAACCGCATCCCTCCCCTCTGAAGCGAGACACACACACACAGTAGAGGATCCCTTAGCCAGCTCCACGGTGGCGAACACCCCCTTCCTCTCAGCAAACACACAGCACCTGCTGCTCTCTGCTACAGTGAAACACCTCCACTCCAAGAGAAGACAGACAGGCTGAGTCCCTTCAGCATGTTACCAAACATGTTCATGGGGACTGCATTCAAATTACAGAATTTATTTAATATTAAAGTGAACCTGTGAAGTACACGGACAGAGAGAACTAGATGTATGAAAACTAACATACACTTCAGGGAAAACCACATAAAGGTGAGTCACTGAAAAACACACTTCTGGCAAATTAGGTGCGGGTGAGACAACTATAAAAGATGTGGGAGGGACACAGACTAGAGGATTCTATATTCAGATCACTCTGTGTCTAAGTTTTCTCTTCATCTTAAAGAAACAGAAATTGGAAGTGACAGACATACATTATGGATGTAGCTTATGAGAGAAAGAAGACGGGGTGCTCCAATCAGCAGACCCAAATGCAAGGAAAAGGCCTGGCTCTACTTCAAAAGAATGGCAAATGAATGTACATTTATCTGCTTTAAGTTAAGCTAAAATGTTTAAGGTATGTATCATTTTTTGATTCTCTGCCTTAACCTACTTTTAAAATTAACCAATCATGTCAGGTACAAGGAAGTCAGTGGTTCTTCCAAAACAGGTCCTAATTTAAACATTCCATTGGCTTGCACTCTCTCCTGCAGGCAAGGAGCCCACAAGATTCAGGTTCTGGCCACAGCTCTACAGGCCATGCATGCACTCTAGCACAAAGTCACCCCAGAGTCTAATTCTAAAATCTGTGACAACAGAACGGCAATTTTGGACCAGTCCATCACACTGCGCGCAACTACAGCAGAGAGTGGAAGCCCAGGGGACAGGTGTGGCGCGAGGGCACTGATCTCTGCACACCCCACCTGGCTAGCTCCTGTACTCTCTCCAGCCTGGTTGCGACCTCCTCCAGGTCACTCCACTTGGCACTTCTCCCCCAGCCCTGTTCACGTCACAGTGGACTAAGCAATGGGCTGTCCACTTGCCTGTGTCTCCAGCTAACTACAAGCTCCTTCCTTCCCTCTGCTCATCAGCGCCTGGCTTGGAGCAGGTGCCATGCCACTCCTGGCCAACCCCAGGCTCATCCTCGCTGGCACTCTCCTAGCACACGTACGTGTTCTACCCAGCTCAGGAAACAAGGCATTCTAGTCATTATGTGTCTGCTGCTCCACTGGACTTCGGTCTTCATTTTTACAGCATGAAGATACTACAGGAAATAGTGAAGGCTCCAAAGCACAGCTCCGGCCCTTCCTCACCGCACGGTGCTGCAACAAGTCACCTAACTTCCGGACTTTCAGCTCCTACTTTTGTGTTCAAAATAAAAATATGTCAAAAATATGAGAAAAAGAGACATAAGACCACTTGAACCTTACAATTAAAATGCACTCCCCATTTGTGGATAAACAACAAAAGGAAAGAACACCTACGGCCTTGAGTCACATTAAAAGTAACCGAAGAGCAAGGGATAAGCAGAGTGCCTGGCATCAGCAGATGCTCAACAGAGCAACCCAGAGGGCGACTCAGGGCAGCGCTCAGAATGGCAAGTCCCGCCACCCGCAGGCCGCAACAACTCCCAGCAGTGCTCTGCCTGACTTCTGGGGTAAGTCTTTTTGCTTGATTCTTTTCCTGTTTAAAATGGGCATTTCAAATACACACACTGACACTGTTCAGCCACAGCAATTATCAGTTCAAGGACAGACAGGCTTGACCTGTACCCCAGTTCCACCTCTATCCAAGATGATGTTGAAACCAGTCCTAGAAACCAATCACGTTATTTCCTCCATAAAATATTTTAGTATCTATCTCTAGAAGTAAAATATTTTCAAAATACAAAATAACACTAGCACATCCAAAAATGAAAATCATTCTTTATTACAGGCTGAGTATCCCTAATATGAAAATTCAAAAATCAAATGTTCCAAAATCTAAAAATTTTTGAGGCAATGCATCTTAAGCTTTTTTGATTTTGCATTTTCAGGTCAGAGATGCTCAAAATATATATAAATATTTCAAAATCTGAAATAAAACCTAAAACTAGAAAAAGTTTTGATCCATGCATTTAAAAATTGGATACTTAATCTATATTTCCACATATGGCATCAGTAAACATATTTCTCTGATTGCTTCTTAATTATTTTTTATCCAGGACATAAATAAGATCCACATTTTGCATTTCTTATCTCTTAAATTTCTTTTAATCCAGTGGTTCTCAAAATCCCAGGAAAGGTTTGTAAATACAGACAACTGAGGATGAAGTCAGTCTAGGGGTAAGGCCCAAGACTCTGCATTTTTGACAAACTTGTAGATGATACTGGTTGGTACTGCAGGTCTAGGATTCACACACTACAGGTTCCCTCCTCCCCCTTTCTTAGTTATTTTCTCATTGCTAGGAAAGAATACCTGATATCCATAACCTAAGGACGGAAGGATTTATTATTCTAGCTCAGTGTTTCGGAAGGTTACAGCGCACACACGGTCAGCCAGGAGAGGTGGACACACATCGAGGGAGAGCAGCCAGGCAGCTCTTTATGGTACGGCAGCCGAACAGCCAAGTCCTGGAGGAAGGGCATAGCTCCCCTTCCAAGTCATGCCCCAGGGATCCACCCCCATGGGACAAGCCCCAGGGTTCCGCCCCCTCCAACCAGTCCCCACCTCTCAACAGCACAGGGGTATTTTTTACAACATCCAAACACATGAGGCTTTTGGAGGACACCCCACAGGGAGCCATAGCACATACAGCAGGTTCTAAACTCACACACTGCTATGGTTTGGATCTTAAGTGTTCTCCAAAGCCTCATAAGTATTTGGAACTGCGTGTTGTTGACTTGTGGGCCAGGACGTGAGGGAGGGGCACCCATCCTGGGGGGAGGGGGGAAATGGCAACTTGAATTAAGAAAAGGAAGGAAGAAGAAACATTGGTACAGCTTCGTCCTGGGAAAGCCCTAACCTTTGCCTGAGTCTTCAGACTCACTTGGCTTCAGTCTGCAATGGGGTGACAGCTCCTCTCTCGCCTCTGTCTCTGCCATGTACCTCCACCATTGCCGGCTGCCCCATGAATGGACTGTGGGAGACACTGTCTGAAACTGTGAGCTAAATAAATCTTTCCTGTCTTAAATTGTAGATGTTGGGCATTTAGTCACAGCAATGATAAAGACCTAGAATCAAGCCAAATTTCTATTCCTCCAAAAACTCTGGCTTCCATTAGCAGGAAAAGGCACTCAGAAGCCACAATTTGGGCATTAGGGTGCTCACTAATACTGGACTGAACTTTATTTTTTCAGTCCTGTACACATGGAATCAATGAGCACAGTATTTAGACAGGAACTACATCATGGATTCCATAGTGATGCTTACAATTCCAACTTCAGACTACAGGACTTTCACTTCTTGATTTTATATTTATATCTGTACTCACTAATAGTACAAATCTCAGTTTCTAAAGAAATTATTTATATTAAAGAGAAATTTATTATTACTACCAGTATAAGCTCTGAAAGCAGTTTCAACTTTTCAAATTTTTCAGTAGTTCTATTTGCCTTCAGAATACTTCTAAGGATATTACTAAGACGTGATCAGTTCCCATTGCTGCCATTGACCTGCTCCCTCTCTGTGTAACCATTTACGCCACCAGTGCCATGGACGAACAGGGCGGCTTGTTTTACCTTACTATGAATTATTTCCCAAGAGTTATTACTTTTACTAGTATGTACTGGCAATACATAATAGTTGCATTAAGTTTGATCACATACGTATCTCATCAGCTTCACATTCACTTCTCCTCCCCATTTCCCACTCTCCCCACCACGGCCCCTTTCCACAAATCCATCTCCCTGAGTCTTAACAACTCATTTGTTTGTTTGGCTCCTTTACTTATTTATACTTTAAGTTTCTCACATTAGAGAAATCATAACACATTTAATCTTCAGGATCTGATTCACTTCACTAAGCATAATGGTTTCAAGGTGCATCCATTTTCCTAGAAATGACCTAGATTTATCTTCCATTATGGCGGATATATAATCCCACATTTCCTTTACCCATTGATCAGTTGATAGATATTTTGGCATCCTCCGTGATTTAGCTATTTATCTGAGTTGTGCTGCTATAAAAATGGGAATGCTCGTATCTCTGTTATATACTGACTTTAACTCACTTGGAAAAACCTAGAAGAGGTATCATTGGGTCAAATAGAACATCTATTTTAAGCTTTTCAAGGAATCCTCATACTTCTTTCCATAATGGTTGTACCAGTGTAGAGTCCTCCCAGCATGCAGAAAATTTACTCTTTCCCCACATCCTCACCAGTATCTATTGTTTTTTGAGTTCCTAAAATAATAGCCATTGTCACTGGGATAAGAGAGAACCTTGGTGTCATTCTGAATTGCATTTCTCTAATGACTAAAGATGCTGAACATTTTCACGTATTTTTTTGGCCATTTGTAATTCTGAGAAATGCCTATTCATTTCAAATGCCCATTTTTTATTTGGGTCTTTCTATTTTGAGGAGTCTTTTTTTTCCAGCTCTTTGTATATTAGGGACAGTAGCCCTCTGTCTGAATGATTGGGGGCAAGAAAAGTTTGCCCATTCTGTCAGTTCTCACTTCACTCGACTGCTTTCCTTTGCTGTGCAGAAACTTTGGTTTGATATAATCCCAGCTATTACTTCTTGGTGTTATTTCTTGTGCACCAGATGTTCTACTGAGAAAGTCTATGTACACCCGTGACTTCAAGAGTTCTACCTATTTTGTCCTCCAGGAGTTCAGCGCTTCCATTTTAATATCTAGGTGTGTGATCCACTCTGATTTTAGTACAGGGTAAAAGGCATCAGAATCTAGATTCATTCTTCTGATGTGGATAACCAGTTCTTCCCGTACCATTTGTTAAAGAGGCTATCCTTTATATACTGTATGTGTTTGGTCCCTTTGTCAAAGATCACAGCTGAGTGCGCTTGAGGATGTCTCTGCATCTTTGACTCTGTTCCAAAGGTCCACCTGTCTGTTTTTATGCTAATATCATATGGTTTTTATCACGGCTGCTTTGTAATTTAAGTTGACATCCAAAATTACAATGCCACCTGCTTTTGTCTTGTTGCTCAAGATTGCTTTGGCTATTCTGGGTCTCTTCTCATTCCATATAAATTTTGGGATTCTTATTCAAGTTCTGTGAAAAATATTGGTATTCTGATAGGAATTACATTGAATCTGTATATGAGTTTTGGTAGTATGGTCAATATTAGTGCTGTCTATTCAGGTACAGGGGATGTCTTCACATTTTCTAAAGGCTTCTTTAATTCCTTTTTTCAGTGTAATATATTTTTCATTGTAGAGGTCCTTCACTTCCTATGTTTATTCCCAGGTATTTAATTTGGGGGTGGGGAGAGGCTATTGAGAATAAGATTGTTTTTCTCATCTCTTTCTCAGTGAGTTCACTGTTAGTATACAGAAATGCTATTGATGTTTTGTATTAACTCTGTATCCTGTAACTCAACTGAATTTGTTAATTAGTTCTAAGAGTCCTCTGGTAGATTTTTTGGGGTCTTCTATGTAGAGGATCATGTATATTAAACACCTAGAAATAGACAATGGAAGTGAAGAATTTCTACAAAGTTTCAAAGCCAAATCTGCAGAATTAGGTCTATTTATAGAAATCTAGCTCTTAACCCTGCCCCTTCAATTTCTCCTTTCATAACCCTGAAAGAATAAGCAAACATGTAATTATAATCATAAAGGTTACAATGAAACAGAAGACAATGCCATGGCCACCATGGCTGAGTGATCAGAAAGCCCTCTCTGACTTAGAAGTAACATTTATCCTAAGACCTGAAGGTGGAAAGGAGCCATTAGGGAGACAGGGACCATTCTAGGTAGCCAGAATGCCTGTCATGCCTGAGCCTGGTATGGAAAAAGAGCTTTATGGATTAGCCAAATGGAAAGGCCAATGGGGGCAAGACCTACAGTCCTTTCTGACATTCATCATTCAATCAATTCCCTCACCAACTAATAATGATATTCCTTCGTAATAAATGATTATAAAATTCCCTGAGCTCAGTGCACCCAAATTGCTTACCAGGGTCCCAAGAAGAAAATCTCAAGACAGACTCCTCACTAGAACATTCAGAGCACAGTGAGCTGCACCTCTGTCTACTTTATTTCCATATTTAACATTAACAGTTCCACAGCCTACCAAGAGCGTCTACCCTGGGGTAATGACACAGAACACAAACTTCCCTTCTGCCTTCCCATTGGCCTTTGCAAGCATTCGTAACAGACAGATGAAGGGGGACAAATCCATCAGGCCACCAAGCAGAGTTCTAACCTCTTTCACCTGCAGTCTTCTCTTGCAGGGAAATTCCCTTGTTGCAACAGACAGAAATCCCAGGGATGAAACACAGCAGAGCTTTGCCTGCCTAGCTCCTGTTCTGCACCTGTTACTCCTCAGTAGTTAGCCAGACATGAACAACAGCCTTCTAAAATGTGATGAAACCTAACGCTGGGAACCAGGAAGTCCAAACAAAGGCATCCACAGCAAGAGAGACTATGAGCAGACAGAACATACTGGCCTGCAGGGGCCAGCCAGGTCTTAAAGCCTTTAAAGTGACAGAATATACTCTGGGTTCTGCTACTTGTGTTTTCCACCCAGCACTGCAGCCCTGACTATATGCTTCAAGCCTCGAGCCTCCATGCTCTTTTGTGTAGAGTGAGGACCCGACCCAACTCACCGAGGTCTGCTGGGAGTGGAACCATTGGCCCAGGGCTGCAGACCCAAGATTTTGGGGTGCAGGAGTCATATAAGAACACGAAAAAGTTATAAGAAAACTAGTAGGTCCTCCTCATTCTGACACATACCCACACTGATGGCACATCTGCTATGGGTCATTCGTGGGCTGGACACAGGAGAGACAGAGACACAGAACCAAGGGCACTGCTGAGCTGCTGAAGCACGTATCACCACCTACCTGCTCACAGTGGAGGGTACACTGTTCACGTGTAGGGAGAGAGACTCTCCAGAAGAGTTTCAGGGACCTCAAAGCCTCCTCCAGGATCTGTCTGGCTGTGCTCACGCTGGAGACAAACTTGCTGAGAGGCTCCGAGTATGAGCCCTACCAGGGAAGAAAGGCCATTAAAGCAATCTGGAAAGAGATTATGGACAGCAAACTTTAACAGGCAGCATATAGCTCCAGATGCAGGGCTTGTTTCACATGTGGAGCAAAAGCCTGGTGCCACCTGACACCAATGAATTACTCCTAAGCACGGTGAATTGTAGAGAGAATTCCAGTGGTGAGTTTAGCTGAATTAATAACCATGATTAATAACCATTGGCCTAAACTTTAGAGAATCCACCGAAGAGCCACTTGCACCGCACCACAGCCCAGGGAGATCTTCCAGAGCGAATGAAGCCAATAGCAAGGGAAGAAATGAAGAGAGTTTTGTCATCAGTAGCTGCTAATTATGAATGTGACATCAGGGCCTTGTGAAGTCTCTGTCACCCGCTGATAGCAGATGTAAACTCACCTTGCGAGATGCCAATGGCCTGAGAAAACAAAGATTGCCACTTACAGGAGGTGAGATAAGAAAGTAAATGAAAAGAAGTAGAAGGAGTATTTGTCTTCACAAGAAATAAAATACAAGGTGAAATCATACCTTCTTTTAGATATCAAAATAACAAAAACATATTATAAGTACACTACTCAATAAAAACAAAAGTGTGGTGAGACAGGTGCCCACAAACAGAAACATCATCTTTTTGAAAAATAATGAATGCATCAAGGGCCCTAAGCCTCCACCTCAGACCTAATCAAAATTATGACTGGAGGTTTACCCCTAAGGATGCTCATCACAGCTTACACATCCAACGACAGAAAAAGACTAAGCAAATGACGGTCCAGTTATCGTCCACATCACCTTAGTGGCAACTACCAAAAGTCAAGAAAACACTGAACAAGATGGGGAAAGTGTTAATACTATGTTAGCAAAGAGCACATATTTCTGAGCAGGTTTGACAAACTTTGTGAATGCCATATATATATATATATATATATATATATATATATATATATATATATATAAATTTTAAGGGCTGACCTCCACACAGTACTGTAATAGATATTTTATTTTTACTCTTATCAGTTCTGGTTTTCACACAATGAAGATTTTAATAAGAAAATAACTATCATTAATATTTTTTTAATTCGGGCAAGCAGCTCTTATTTAGGATTTGTGCTAGGAGTGGGTGCACAACACTGAGTGAGGTGTATGTTCTTTCTGCTCTCCTGAAGTCTACAGTCTGGTGAAATATAAAATGCAAAATTTATTTTTATAACATAGTGAAATAACACAAGAAAAGTCAAAACACATATCAGAAAGTTGGGGACTCAAGTAACTTCTGTCAAAATCTGAAAAAAAAAAAAAAAGGATCAAAAACTAGGGCTCATGGAAGCTGAGAGATCCGATCTTGTCTGGGGACCTGGTGTATGTGACCTAAGCTGTGACGGAAAGGGACAAAGTCTACGTCAAGCACATGGGTCCTTGACAAAAGGGAACTTAGGTGAGGAGAACTACAGTGGGATGAAGAGAGGAGGCAAAAGGCCCGAGGGAGATGCCCAGTCAGAGAGAAGAGGGGCGATGGTGTGAAACAGGTGACAGTGCCAAGCAGAGATGGCAGCGTGCAGCCTGGTTTATGACAGTAGGACACAAAAGGGGACAGGGAAATTACAGGGAGGCAAGGAGAACCCAGACTGGAAACCAGAACTCCTGTCCAGGGACAAGGGGTAGCCTCTGCACAGGTTAGTCAGGTGACTAGCGCTGACCGCTGAGACGCAAACAGAGTCGTGTCCTAGCTGGAACACACTTCATGGGACAGAGGACCAAGTTCGAATGTGACTCCTCCGAGCCACGTCTCAAGAGCTCTAAAGTGAGAACTCACTGCCTATTTCACAAGGTTATTCTGAGGAAATAAAATATCACACAAAAAGCTACTGTTGTCAGGAGAGATGGAGCTGCTAATAGCTCGTAGTAGAGGTCATATATCTCACATGGGCAAATTCAGTGTGAGGCAGTTGTGGAATTTATGATATGGCATAGTGTGATGTGGTATGGTGTGGTACAGTGTGAATAGCTACGGTATGACAGAGTATGGTATGGTATGATGTACCACGGTACAGTACAGTGTGAAGAGGTATGGTACGGCATGGTATGGTACAGTTTGAATAGATATGGTATAATATAATGTGTTACAGTACAGCATAATGTATGGTACTGTATGGTACAGTGTGAATAGATATGGTGGCATATGGTATGGTGTGGTGCAGTGTGGTGTGGGACAGTGTGAATAGATGTGGTATGGTATGGGATAGCGAGGTGTGTTATGGTGTGGTGTGGTGTCGTATGCTGTAAGACAATCCTCTAGCTTCTCCACAGTACCACAGAGCCTGAGCACACAGGCTTGGCTACAGCAGGTAGGTAGACTGGGTAGGTGAATGGCAAAAGATACAGAAAGGGACAGACGGATGATAAAAGACTGCAGAGAAAGAGGCAGTCATGGCGTGGCCACAGTAACACAGAAAACAAACCTCAACCTGCCATACCAACAGTTCCTCATCGTGGATCTGACCTCTGAGCTGTTCTGGGCTACACTTCTGTTCCTTCTTTTCAGAACTTCATAAAGGCAAATGCACCACTTGCCTCCCAGGGCCCTCAGCCATCCCCTCCCACTTGCTGCCCTCTAAGCACCTCTCTCCCCTGGGCTCGGAAGTCAGATTACCTTTGTCTCCAGCTCTTGACTTGTAGGGCTGGGAGCCTCTTTGATTTGAACGTCCATCTTATCAAGGAGCCTCTGGCCCTGGCAGAGCCGCTTACGCAGGGCACTGTAATCACCCACCAGGCCCAGGACATGCTGGCCACTCTTGCTGGCCCACAGGCGGTAGCCAGTGACCAGATGCGGTGTGCACAGGGTGTCGGTTACTGAGCTGCCATTACCACAAGAAAAGGAGTCTGCATCATTTCCATAGAAGGGGGGAATCTCTGAAACTGTAACACAAGAGGGAAACATCAGGCCTATTTAGGAGCAGTACTTGTGCTCACAGGGCTCATAAATCTGAAGCAAGAAAGAGGGGCCCTCGTGCCCACATGCTACCCAACTCATCTCAGAGAAGAGGCTGGGCTCTTCAGCCTCAGTGTGCACACCCCACACCGCTCATGCTGTGGGAGAAGGGGAAAGGCTCAAGTCAGTTCACCCAGAGCTTACCGACCACCCATTCAGTAAGAGACTCTAGATTCATGAGTCAACTGGCCCTACACTCCAGCAGCCGGTCCAATCAAAACCCTGATACTGAAAGAAGTGCACCAGCACAGTTATGACCCAGCCAAGTCCAGAGAGAAATTTTTCTGGTACTCTGAGCAGGGAGGGAGAAGGCAAGAAGGCGTCTCAGAAGAATGAAAAGGCGGGCTGGGGGAACGGCATGCTAGTTAAAGTGCTTATAGCAAGCACAAAGCTCTGAGTTTGATTCCCCAGCACCACAAAAAGCTGGGCGTGGTGACGCATGCCTGTAATCCCAGCATGGGGAAGCTGAGGCAGAAGGAGTCCAAGACTAGGCTACGCTACGGAGTAAGACCCTGTCTCCAAAACAAGATTAAAAAAAAAAAAAAAGGTAAGCTAGACTAAACAGGAAGTCAGAATTATGCTAAGCATAGATAAAAGCCTGTTGACTTTTACCTTTGTATCCACAGAAATCTAGATGCCTAAGTCTGACTGGGAACAACAAGAAAGCCATTTCATAGAAAAGTCTGCACTGGAGACAAGCACTAAGGAAATCGTGCTTTTGCTTCGAGTTGAAAAGTCCTACTGCCATGACCAAAACTGCCAGCTACCCAGACTTCATTTCTGTACCTGACTTTGGTGTCTGGATGGAATCAAACAGATCAAATGAATTATCATTTGCCAGGGAACATTTGTCACCATCTACAAAATGCAAAACAGGACAAGGAAATAAACTTTAGTTTCACTAACATCACACAGAAAAAAAACAGTATGAGGATAAAGTAAAGAATTTCACACACACACACACACACACACACACACACACACACACACACAGACACCACTCATTTATTTGGACACACAAGCATTCACTGAAACCTTCCCAGGTCATCAGTCCTGCCAGACCCTGTGCAAGACACCAGAGAGACAAGACTAATTAGGCCTGGGGCCTCTCCTAGAAGAAGTGTCTCATCAGACAGGTAAACAGGCCCAGGGCTGCTCGAGGTGCCCAAGGCTGCGGAAGGGAGATGCAGGGGCTCTGGGCACTCAGCTCCCTCACCCAAGAGGTGCCAACCCCAGTACAGCCTCCCAAAGGCTACTACCTGAATTACGTTTTAGGGCTGCTTGTGAATGGCCACAGGAAGGAAATAAACGTCAGGAGGGGAAAAGAGCAGGTGCGAGGAAGGGCACAGTGGCGTGAACTGTCACTCAAGAAGAAACAAGCAGTTCCTCCAGCCAAAGCCTGGGTGCCAGGGAAGGACACAGTGGTGTGTACATGGTCAGAACTCTGAGGACTGTGAGGTGTGCTTGAGGGGACCAAGCTAGGCAGTGTCAAGATGAGGCCTGCGTGTGGAATGGAGGATGCTCTAGTAACCTGAGGAAGAGAAAGGAATGTGACCCACAG